>JASVEL010011667.1:0-384012 GCA_032618575.1 Nicotiana noctiflora
TGTATCGTAACCCTCTCCCGAGCAATTACAATAATTTACTAGTGCACTCTTCCGAGCTACCCTAGCTAGCTTTAATTTGAATAGTTCACTTTAGATTGCACCCAAGACTTCGTTATTCCTAATCCCGTCTTTACGCCTAAAATTATAGATTCCTCTAATAACCTAGGTGTGGTGTTGTTCAACAATAAACCTAAATATGCACTCTTTCCCAAGTTATGCACACTAAATAGGCACCGCTAATTGGGACGTCTACCAATTAACTACAATAAGAATGAAGTTGAACAAATAGAAATCTAAGTCACAATTTGTAATCACATAAACGATAAGTTCATCAATCAATAGGTTCCATCAAAACCTTAGAAAAGAATTTAGCTACTCATGCTTGAAGAAACAAAAAGAATAATAATTGAAATCATAAAGAATTGCTTGATATAAAAATAAAGAAAGAGTTTGAGAGGAATCTCTCCTACTAAGCCTTGCAAAAGTATTGAAGAAATAAAGTACATGCCTCTATGGGGCAAACTAGGGGTTTATATAGAGGTTTTAGGGCTAAGAAAACAAATTAGAGTCCAATTAGGATAACTGCCGCTGGGACCTCCGCGGTTCGTTCGCGGCCGCGAGCGGACCGCGAACAGTCAAGATTCAGAGGGCTTCATTTTTCGCGGTTCATCCGCGACCGCGAGTGGACCGCGGATGAACAGTGCTTCTGTTTCTTTACTGCTTCGTCCAGCCCTCTTCACTTTAGCTCTTCTCTTGGCCTTTTCATCAACTTATGGCTTCAAAATGGCTTTTTAAAGCATCCAATGCATCACATGTACCTGTAAAACACAATCAAACACTAATCAAAGCATTTTGTCCTCTTAACAACATTGTTCTTATAATAAAGTGTGATTATTTAGGGTATAATTATAGTCAAATTCACCTATTATCAATTAGCCTCTTTTAAGATTTAATTCTGTTAATATTTATGAAATCAAGTCCTATATTCTCAAAGTGACAATTATATATCATAAATCATTTTACCACTTTCAATTAATTTCCAGAAATTTATTGACTATTTTTTATAATTTTAAAAGGAAAAATTGGCTATTTAAATAATAGCCCAATTATTATTCAATATTAGCTTAAATCTGACCCAAAATTGAACCCAATTCCCATTCAAAACCAACCCCTAACCCAATTAAGCTACCCAACCCGGATCCCCTACCTTACCATTGCAATCTTGACCGTTGATTATTTAATCAATGACCACTATTTGCCTTATCCACTTTTAACCTTAAACGACCCCTAAACCTACCCCATTCTTCACCAAATGTCGCCCTTGAATCCTCTTCCCTCTCAAGTCTCTCTGCAACCCTTTATGAACCCTAGTTGCCATCCTCTAATCCCACCATAATCCACTCTAATGCCTACCTAATCCATGACCTCTTGTGGTCACTTGAGGTGTGTATCAGCCTCTTGTGGCACATGGGTGTTTGTTTCTGTGGTTTTATTGCCAGACCTCGAAGGCATCTGGTCTAGTCGATGCTCTTCTGTTGTTCATGTCCTTTTCTCCGGCCATCCACGGCATTTCAAGGCTGATCCTTGACTTTAATGGTTAGACCGTTAACTTTCAAAGTCTTTCTTACTTCTCTTGGGTTTTCTGAAACCCTAGCTCTGTGACCTTTCAATTTTCTTTCATACCTCTCTTAGATCTGTACTTAATGTGAATTTATTAAGTGTTTTCTCAAAGGTTCTTCAACTTTTCTTTCAAAACGACTCTTCATTTTTTCGATGATTAGGGTTTTCCTTTAAGTTTTTCAAAAAAATTACTTCTGTTATCTTAATATTGTTTGTGATTTTACTGTGTTCTTCTATCTATTTTAGCATGTTAAAAACCCTAGTTCCTTTAATCTTATTCGAGTTTTGCAACTGTTTGTTTAAATGTGTACTTGTTCTTTGTTTCCGACTCTCGTTTCCTTGTTTGACTTGTTTGATTTTGAGTTCTTACCATCCGTTAAAATCGACTACTGTTGAATCCATAAATTTCTTAAAAGTTTTCTCACTTATTACTACTGTGAGACCTTGACAAAAGTGGTTGCTTTGATAGTAATCTATCACTACTTCCAACTAATAGGTTGTGAGTTCGAGTCTCCCCAAGAGCAAGGTGGGAAGTTCTTGGAGGGAAGGATGCCGATAGTCTATTTGAAAATAGCCTTCCTACCCCGGGGTAGAGGTAAGGTCTGTGATACACACTACCTTCCCAGACCCCACACTAAGTGGGATTATAACGGGTTGTTGCTGTTGTTGTACTATTGTAAGACCTTTACTTGTTTTTTATTTCTCTTAGCTAATACTATGTTCTTCTTCACTATTAATTCTATGTGACGACTTGATCTACTTGACTATTGTGCCTCGAATATTTCCTTACTACTGAATCTTATCTTATTTCTGCCACTACTGTATGTTTGTGTTATCTCTTTTTCCAATGTGATTGGCCTCGCATGTCTGATGCTTCTGCTCACTCTATTTATATACTGAAGTATCTACCTTGATTTATCTTGATCCGGTGATGGATTGCAAAAGCTTTTTTTTGTGAACCCTAATTTAACTCGCTTGTTTAAATTAATTGATTCCTTTCCCTTTACTGTGGTATTTTACCTTGCTGAATCATTTTCCAAAATAAGCATATTCTGCACTTAGACTTGATTGTTTACTTTATGCTTTTACTACCTCTTATATGGCAATAATCGATCTATTTCAAACTGATGTTCTTTCCTTCATTAAGACCTGTTATTACCTGTTAAGCCATAATTCCTTAATTAAAGGGAATTACTTGGGTTAATTGATTCTAATATTGATTATTTTCATGTTTGTGTTAGGGCTTTACTAATTACCTTATTTTTTTACTAGTTTTCAAAACTATAAATACCCATCCCCTCTTTTCATTAAGACACGAACAACTGGATTTCAAAACACACACTTACACTTAAAGCTCTCTCTTTCTTTACTGCTACTTCTGCTATTGCTTTGTCTAGCCGGCAGAAAGCCAAGGCTAGAATATGGACTCTTATTTGTTTTACCTTTTTTCACTTTGCTTCTCTAATGGTATGTCCTAGTTTATTAAGTCTTAAAAATAATAAGTTTCTTTAAGTTGCTTTTGTTTCTGATTCATGCTCACTTCTGCCAATGTTTTTGCAGTCGTTTTTACATTACTAGCATGCTAAAATATGTCACATTCCCTTTTTGTCAGTCGTTTGTTATGTAATTCGATGACTTGTGAATCCCAAACCCCATATCTCGTCTATGTGTTTGTGTTCCTTTGGTTGGTTTATGGGTATGCTAGCATTATCTATCGATGTGCGTAACCAAACTTGCTCCTTTTTGGGGTCATATGCTTCGTACAATGTATTTCCAAAACCCCCGACCCCTTGTCTAACTACTGATTTATGTGTATTTTAAGCTCTATTACTACTGTTTTCAAATCACCCTTTAATACTTACTATTTCAAACTCAGTTTTAATCAATCTCTATCATGCACTTCCACTATATTCTTAGAACCTATGTTTTGCCCCTCTCGTGTGAGCCTTGCCTTGGGACCCTTGAGCTCTTTCTGAACTTGGACACATAAGGGTTGGCCTTTTATACTGCACTCATTCCTGTCTGGTTTTGCAAACCTGGGTGTAAGCACTGCCCAGGGTCCCTTGAAATCCTTAGGCAACTTTGACACACCTAGGTAGAAAGGCTTTGAACACCAAAGACATCTGAAGTGATTAATTATATAACTCAGATAGGAAATCAAGATCTGGCTTCTTTTGGTTATAATTTCTTATTTCTGCACTTCTTTTGTAATTCTGTAATAATTTTGTAATTCATGTTTTAAGGGTAGATAACATGCCTATATGATATATTTATCAAATTTTGCATGTTTTACTTCCACACTTAGACATCATGCCTATAGGATCTGTCTAATAAATTTTGCATATTTTTACTCCAGCACTTAGATATCCTGCCTATAGGATCTGTTCAATAAGTTCTGCATGTTTACCTCCACACTTGGACATCATGCTTATATGATCTAATGGCTATAATAAGATATCATGCCCACAAAGTCAAAATCAACTTCGAAATTAGATGCCATGCATATAAGGTTAATATCAATATTTTTATAGAGATCACGTCAATAGGAATTTTGCTGTGATCAAATAAATCTTGCCTACTCCACTTTATGTTCAATTAGATACCATGCTTATAAGACCAAAATTAGCATGGATACTTAGATACCATGTATGTAGGAATAAAAATTGCTTATAACAGAAATCACGCCTATAAGACCTAAAATCAGTTTAGTTAAAAGTCAGTTTGACTTGTAATATTTTGAATGAGTTTAAAGAACCTACTCCTTTTATCAACTACAGTTTATAAAGCATGCATATAGGATCCAAATTGCTCGTTTAGAATTGTTTACTGTTTTACTACACTCCTAATCAACAATAAATATTATGCTCTTAGGACATCGCTATTACGCCTAGTCAAGCCTTAGGTAATAATAATGATAAAATTGAATCTGCCTTTATTTAATTAGCAACTGCTATAACTAGTAGGCAGACCTGATTCAAACTTCTTATCTGAGCTATATAATGAATCTGGTTCTAACTCAAATACCATATTTTAGGATTTTTAAAATTCAGATTTTAACTTTGAGTCGTTCTACATGTGTGCATTATTTGTGGAGGTTTATATGAGACTCCTAACTGCCTACATGTTTCCCCTTTAAATGAAGTCCTACATGATTTTGTACGCCGCCTTAGCCTTTTGCCTTTAAACCTAAGAGTCAGCCTAAATCCTCCCTATTATAGGAATAGTAGTCCTAAAATTTATGCGGGGCTGATAAGAATGTGATGGGTAATAGCACGCAATAGAGTTCAAGACCAATCCGCGCTTTAAATACCTTTACGGGGTGGGAAGGGTAGATATGGATATGATGATCGGTGTGTTAATACCACGTGTAGCCCCTCTTTTGAGGAGTGATTACCGGGTATTACTTTGATGTGATCCATATTACAAACAACCCTAGGATCCCTTTTACATTCATCGGCATGCTTAGTTATAACTCTTTCAAAATGTTGCTTTATTTAATCATTTTCAAACACTTGTGTATTTAAAATACCCTCTTATTTGAGCCTAGTTTGTCGTTAATAGTACAAATTCGCAAAGAACTATCTGGCTGGGAATCACACTAGTGGATACTGAGGGGTGCATATCACTTTTCCCTTGGGATAATTCAAGACCATACCCTATCTCTCGTTATCAAACATAGTTATAACCCCATAGGTGCCCTAACGCACCTTAAAATCTTTAGGTGATGACTCTTCAAAATTGCAAAATCTCATTTCCCAAAAGGAAAGAGTTATCCCAACCAAATGTCATAAACCTGATTCTGCGAAGGAAAAATGAGGCGCGACAACATAGTGATTCTGTAGGGGATTTTTAGGCTTTTACCATTTCAGATTGTTCTTGTGAATTTGTACTCCCCCTATGTGCAATTATTTGTTTAATTCTTTTAGCATGTAATTTCTTCTTTAAAAGCAAAAACGACATATCTCCCTTGTTTCTTTCTTTTATTGCTTTAAATTATGAAACTGTTGTATTTACCGCTTTCTTAATATGTAAATGCATGTCAACATTTATTTATTTATTTCATAATCATGCTCAACATCATACTCCACTCGTGCCAAACAAATACTATAACATCGCTTATAATAGTGGTTGCGCTCTTTCTATATAACTACCCCATAAATTCGCAAAGGCATATTTGTGTTAAAACTAGTCAATCAACGGTGCATTCGACAGTGCTGAGCCTTCCCCCTTGAGTTGTCCTATCAAGCGTACTAGTCTAAAACCTCATAGAAACCTTATTCTGTTCAAATTGTGCATGTATCATGGTCAAACCTAGCATGGTCAGTTATATTGTCCACATAATGATCCTTTAAGATAGTCTTGTCCAAAGTCCACTAGGTTTCCCTAAATCCAAACGGACGTCATCAAGTTCTGTGCATCTATTTGGAGAAATAGATGTTTCATGATAATTGTTGATATTAAATAGTCGAGTCTGGTGAGGGTAGGGTCTAACCCTTTTTTGGCAGAAAATGAGGCATGAGGTCCCCAATTTCGGTATGATTAGCACGCCCCTACTCTTGCTAGACTAGTGGAGGAGTCTTCCATCAAATGACTAAATGAATAAGTGGAAAGAGAGGGTTTCTAAAGCTAGCGGAAAGTTAGAATATCTGGAATACAGTCTGCTGGGATTGGAAGGAAAAATGAGGAAGAGTCACTGACTGCTAGAACACTGAGGAAAATGAAGGAGAACGCCCGGCGAAAGCATTTTTACTGGTGAAACTATGCGAACTGGAGGATTTGATCAACGAGAGCATTCAAACTAGGAAAGGTCCTTCTGGGACCAAAAACATAGGAAATTAACTTTTCACCTTATGAATGTAATAAGGCCAATGGCCATTAGTGATTTTTATTTCTTGTTTATTTAGTCTCATTTTGGGATTCATTTATTTTTATCAGTAAACTGAGGCATTCAGCATTTTAAGTTCTCCAAATCTATTTTTCACTAGGCCTACCTCGGGCACAAAGAGGTTCTCATATTAGGACACGCTTTACATTCCTGTACTATGTGTTAAAGTATTGCAATAATTTTTATAATTCTCACTAACTTGATTACCTTTTGTTTTATTATTCCCCTCCCCAAAGTTAGTTCGTGCCCTCTGGCATAATCATCTTATTTCACGAGATCTAAGGGCTCTTAACCCACTTCTCCTATTAGTCTTATTAAAGGCAAGAATAACGGTAAGAGAAGCCAATACCGCATATGGGTTGACCTTCCAACATGCCAACATTATTTATGGGTTAGATGAAGAAGAACCACTTCCAGTAGTTAAGAACTTGTTTCTAGAGGACGATGATATGGACTGTTGTGTTATTCTCGAGGAGGTGGGGTAGGAAGGCCCATCCATATAGGCTGTGAGCAGAGGAGCACATCTTAAGAATTGGACCGTCAGGACAACCAGAGCCTGATGAGCCTCGGGGTATCAAGGCTAAAACAATCACTATTCACTGCTTTATTTACTGAATGATTTTCTTTCCATATTTTTCAATTTTTGCACTAATATCTTCGATGTTCAAAATAGTTATTCAATTCATCAAAGGCATGTTTGATTTTTCTCATGCATTAATATTTATTTTTATCGTTTTCGTCCTTAGTTTATTAATACAACATTACTATTACGTATATTGATGAACCAATGACCGTGACATGTAATGAGACAACGCAACAAATGGACATTGATTCAGAAGGAGATGACATACGTGACGACATTGTCAAAGAAGTTGAGAACTTTGAGAACAAACCTAAGTCCAACCTGGACGAAACCAAAATTGTTAACATGGGAGATGCAAAAAATTTCAAAGAAACACGAATCAACATTCACTTATTGCCATTAGAGAAGAAAGAATACACTGAGTTTCTAAAGGAGTATGAAGACATATTCACCTAGTTGTATAATTGTCACACCTCCTTTTTACCTACACCCCTGGAAGGGGTATATAAGGGAGTTTTACCAATTTAAGGACAATCAAAATAAGATTATTTGTTTGAAAGATCCATAGTCGTCACTTGGGATAATTAATGGTGTTCCAAGTCACTAGTTAGCGGAGATAATTTTTGCCCTCTTGAATACTCTGTGGGAAGCTTTTTTTGAAAGAATCTGACCGAACCTCCACTTCAAAGGTTTCATACATATCCTTGGCTATAAAAGAATCATCTTAGTGTAGTTCGGAAAGTTTTGGTAGCCGGAACTACGATGAAGTTGTGATTTTTACTGTTGTTGCTACTGCTGCTACTATTTACTAACCTCCTTATTACACCGTGATGAACAAAAGAAGCTAGACTAAGATATAATATATGCATTACAAAGATTCATTCTCAAACTTGATCTTGCGACTGTTGTTGCCTTGTATTTTCCTACAGAAGTTCCTTTGTTGCTGACTTGAATTGTATTTTTGAGATGCTTTCCTTTTCTCCAGGCATGTACTTGATTGCTGAACCTTTAAACGTCGAGTGCAGATTCATGTTTCACATGTTGCCTATAGTTACAAAAGATACGTGGAAATGAAAGGAAAAGGAAGGTAAGGATAATAGTAGCAGTGACAATAATCAACAACATAGATATAGCCGCTGTTCTCACTCTTTTCCTTTCTATTTCAAAACAAATTGTTCCAAAATTCTTTTTCTTCTTCTTTTATTTTTTTAAAATCCTTTTTTCCGACCTTCCGATCAGTCTTCGAGAGATTCCAAACCAAGCAAGTAAAAATGATTCATATCAAGGACAACACTCTGGTCTAAGCAAAAAAATAATAAGAGAGTCTTATTAGTGAAAACCCTCATGGGCACCATAAGGTGACGAAAAGTGATAGAAAGTAAAAATAAGAGAGTCTTATTGGTGAAAACCTTCTCGGGCACCATAAGGCGAGAAAGAGTTGAGAAATGAACAAATGAGAGAAGTTGGACAGTAAAAATCCTTCAGGGAATTACAAGCTGAACAAGGTTGGGGGTTCAACAAATAAATGGGTTGTAGAAATCTGGAAGCACAAAGTAAGACAATTGGAAAACTGATTGGGTTAATTAATCCGGAATGCACAACATGATCATTGGGGTCGGTTACTCCATTTAGATAAGTTTCCTTTCCTCTCTCAAACAGTCTTCTAGAGGAGGATTTTCTTCTTTATTCCGATCTTTCGAAATTATCTTATTTCATTTATTTTGGTTTTATCTAGCCAAGGATTTTTCAATTTAGTTTGGTTTTAACAAATGAGAAGGATTTTCAAAGCTTACTACCAGTTTCCAATATGGCACAAAGCAAAATGCGGCTAGAACATGTCGGGGATAGTATGATGGGACATAAAATATCATCAAAAAATCAATTAGAAGAATAATTTAGGATCTCGTGAGAGATGTAAGGGTTCAAATAGAAAGGTCAGAAGTGAAAAACAACAGTTAGGGATCCTGCGGTTAAGGATTAGTCAGAAGGTCAAAATAATTTTCGACAAGTTCAGGGCAGTCAGTTGAAGCAAAGCATGGCAAAGAGAAAAACCACCCCCAGTAAGAGTTCCACCATTAATCACCATATTTTATACTAACAAGATTTTCCTTTTATTTAAAACAAGGGCAAAGATTTCATTGGTTTTGGAGAAACCCTCTGTGAGGAAAGAGAAAGTACCAAACATGTTTGATCGCAAAATTCTCAAGACCCTCCTGAAAAATAGGATTTAGTTTAATATAAAAAATAATTGAGTAGCCGAATTTAGCATAAATTCTCCCCAAAGGAATATAAGTGGAACTTCGAAGTTTGCATGCTTGAGATACATTTTGGGCATTACCCCTAGCGGCCTCAGAATTCAGCATAATAAGGGTAATAACTCTTAAATTAATGGGATTCAATTTGGTTTCTGCAGATCTATTAGTTTGGTCAGTTGACCCGGGTTGGATTTAAGGGTAGATAACATGGGTATTAAAGGGTAGTCTAGGGATTTATTTAATAAGGGTAATGCTTTACCTAATTAAAATAGGGGACTGCTAACAATTGGTAGGCACCACTGAATTAATTAAAAAGCACTAAGTCAGTGGGGTTAATGAAAAAGGAAAAAGGGGATTTGTAGTGGAAGGACACTAGCTTAATGCTCATTTAAGGGCTAGAAATCAGACAGAAGTGAGAAAAGGATTCACAAAGAGGGAAAACAAGTGAATAGACACACTGATATAGAAAAGAGAATTCATTGAGAATTTAGACAGATACACTGAGAATTCATAAAGAGATGAGAGAGTTTTGAGGTTAAGAATTGATTAAGAGAAAGAGAGGGAGAATTCACTAGAATACATTGAGTGAATAGAGATAGCGTGAGAAAAATCACAAATATAGAGATTGGAGAACTAAAAACATAGAGAGATTTGAGGATTGAAAAATATATAAAATACATATAGCGAGACTAATCTTTGTCCTCATGGGGGAAAAATATGGAAAAAGATGGTGTATCTTCTTGGGTAAATATAGTGAAAATGCGTTCTTTTTGGTCCCTCTGTTGGCCGGCCCGAGAGATCGGAGCTATGAGGGTCTCCCAAATTATGCAGAATTTCGAGGCCTCCGGGGGTAATGCCCAAAATATATCTCAAGCATTCAAACTTCAAAGTTCCACTTATATTCTTTTAGGGCGCATTTGTGCTAAATTCTGCTAGTCATGATTATTTTAAATTTTAAACTAAGTCCCATTTTTTCCAGGAGGGTCGTGAGAATTTTGTGATCAAACCTGTTTGGTAATTGCTCTTTCCTCACAGAGGGTCTCTTCGAAACTAATAAAATCTTTGCCTCTATTTTAAATCAAAGAAAAATCTTGCCAGTTTAAAATGTAGTGATTAATGGTGGCACTCTTGCTGGGGGTCATTTTTCTCTTTGTCATGTTTTTCTTCAACCGACTGCCTTAAACTGGTAAAAATTATTTGACTAATAATCAGGAACCCACCTGAAGAACGAAGGGAAACAATTTAAATGTTGGTAATCAGGAGCTTGTCAGCCCTTCTTCTCTCTGAGTCTTCTAAATTTATAGTGCACACGTGCGTGTGACCGAGCTGTCACACCTTTTTTTCCTACCTTAGAAGGGTATAAGGGAGTTTTTGCCAATTTAAGTGACAATTGAAATGAGATTATTTATTTAGAAATTCAAAGTTGCCACTTTGAAGGGAAGCAAAAATGTTTAAAGGAAAATAGCAATCAGGCGCCCACTTGGAGAGCAGGGGAATACAACTCAAGTTTCAGAAATCAGGCGTCCACCTAGAGAGTAAGGAAATACAATTCAAGTTTCAGTAAACATGAAGCCCACATAGAGAGAAAATGAATACAATTCAAGTTGCACCAATTAGGAGCCCACATGGAGAACAAAGAAGATCAAGCGCCAGTAATTAGGATCTCGCTTAAAGAACGAAGGGAAGTAGTCAAAATTTCAGTAATTAGGAGCTCGCTTAAAGAATGAAAGAAAGAAACAATTCAAATATTAGTAATCAGGAACCTGCCTGAAGGACAAAGGGAAGTAGTTTAAATATTGATAATCAGGAGCCCGCCTAAAGAACGAAAGGAAGAAGCAATTCATATTTTGCAATCACAAGCCTGCCTGGAGAATAGAGGGAAGGCAACAATGATCAAAGGAAGACGTTAGGTTGGAAACTTTTCTTTGATGGGGCTGCAAACACGAAAGGAGTTGGAATAAGAGCCATGCTTATTTCTAAAATAGGTCATCACTACCCTATTACGGCTAAGCTTCGTTTCTATTGTACATACAATATGGCTGAGCACGAAGCATGCATTTTGGCTTTAAGGCTAGGGCCAGACATGGATGTATAGGAAGTCTTGGTCTTAGGAGACTCGGATCTTCTGGTACGTCAAATTCAAGGACAATGGAATGAGATTTGAAGCTCATACCATACCGACAATGTTTGCATGATCTTTGTCAACAGTTTCGATCAGTGTAGTTCAAGCATATTCTAGGGGTCCACAAAGAGGTTGCCGATGCTTTGGCTACCTTAGCATCAATGTTTCACCATCCGGATAAAGCTTATGTTGTTCCTCTACATATTCAAGTCTGTGACCAGCATGCTTTCTGTAACATGGTGGAAGAAGAACTTGATGTCAAACAATGGTTCCACGATATCAAGGAGTACCAGAATGGGGATATATTCGGTGCAAGCCGTGAGAGTTCAAAAGAGAACAATTCGACGGTTGGCGAGTGGATTTTTCTTCAGTAGATAAGGTTTGCACAAAATAACACCAGACCTCGGATTGTTGAGATGCATAAATGCTAGACAAGCCACGATTGTCATGAGCGAAGTACATTCGGGAGTCTGTGGACCTCATACGCGTGGATATGTTCCGGCGAAGAAAATTCTTTGAGTAGGTTGGTGGTCTATGAAATGTTGAAGAATGGTTTTGTGCGTAGGAAAAGTTTGGGTTCATCTCTACAGGGCATCATACAGTCGGTGTCCCTACCTGAAAATGTGGGGAACCTTTGGTCTGGGATTCAAGCCTATTGCCGCAAACGTAAGAAGAGCGATAAAATTAAAACAAAGGGCATGGGTTTTTCCAAAGATGGTCCCACATCTTTCCAAATCATTTGTCAAGTCCGGCACCAGAAAATGCCCAGTAACAACAATTCCCAATATTGTGATTGATCTTGATAAGGAGTTGATTGAAAGGTTCGAGAAATTATTCGACAACGTGAACATGGTGGAAATTGGGGGTGGTTCTAGTAACGCGAAAGTGCAATTTGTAGGGCCAGAAATAGAGGTCAATAATTGGAAGGCTACTCCTCTCCCCACTGGGAAGGAGTCTTGGTAGTTTGCTTTGATTTTCCTTCAGTTTGTCTGGGTTATTCCAGGGTTGTAATCCAGATTTTTATTTTTTAGTCTGTTTGAGTGTGCAAACCTTGTTATCTTTTATCCTTCAATATAATGAAATTTACCTTCTTCATTCTTGATAATTTTATTTTTGTTTTCTTTTCTTTCCTATATAGTTCTTTTTATGCTAGTCATAATGACATGTAATGCATAAGGAATCCCCAGCCGGTTCTGGGTCCTGCTGGGTATTACTATTTGGTTTAAGTTGGATTTTGACTAATTATTTCTTGATTCTCGGTTTTGTACTATCCTGCTGCATGCTGTCTACTGATTCTGCACTTCTTTTCCTCTCATTTTCCAGGTATTCTTTTGAAACTATGGTAGAAATGAAGCCTGATTAAGTTCGTGTAAAAATTTGTGAACTGAGCTGGAGTTAAATGAAAAACCAAGTCCCTGCTATGATTTCTGATTAATTCTACCATGTTATTATTCATGTTTTCAGTCTAGTTTATTTGGATGCTTTATTCTTGGATACACATTTGGCTTTAGATGCTAGGTTGAACTTTGTATGAATGTAAGTGATTTAGGAGTATCTTTTTAGTATAGTACGTGTTAGATAAAGACTGTGATTTCTAATTTAATTAGTTGATGCTGGCTGGTTTGGGTGTATGTTTCATAACTGTGGTTTGAAGACCAAGTTTAGACTTTTCATATTGTTGGTTTAGCGAGTTTGGTTTGGGCTTATTTCCATTTGAATATTGTGGATATTCTCCTGTATAGCTTGAGAGGCAATACATTAGTATGAAATTGTTATCGAGTTTTGTTATTGCTCATATTTAGCTTTCGCTGGCAAGTCTGATATCAGCTGATCTAGTTTAAATATTCCAGGTTTGAATCAGAATTTAATAGGAGTTTTTTTTTTAGTTTTGTTGTTGATTGGTAAATAATTTGTGTAAAGGTTTGTTATTGTAATTAGAAATTGATCTTCATTTTAGAACCCATGTTAGCATTAAGATGTGATTTGCAACTAGGAATTGTTCAATTCCAGATTTTGTTGGATGGTGTAATTTGCTTCACACATTAGTGTTGAATCTTGTGTTGGGCTACCATTTTGGCATAATTGTGATTGATTTTTCTTTCAGTGTTCTGATTACCAAGTTGGGCTTCATGCTGAGCCCACTTGTTCCTCATGCTGGCTTGCAGTAATGAATGGTCAGACGGTCTTGGGATGAAGAGGAAAATGCCTGAACCCCACATAGTGATTGATAATCCACATAGTGTATTTCCCCACATAGCATTGTGATTGATCTTGATAATGAGTTGATTGAAAGGTTTAAGAAGTTATTCGATAACGTGAACATGGTGTAAATTAGTGAAGGTCTTAGTAACGCGGAAGTGCAATTTGTAGGGATAGAAACAAAGCTCAATAATTGGAAGGCTACTCATCTCCCCACTCGGAAGGAGTCTTTGGCAATTTTCTTTGATTTTCCTTCAGTTTGTCTTAGCTATTCTAGGGTTGTAATCTAGATTTTTATTTTTCAGTCTGTTTGAATGTGGAAACCTTGTTATCTTTTATCCTTCAATGAAATGTATTTCCCTTCTTCATTCCTGATAATTTTATTTTTTCTTTTCTTTTCTTTTCTATACTGTTCTTTTTACGCTGGTCCCAATGACATGGCATGCATGAGGAATCCTCAGCCCAGTCTTCAAAATCAATCTGATTCTAAAATAATAGTTCAAGAAGTAGACCGTGATTACGAGTCGGAATACGATGAGGATGAAGCCTTCGAAGAGATTAGTAAGGAATTAAGTCACTTTGAAGGAAAACCCAAACCCAACCTGAATGATATAGAAGACCTCAATTTGGGGGACGCAGATAACATCAGAGAAACTAAAATAAGCATCCATCTGATCGGAAGGTCTTTCTTTGGACCTTAATGCAAGATCTTGGATGTGGTTGGACAGACAAGGATATCAACAAGGCTCAAAGCAACTTAAATGGGTTGAAATTACAATTTTGGAATCAGATATCTCATTACAATCACAACTTCAACCCCATTTTCTTGCTTGGGGAACTTTTGATTTTTATTGTACTATGACCGGGCCATGAGGCTGTCTACGTATCCTTAATAGGAATCAGGTTAAACATAGTTCACACCTGAATGTCCTTATTTTTTTATACTTTCTCTATTCACTTCTTTTCTTTTCTCTTTTTCATTTTCTTTATTTTATTTCTTTTCCTCTTTTCCGTCATTGATTCCAAAAGAGGGGTATGAAGTAAAATAAATAAGGCTCAAAAGGGGAAACAAAGGGTAAATCGTTTAGATAGCAGAACAAATTACCTTTGTCATTCCAATCTTCTAAAAAATGCCAAATACAAACAAAAAAGATTAAACCAAAAAAATCATACATAATATCTCTTGACTGCATCAGAATTGATAACCATGTCTATGCATTTTCCTTCAATATTTGTTAAACACAACGCACCATTGGACAATACTCTGGTCACAATGAACGGCCCTCGCCAATTCTCGGCGAACTTGCCTTTTCTTCAGCTTGATGTGGAATGATACGTTTCAACACTTGTTAACCCACTTCAAACCTCTGTTGACGCACCTTCTTGTTATATGCTATTGCCATTCTCTGTCGATACAACTGGTCATGGCACACTGCTGCCAACCTTTTCTCATCAATAAAATTCAATTGTTCCAAACGGGTTTTGATCGACTCGTCATCATCAATCTCAACCTCTACGACAATTTGAAGGGATGGGATTTTGACTTATGTGGGTATCACTGCTTCGGTACCATACACCAACAAATAAGAAGTTGCACCTACTAAAGTGCGAACAGTAGTGCGATAACCTAACAATGCAAATGCCACTACCTGGAACCTTCCACCATTTTCTGAAGTATCTTCTTTATGTTTTTGTTGGCTTCCTCAACTGCTCCATTCGCCTTAGGATGAAATGAGGTGGAATTGCGACGTGTAATCTTAAACTGTTGACATACTTCTTTCATCAAATTATTGTTAAGATTAGCACCATTTTCCATGATGATCACCTTTGTATCCCAAATTGACATATGATATTTGAGTAAACAAAATCAACCACTGTCTTCTTAGTCACAAAATTAAAAGTTTTAGCCTCAACCCACTTGGTGAAATAATCAATGGCCACCAGAATGAACATGTGCCCGTTGGATGCTGCTGGCTTGATGGGTCCAATGACATCCATGCCCCAAGCAACAAAGGGCCATAGTGCCGACATTGTTTTCAATTTCGATGGTGGAGAATGCATTAAATCTCCATGTATATGGTATTGATGACATTTGCGCACAAAATTGATACAATCTCGCTAACCAAATATCAGGAAAGAACTAACCAAAGCACTTATTGAATTCAAAGACATTTGTGCATGGTCATATGATGATATGCCAGATTTAAGCACTGATTTAGTGGTTCACAAATTGTCCACTGGCCCTGCATTCCCTCCCGTCAAACAAAAATTGAGAAAATTCAAAACTGATATAAGTGTGAAGATTAAGGAAGAAATCACCAAGTAGTTGGATACAAAGGTTATTCGAGTAACTCGATATCTCGATTGGTCAGATAATGTGATGCCGGTACCGAAGAATGACGGCAAGATTAGAGTATGGGTTGACTACCACAATCTCAACAAAGCAAGCCCAAAGGATAACTTCCCACTACCTAATATCCATATTGACAATTGTGACAACCGTGATATTGGATCTTTTGTGGATTGCTATGCTGGGTATCATCGGATTCCAATGGATGAGGAAGATACAGAAAATGTGGCATGCATCACTCCATGGGGAACTTATTGCTACTTAGCAATGCCGTTTGGTTTGAGGAATGCTGGGGAAACTTACATGAGGGCAATGACTATTGTGTTTCATAATAATATACATAAGGAAATTGAGGTCTATGTGGATGATATGATCATATAATCAAATCAATAGGCCGACCACGTCGGAGATTTAAGGAAATTCTTCCAAAGACTTTGCAAGTCAACCTCAAGCTTAACCCTGCCAAGTGCGTATTTAGTGTTCTATACGAAAAGCTATTGGGATTCATAGTCAGCCGGTGAGGCATTGAGTTGGACCCATCAAAGATCAAAGCTATCCAAGAGTTGGAACCTCCAAGGAACAAGACTGAGGTGATGAGTCTGTTATGGAGGTTGAACTATATCAGTAGGTTTATTGCTCAACTCACGACAACTTGTGTGCCTATTTTCAAGTTGCCGAAGAAAGATGATGTGGTCGAGTGGACCGAGGAGTGTCAAGAAGCATTTGATAAGATAAATGGGTACTTGCCAAACCCACCTGTGTTGGTTCCACCAGAGCTAGGGACCTTTGATTCTTTACTTAACGGTCCTGCAAAATTAATTTGGTTGTGTATTGGGTCAGCATGACATTACTGGCAGGAAGGAACATGCCATCTACTCTCTTAGCAAGAAGTTCACGACTTATAAGGTTAAGTACACTCATCTTGATAGGACATGTTATGCCCTAACTTGGGTACACATAAATTGAAACATCATTTGTCATCCTACACAACGTACCTCATTTCTCTCATGATCCATTGAAGTATATTTTCCAAAAGCCTATGCCCACAGGGAGACTTGCAAAGTGGAAAATTTTGCTCATGGAGTTTGACATCATCTACGTGACTCAGACCATAATAAAAGCCCAAGCATTTGCCAATCATTTGGACAAGAACTCAGTCGATGAAGAATATGAGCCATTGAGAACTTATTTTCCCAATGAAGAGGTGATGCATATTGATGAACTGGAACAAATTGAAAAACCATGCTGGAAACGTTCCTTTGATGGGGCTACAAACATGAAAGGAGTTGGAATAGGAGCCACAGACTAAATTAGGGGTGGGCATAATACCGAACGAACCGAAAAAATCGGCCAAACTGTGAAGTTTGATTTTTCGGTTTCAGTTTAATCTGTTTTTTGGTCATCCACGGTTTTAAAATTATTAGTTTTCGGCTTTTCGGTGCGGTGCACGATTGATGTAATTCGATTTTCGGTCTAACCGAAAAGCCAAAATTTAGGGGTATTAGATATTATATTTAGATTATTAGTTGTATGACTCTATTCTATCAGTATAAGTTATAACTTATAAGCAGTATTGTCCAAGCCCAATATTGTCCAAGCCCACCTCACCCAATTTAGAATTTACCGTTATAGAGTTAGAGTCATAGACCTAATTTTAAAATTTTAGATTTAAGGTTCCACTTCATCGATCCTCGGTTCCCCTCCTGTGCGACTGCGTCTGTGAGCTACGACTGTGTATGTGAGCTATGACTGCAAACTGTGCGACTGTTCCTCTTCGGCTCTTCCTTAGATCCGTGCGACTACGACTGCTGCCTTCTCCCTTATAAGTATTTTTGTTTTGAATGATTTGTTCTCTTGTTTTGAATACAAGTAGTAACATTTTTGGCTAAATCATTCTCTTGTTTTGAATACAAGTATTTTCTGCTACAAGCAGTGACATTTTCGGCTACAATTTCATCTTGTTTTTTCTAATTTTGTTGCTCCTAAAAATGTATACACCTATTCATTTATTTTAATTAAAGAAGTTTCTATCTATGGATACCTTCAACATTCGATTGTGTTTTTATTAAAGAAGCACACTCCTTAATTATGTTTTCATTCAACTTTCTATAGATGGCAGAAGGTGAAAGTAGAGTAAGTGAGGTGGGTTCATCTGAAAGCGAACCTATTTCTTCACCTACAAATTCAGTTAGTCAAGACCCAAAAAAAGAAAATTTGTACAATCTAGATCACTTTCTTGGGATCATTTTGAAAAGTTTAAAGATTCTACTGGAGATGATAAAGCAAAGTGTAAATATTTTGGTGGTGATTATAAGTCTAATTCACAATTGAATAGAACAACATTATTGAATACTCATTTAAAGAAGTGTCAAAAAATACCACGGAAAGTTGATAATACTCAAACACAATTGTGTTTTCAAACGGATGGGAAAGTTAATGGTGGGGTGCTTTGGAAATTTGATCAAGAACTAGTTAGGAGGGCTTTAGTTGAGATGGTAATTGTGGAGGAATCACCTTTTAGCTTTGTTGAAAATAAAGGCTTTAAGAAGTTTATGAGCATAACCCAACCTCAATTTAATGTTCCTTCTCGTAGGACAATTACAAGGGATTGTTTTCAAGTTTACAATGAAGAGAGGCTTAAACTAATGAAAAATTTTAGAGATGTAAAACCAAGAATTTGCCTTACCATAGACACATGGACTTTGTTACAAAGAATTAACTATATGTGTTTGACGGGTCATTTTATTGATAGAGATTGAGTGTTGCATAAAAAAATACTAAATTTTTACACTATCTCTAGTCATAAGGGTGACGAAATGACAAAGGTTACTGGTAATTGTTTGCTTGAATGGAAATTGGATAAGGTATTCACTATTAAGATTGATAATGCTTCTTCAAATGATGTCACGGTTAAGAAATTGTCTAAACAACTAGATATGTGGAAAACTAATTCGATGGGTGGTAAGCATCTTCATGTGAGATGCATGGCTCACATACTTAATCTAATTGTACAATATGGTTTGAAGGAAATTGATATTTCTGTAAAACATGTTAGACAAGCTGTTAGGTATGTGAGATCATATCCACAAAGGACCTTAAAGTTTAGGGATTGTTGTGCACATTAAGAAGTAGAATGTAGCAAAACATTGTGTTTGGATGTTCCTACTAGGTGGAATTCCACCTACTTGATGTTGGAAACAACGCAAAACTTTGAGAAGTCTTTTGACAAGCTTCATCTTTTTTATGATGGATTTTCTTCTCATCTTTGTACGCATGTTTGTGATGATGGGAATGTTGCAGGTATATTTGTATGTGATGATTGGGTGAATGTGAGAAACATGATAAAGTTTCTTGAAAGATTTCACGTGCTCACCGAAAAAGTTTCAGGCTAACGTTATGTCACTTCTAATTGTCATTTTGAGGATATATGTGAGCTTGATAGTCATTTGAAATCTTGTTTAGCTAGTAATGATACTAATATGAGTAAGATGGCAAAGAAAATACAAGAGAAGTTTAAATAATATTGGGGTGATCCTGAAAAGATGAATAAAATAATTTTCATTGCTTTTGTATTAGATCCTCATAACAAATTTGAGTATGTTGGTTTTGCACTTGAGGAAATATTTGGGAAGGAACCAGGAAAGAAATTAACTGCCGAAGTGGATACTTATTTGAATTCTTTGTTTGTGGAGTATCAAAAAAAATATTCCAAAGGATATTGTCTTCGATCATCTCCATCTAAATCTACTTCATCTGATGACATCTAATTCATCTAGTGTGAATGTGAGAACAAAATCTGTGAGAATAAAACAATTGTTGAAAAGGAAAAAGGAAGACTCGGGAAGTGTGGGTGTTAAATCTGAGTTGAAAAGATATATTGGTGAAGGACAAGAGCCATATTCTGATGATTTTGATGATTTTAAAATCTTAGATTGGTGGAAAATTAATGCGCCTCGATTTCCTATTCTATCTGAGCTAGGTCATGATGTATTAGCCATTCCAATTTCAAGTATTGCATCGGAATGTGCATTTAGCACCGGTTGCCGCATTCTTGATTCAGTTAGGAGTTCATTGACTCCTCGGTTGGTACAAAGTCTTGTTTTTGTTCAAGATTGGTTTAGATGTGACAATACTCCTATTAATGTTGAAGAAGATTTGGAGTTTCTTGAGCAAATTGAACTTAGTAAGATTTTATGTTTATGAGTGTTTTAGTAAAAATTAATTTACTTTGCAAGTTTAAATGACACACGGTATCAAATTATATTTGGATATGGCAACCAGCGGTAGAGAAACTTGCATTACTGAAAGAGATACTAGCATTGTTGATGCATAGTTTGAACAAGTGGTAAGTTTAAGAATTTGCTTGTTTTGTGGTATTATTTTATAATTAAAAATACTTTATTAACTTGTGATATTTTTTTTGTAGGTTCAACTATGCCGCGTGATCCTAAAGCTAGATCGTCTATTTGGGAACATTTTAAGCTAGTTGAAGTAAATGAAGAAGCCCGCAAACCAAAGTGTCTTAATTGTGGACGAGTTTATAATTATCATCCAAAGTATGTTAGAACTGTGTGCTTAGTGATGCATATTAAGAAGTGTCTCAATCCTCGTCCAGTGATTTCATATGTTAGACTTTAAGTATCATTTTCTAAACTTATTTTGTGGCTTATAGATTGTGACTAGTTTGCCACTGTTTTGTTGTTTGGTGATGGTATTTTTAGACTTGTTTTGGACTTTGGTAGCTGCTAGATTTGCCATATGTTAAACTATTTTTGGACAAGCTTGACACTGCTGAGTGTTGCGCAGTAGTGGACACGGATGTTGAATGCTTTGATGTTGTAGATATATACAAATCATAATTGTGGTTTGATTTTTTGATGTGTGTTTAGCCGTTTACATAAATAATTCCTAGATATAGTTATATAAAGTTCAAACAGAACTGTAAGGATGGATAATGATTGTTGTTGGTGCGTGTAAAGATGGATGATATGTGTTTTGGAATTGTAACCGAATTGTAAACGAAATTGTTGTTATTGGAGCATGTCATCTCTGTTTAAAACCGAAAATATAAACTGAAAAATCGAACCGAATTTTGAAAAAATCGTACCGTAAATACTTTGGTTTGATTTGGTTATTAAAATCACAAATCGAAAACCAAATAAATCAAACCGAACATTTACAAAACTGAGTTGAACCGACCAATGCCCACCCCTAGACTATATCACCTCTTCATAGGGAAAATAAGTTCTTAATGGCTCGTATTCTTCATCAACCAGGTTCTCGGCCAAATGATCGGCCAATGATTGGGCATTCATTGCGATCTAAGTCGCATAGATGATGTCAAACTCCGTGAGTAAAATTTGCCACTTTGTAAGTTTCCCTGTGGGCATAGGCTTTTAGAAAATATACTTCAATGGATCTAGGCAAGAAATGAGGTAAGTAGTGTAGGATGAAAAATAATGTTTCAATTTCTATGCTACCCAAGTTAGGGCACAATATGTCATCTCAAGGTGAGTGTACTTAACCTCATAAGCCGTGAATTTCTTGCTAAGATAGTAGATTGCTTGTTCCTTCGTGCTAGTAATGTCATGCTGACCCAATACATATCCAAATAAATTTTCCAAGACCGTTAAGTAAAGAATCAAAGGTCTCCCTGGCTCCGGTGGAACCAACACTGATGGGTCTGACGAGTAACCCTTTATCTTATCAAATGCTTATTGACACTCCTCAGTCCACTCGACCGTAGTATCTTTCTTCAGCAACTTGAAAATAGGCTTACAAGTTGTCGTGAACTGAGTAATAAACTTGGTGATGTATTTCAACCTCCCTAACAGACTCATCATCTCAGTCTTGTTCCTTGGAGGTGCCAACTCTTGGATAACTTTGATCTTTGATGGGTCCAACTCAATGCCTTGCCGGATGACTATGAATCCCAACAACTTTCCAGATGGAACACCAAATGCGCACTTGGAGGGGTTAAGCTTGAGGTTTTACCTGCGAAGTCTCTGGAAGAATTTCCTCAAATCTCCGACGTGGACGGCTTGCTGCTTTGATTTTATGATCATATCATCCACATACACCTCAATTGCCCTCATGTAAATTTCCCCAGCGTTCTTCAAACCAAATGACATTACTCAGTAGCAATAAGTTCCCCACAACATGATGAACGCCGTCTTTTCTGCATCTTCCTCATCCATTAGAATCTGATGATACCCATCATAGTAATCCACAAAATATCAATCTCATGCTTGACAAGATTGTCAATCAAAATATGGATATTAAGTCATGGGAAGTTATCCTTTGGGCTTGTTTTGTTGAGATTGCGATAGTCAATGCATACTCTGATCTTGCCGTCCTTATTTGGTACCGACACAACATTAGCTAACCAATCGGGATATCGAGTGACCCGAATAACCTTTGCATCCAACTGCTTGGTGATTTCTTCCTTAATATTCACACTCATATTAGTTTTGCATTTTCTCAATATTTTCTTGACGAGAGGGAATGACGAGTCAGTGGGAAATTTATGAACCACTAAATCAGTGCTTAAACCCGGTATATCGTCATATGACCATGCAAAAATGTCTTTGAATTCAATAAGTACTTTAATTAATTCTTCCCTGATATTTGGTTCAAGATGGACACTTATTTAAGTTTCTAAGATGTTATCTGCGTCCCCTTAATTGAGGTCTTCTATATCATTCAAGCTGGGTTTGATTTTTCCTTCAAAGTGACTTAGTTCATTGTTCTGATTCGCAATCACAATCTACTTCTTGAACTATTATTTTGGAATTAGATTGACTTTTACTGGGTTGAGGATTCCTCATGCATGCCATGTCATTAGGACCAGCATAAAAATAACTGTATAGAAAAGAAAACAAAACAAAAAATAAAATTACCAGGAATGAAGAAGGGAAATTACATTTCATTGAAGAATAAAGATAACAAGGTTTGCACACTCAAACAGACTGAAAAATAAAAATCTGGATTACAACCATAGAATAGCCTAGAAAAACTAAAGGAAAATAAAAGCAAATTGCCAAGACTCTTTCCGAGTGGGGAGAGGAGTAGCCTTCCAATTATTGAGCTTTGTTTCTGGCCCTACAAATTGCACTTCCGCGTTTCTAGGACCTTTACCAATTTCCACCATGTTCACGTTGTCGAATAATGTCTCGAACCTTTTAATAAACTCCTTGTCAAGATCAATCAAAATAGTGATGACATGACCGGTATGATTACGACTGTTACGGCTCACAAACTACCAACCGATCCAATGTGTCCGCCGGTAAAGCAAAAGCTCAGAAAGCTCAAACCTGATATGAATATGAAAATCAAGGAAGAGGTCACCAAGCAAATCAAAGCTAAGGTTCACAGGGTGGTTGAGTACACGACATGGTTAGCCAACATTGTGCCAGTACCAAAGAATTATGGGAAGGTTAGAGTCTATGTCGATTACCAGGATCTACATCGGGCCAGTTCGAAAGACGACTTCCCTTTGCCAAATATACACATCCTGATTGACAATTGCGCCAAACACAAGCTACAGTCATTCATGGATTTATTTGCTGGTTACCATCAGATCTAGATGGATAAGGAATATGTTGAGAAAATTACTTTCATTACGCCATAGGGATTGTATTATTAAAAAATGATGCAATTCATCCTGAAGAATGCAGGGGCCACCTACATGAGGGTCGTGGTAACCATTTTCTCTGATATGATACACAAGGAGATAGATATATATGTGGATGATGTTATCATCAAATCCAAGGAGGCCATGACCACATAGAAGATTTGAGGAAGTTTTTCAACAGACTACAGAGGTATAATCTGAAACTAAACCCTACAAAGTGTGCATTTAGGGTTCCTGCTGGGAAGTTGCTTGGTTTAATGTGATTTGCCGAGGAATAGAATTAGACCTATCAAAGGTTAAAGCCATTCAATAATTACCATCGCCGAAGAATAAGAAATATGTAATGAGTTTCCTAGGAAGGTTTAACTACATCAGCCGATTCATAGCGCAGTCTACAATTAAATGTGAGCCGATCTTTAAAATGTTGAAGAAGGAAACCACTACCAAATGGACCAATGACTAGCAAAGGGACTTCGATAGAATCAAGGAGTACCTATCAAAACCACCAGTCCTAGTTCCTCCCGTGCCATATAGGCCCTTATTGCTCTACCTTGCAGTGTTAGATAGAGCTTTCGGATGCATTTTTGGGCAACATGATAAAGTGGGGAGAAAGGAATATGCCATTTATTATCTCAAAAAGAAGTTCACTCCATACGAAGCTCAGTATTCTCTTTTGGAGCGCACCTACTATGTTTTGACTTGGGTAGCTCAAAATCTGAGACATTAATTTTGTGCATATACTACGTATCTCATATCAATGATGGATCCTTTAAAGTACATATTTCAGAAGCCCATGCCCACTAGCAAGCTAGCCAAGTGGAATATCCTATTGAGTGAATTCGACATTATTTACGTGACTCAGAAGGTGGCAGAGGAAATGCACTGAAATACCAAACAACATGAATGGAGAATACGAACCCCTGAAAGTGTATTTTCCTGATGAAAAGGTATCATTCATAGGAGAAGACATTGTAGAATCCTATGACGGCTGGAGAATGTTCTTCGATGGAGTAGCAAATTTCAAAGGAGTTGGCATATGAGCAGTATTTGTATCAGAAATCGGGCAGCATTATCCAGTGTCTGCCAAACTCAGGTCCTCTGCACCAACAATATGGTTGAATATGAAGTATGCATCTTAGGGCTCAAACTGGCCATTGACATGAACGTGTAAGAGCTACTAGTGATTAGAGATTCAAATTTACTATATGTCAGGTACGAGAAGAATGGGCAACCAAGAACTCCAACATACTCCCGTATCCGCATCATGTATAGGAATTGAGAAAGAGGTTCACAAATACGGAATTCCAGCATGTTTCCAAAGTCCATAATGAGTTTGCTGACGCATTGGCTACCATATAATCTATGATGCAACATCCTTATATGAATTTCATTGATCCCATTCCGGTGAAAATCCATAATTAGTCAGCTTATTATGCCCACATTGAAGAGAAAGCAGATGGAAAGCCTTGATTTCATGATATCAAGGAATATTTGGCAAAAGAAGAGTACCTGGAGCTTGCTAATCCGACTCAGAAACGCACACTTTGGAGATTGTCCAACAAATTCTTTCACAATGGAGGAATCCTGTATAGGAGGACTCTTGATTTGGGACTATTAAGATGTGTCGCCACAAAAGAAAATTCCAAGCTACTAGAGAAAATTCATGCAGGGACCTGTGGTCCATATATGAACGGTTTTGTATTAGCAAAGAAGATACTCCAGACAGGTTACTTTTGGATGACTATAGAAACAGACTGCATCCAATATATCCAAAAATGCCATCGATGTCAGATACATGCATATATGATAAAGGTACCTTCAAGCGAGCTCAACACTACAAGCTCACCATGGCCATTTGTCGCTTGGGGAATGGACGTTATTGGACCAATCGAGCAGCTGCTTCCAATGTGCACAAATTTATCCTAGTAGCTATCGACTATTTCACAAAGTAGGTCAAAGAAGAATCTTTCAAAGCCGTAACTAAGAAAGTTGTGGCAGACTTTGTCCGTGACCGCATTGTTTGTCGATTTGGTATTCCAGAGTCAATCATTACTAATAATGGCTCCAATCTTAATAATGACTTGATGAAAGCCGTGTGTGAAACATTCAATATCAGACACAATAATTCCACAACCTACATGACTCAAATGAATGGAGCTTTAGAAGTCACCAACAAGAATATCAAGAAGATATTGAGGGAAATGAGAGAAAAACACAAATAATGGCACAAAATGTTATTATTTGCTCTATTAGGGTATCATACTGTAACGACTCGACCCGTCGTCATGTGAGTTACCGCCCCATTTTCCCCTTATTATGATGTTTCATATTTTTATATATGTATTAGAGTTTATCAAGTAAATTTGGGTTGAACCTGGTTGAAGATAAGGCATATAACCTCTTAGAATGAAGCTTGACTTAGAAAAGTCAACTTGAAGTTGACTTGTGAGTTACAGGACTCGGAATCAAATTCCGAAGGTTTGGTTAGCTTCAGAGGATCATTTTTGACTTAAGAGAGTGATCGAAAGTAATTTTGGAGGTCCGGTGAAGAAGTTAGCCTATTTTGGCGAAGCTAGTATTTTGGCGAATTTCCGGTTGATAGGAGATATTTCGATCCGGAGTTGGAATGGAATTCCAAGAGTTGTAGTAGCTTCGTTAGGTGATTTTGGACTTGTCCGCAAAATTTCAGGTCATTCGGACGTTATTTGATTGGGTTTCAGATCGAATGTGAATTTTGAAAGTTAAAGTTAAACTTAAGCTTGAATTTGTTAAAAACGGACGATTTTGATATATCCTTATTGGTTTTGATCAGATTTGGCACCCGAAGAGGTCGATTTGCGAGGCAAACGCAAGGCGGGCTAGGACTTTTGCCGGTTCAAGGTGAGTGATAGTAATGAATGATATACTGAGGGTTTGAAACCCTGTATTTGCACTATACAGTGTGATGTTGAGATGACACACACGTCATGTGACGAGCGTGGTGATATTGTGACTGGGGGTTCGGACTTAGTCTATCCCGACTGTTGGTTTACTGCACCGAATGACTGAGACTGAGCTTATATCTTTATAGTTGGGCTAGTTGCCATGTTTGGGGCCTTGTGCTGATCTGTAGAACCTTAGGGAAGGATGTGGAGCTAAATGACCCTAATATCTGTTGAACACATACTCTCAGCCGTATTCATAGCTGTATAACATGACATGAACCAGTACTAGATGTGTACTCTAAGTGAGAATACCTAGGGTTGAATACCCTGTTCTAGCTGAATGGGCCGCCGAGGCTAAGTCTATATTGATTTAGAGGGGTCGAGGACCCATAGTGAGGTATTGATACATATACCGGATCGGGCTACGCGCCGCAGTAGTATATACATATACATGTATTGGATCGGACTGCACGCCACAGTATTATATATGATAATATATATATGGATCAGACTACACACCGCAGTATTATAAATGGTAATATATATATGGATCGGACTGCACGCCACAGTAATATATATATATATATATATGGATTGGACTGCATGCCGCAGTAATATATATGTGGATCGGACTACACGCCGCAGTATTATAGCGCTTGGGCTGAAGGAGCCCCTCCAGAGTCTGCACACACCCCCAGTGAGAGCATTATATATTATTGGATCGGGCTGCGCGCCGCAGCAGTATATCTATTATATTGGATCGGGCTGCATGCCGCAACACTATATATATTGGATCGGACTGCACGTCGCGGTATTATATATATACATAATTGGATAGGGCTGCACACTGCAGTAGTATGAGTGAGGATCGGGCTGCACGCCGCAGCAGAGTTAGATCAGTGTTGGATCAGTGTAAGATAGTAGTAGACTGGAACCAGACTTACCATTTTAGAGATGATTTACCTGTACAGTTATTCTTAGAACTGTTTAGTATTCATGCATGTGTTCTTACTTTCAGTTATTATTTATTGATTACTACTCATTGAGTTGGAAGTACTCACTCTAATCCATGCACCTTATGTGCAGATACAGGGATCCAGGAGGGCAGCTGAGCTATACACTGCTGTTTTTACTATCAACTGAGGAGTTATCGAGGTAACTGGCGGCGTCCGCATGACCCGATCTATCCCTTCCTCTATTTATCTCTTGGTTTTCCTGTTAGTTATCAGTTGTATAGGATTTACTCTCCTGTTAGAGGCTCATACTTGTGACACCGAATTCATTGGGCTGTATTTCAGTTATTTATATTTCTGCATTATCATTATTGTTATAAAAACAGGTTAGTTAACTCTAAATGGAACAATATTATTTAATAATTGAACGGTGTATCTGGAAAATGGTCGGGCTTGCCTAGCAATGTGTTGGGCGCCATCACGACCGGGGTTTGGGTCGTGACAAGTTGGTATCAGAGCCTAGGTTACTAGGCCTCATAAGTCTTGAGCTGGTTAGTAGTTTCTCGCGGATCGGTACGGAGACATCTGTATTTATCCTCGGGAGGCTGCAAACCTTTTAGGAAACACTTCACATTCTTGGAATTCTTATCGTGCATACTTGATTTAGCTTGAGATGTGCTTCTTGAAATTCCTTCCACACGTATGTAAGCGCACTCGAGTGCTTAGTGATAAATTTGCCTTGATGGCTTGTGATTTTCCGATCGAGGGGCGAGATATAATCTCTGTGAGTTTATGTTGGGCCAGTCTGAAGGACTTGAGGCTGGATCCTTGCCTATGGTTTGAGCACCGAGGTGCTAATTGTGTGAGCAAGTGTTTGGAACTTATATGTTCAGTGTTACTCTTAATAGCTGGAATGACGGCTGGATATCCATGTGATGAGTATTGGTACCGTGGGGTGTATCTATGTGGTCTTGGTAGTGACGAAAGAGTCTGATGAATAATAGATGAGCTGTTAAGTGTTCATTTTTCATTGCGATCTGTTGTATAGCCCGAAGTTATGGGGCATGATGAATATTTCCATGTCTCTTAGTGGAAAGGTAAAATGCATTAGGTGCGATGGTATGAGTTCAGACTCAGGAAGACTAATTGATTGTGCTATGTGTATCATGGTAGAAGGTGTGCGAAAATACTAAATCGAAGCGAAGCAGGTGGGTTATCTCTTGCGGAGTGGCCTTAAGTGGGTTGAATCCTATGTATAATCGAAAGGTATTTTATATGTGTTATGATTTGGATAGGTGCAACGTATATTCATGTACCAATTTTGGTAATATAATCGTGTAGTATTGAGATTAACATTGTTGATATACATTGTGATGTCTTGTCCAGTTGCGGATGTATTGTTAGGATGATTTTAGTGATTCTCTGGCAGGTGGATAGGCCAAATACTAAGGAAACTCTGTCGAAATTTTTGGAAAATTTGGGACTTAGAAAAGACTTTACCATCTAAAGAATGGGGTTAACTATTGTGTGTGAATAAATGCAAGAATTGCAAAAAAGTTAAGATTTCTGAAGATTCGAGTCTCCGCCAAAGCTTGTAAATGACTTGAGTTCAATCTCACTATAACATTGTGGCATCATTTGAGTAAGAATGCTATGAATGGTTATAAGTGCCTTGATGTATGGCTCCGAGCCAAGTTAGGGAGGTTGTTATTGATTAACATATTGTACTGTTATGTGCTATGTTGGTTCTGTCTCTAAGTATGTTGGGAAAATCTTTATAATGGTTATATGGGAGAAATACTAGGATGGTCGAAACTGATGTTGATAAAGAATGCTCGGTGTATAGTAAAAAAAGATAGCTATTTATATTTGTATGTAATAATATCGGCAGTGTCAGAGTTCTAACAAGGCACGAGTGGTTCTGTCAATAAGACAATTGAATTACAGCGGAATAAGGGTGAATAACGCCTAAGAATGGTGTTGCGGTGTTCGACATTTTGCTTGTAACAGTCAAGTGTCTTAAAGTTTTGTATGTGGCCAGAGAATGTGGTTTCGTTAGAAGAGATCAAGACTTGTGGTATTATGTTAATTATGGGATTCTATGTATCTATATCGGAAGGTAATGATAACGAATTCAGAATCGCGGGAAGTTCTTCAAACAAAGTATTATAGAATGTGGTACTTCTGGGAGAAAGAGTTCGTGATGTGTTTTATCGTGGTTTTAAAATGAGTATATTTTCTGTTGGTATGTGAAGCTTGTAATGTGTAATGATTTCTCTTCTATATAAGGCCGTGGAAGTTCTTGACTAGTTGAGTGCGTCTATGCCTGCGACGCAAGAGAGAGGTAGAAGTCCTCATGTTATCCTAAGTATGATGTGGCCTGTGTGTAATGTATACTGATAATATCTAGTGGTATTGTGGTATTCTCTTGCTGGATCGACTGTAATAATTGAGTCGTTGATGGCATAGTGAAAATTCTGAATGGCTTTCGTGGTATGGATGGATGCTTGATGTGTGTTATGTATTTGTACGGTGGAGCATGGAATCGGGCATAACGATTCATGTGTTACATATGTGTTGGAGACTAGAAGTTCTCGTAATCCGCCTATGCAGTGGTTGTATATCATGGGTATCAGCACCATTTAGCGGTTATTGGAAATTTGAAGCACTAGTGGCTCTGTCTTTGCTTGATATGATGAATTTGGGTTATGATATTTGACTGCATACTGGTTGTCTTATGTCAGGTTGTCTAGACTAATGTGATGGATGATGTCGGAAAAATACCACAGGTTGCGTGGCAATGTGCATTGGATTATGTTCTAGCGGGGTAACTTGAATCCCAAGGACCAGCGGACGGCTGGTGGGTATTGCCTTGATAATTGAGTCATCGTGGCGGATGTCAGTGCAGAGGTTCTACCATTGATTCAGTTCCGGTATTGAAGGACTTTTCATATGCGTTTCGGTTGGCCGAGCATAGGACTATACATGTTTATCGTAATGAGCAATTTGGCTCGATGTGCATTTTCTTTTGTGAGATTTATGTATGGATCGGGTGGCACACCGCCACGGGTATAGAATCTAGATCAGGAGGCACGCCACAACAATGTGATGTGGAAATAGACTTAGTTATATGTTACCTTGTATGCATTACTTCCTGGCTTTTGAGGAAAAGTCTGTATTAGGTATTGCTCGGCGAATAGCGCATCGGCGGTCTCCTTTCAGGATTCAATAGTGTATATTAATTGTATGACCGTGGGTATGATTGATTGCTTGAGTTCAGACCTAAATAAGTGTGTGGCTCACCGTTTTGGGCATGATGACTTGAGGTGCTTCATAGGTAATAGTATTTGGATAGAATCATGAGTTGTGGCAAGGCCACGTGATGTTACGACCTTTCGAGGAGGATTCAGTCACCCTATTTCTATGTTATGAGATGGGATCTGAGTTTTGTGTTGTGATAGTATGGAGGATTTGGAATTACAGCTCTTGAGTTGAGTCAGTTGTCATGGATTGAGTATGTTCAGATCATTTCTTATTGGAGCCTTTGTTGTGCACGTTGTGGCTTAGGCCGAGGTTGAGGTGTCATGTCACTAGTGTGGTGTGTTATAATTGAAATGATCGTTGGAGTCATTAATGAGTACAAGCATATTTGATCTCAGCTTGTTAGAAAGGTAATATCGAGGTTGGCTCCGAAATCTGTTATGGTATTAGTCAAAAGGAAAATGGATTCATGAATGGTTGACCTGAGAGATAGGTTCGGTATATCGCATGCTTCAGTTGCCGTAGACAGTATATGAAGGTGTTGGAATAAGACTTTAGCTAATGAAAAAGGTTTTTCTATTAGTATTTGGTTATTATGGTCAATTTCCGTGAATAGATGTCATCGTCTCGAGTGTTTGGGTTGTATAGTATAGCATATGGTCTCACCTGGAGCGGCAAGTATGGGTTATTACAGTTGGATCGGGTTCATTATGAGTATAAACGTGGGATTTAGATTTGGTATATGATTTCGGAAAGTGCAATGTGGTCTATGGTTCAGATGGACTGTGGAATTTCAGCTATACTATGTTATCAAACTTATGATATATAGGGTGACATGGTATCACCCCGAATATATGCTTGGTAAGGTTATTCAGCTATTGGGTTGCTTTTAGTACAACTCTGAGCTCGCTCGAGGACGAGCGTTGGTTTAAGTTGGGGAGAATATAATGACCCAACCCGTCTTCACGTGATTTATCGCCCTGTTTTCCCCTTATTATGATGTTTCATGTTTCTATATTTGTATTAGAGTTTATTATCGGGTGAATTTGGGTTGAACCTGGTTGAAGATAAGGCATAAAGCCTCTTAGAATGAAACTTGACTTAGAAAAGTCAACCTGAAGTTGACTTGTGAGTTACAGGACTCGAAATCAAATTCCGATGGTTTGGTTAGCTTTGGGGGATCATTTTTGACTTAGGAGAGTGATCGGAAGTAATTTTGGAGGTCCGGTAAAGAAGTTAGCCTATTTTGGCGAAGCTAGTATTTTGGCGAATTTTGGTTGATACGTGATATTTTGATCTGGGATTCGAAATGGTATTCCGAGAGTTGCAATAGCTTCGTTAGGTGATTTTGGACTTGTCCGCAAAATTTCAGGTCATTCGGACGTCATTTGATTGGGTTTCAGATGAATTTTAAGTTAAAGTTAAACTTAAGCTTGAATTTGTTGAAAACTAACAATTTTGATGTATCCTTATTGGTTTTGATCAGATTTGGCACCCTAAGAGGTCGATTTGCGAGGCAAGCCCAAGGCAGGCTAGGACTTTTGCCGGTTCGAGGTGAGTGGTAGTAATGAATGATATACTGAGGGTTTGAAACCCCGTATTTGCACTATACAGTGCTATGTTGAGATGACACACGCGTCCTGTGACGAGCGTGGTGATATTATGACTGGGGGTTTGGACTTAGTCCATCCCGACTGTTGGCTCACTGCACTGAATGACTAAGACTGAGCTTATATCTATATAATTGAGCTGGTTACCATGTTTGGGGCGTTGTGCCGATCTGTAGAACCTTAGGGAAGCTTGTGGAGCTAAATGACCCTAATATCTGTTGAACACATTCTCTCAGCCGTATTCATAGTTGTATAGTGTGACATGAACCAGTACTAGATGTGTACTCTTAGTGAGAATACCTAGGGTTGAATACCATGTTCTAGCTGAGTGGGCCTGCGAGGCCAAGTCTATATTGACTGAGAGGGCTCGAGGACCCATAGTGAGGTATTGATACATATACCGGATCGGATTGCACGCCGCAGCAGTATATACATATACAAGTATTGAATCGGACTGCATGCTGCAGTATTATATATGATAATATATCTCTGGATCGGACTGCACACCGCAGTATTATATGGTAATATATATATGGATCGGAATGCATGCCGCAGTAATATATATATGGATCGGACTGCATGCCGCAGTGATATATATGTGGATCAGACTGCACGCCGCAGTATTATAGCGCTTGGGCTGAAGGAGCCCCTCCGGAGTCTGCACACACCCCAACTGAGCGCATTTATATATTATTGGATCGGGTTGTGCGCCGCATCAGTATATCTATTATATTGGATCGGGCTGCACGCCACAACACTATATATATTGGATCGGGTTGCACGCTGCAGTATTATATATATACATAATTGGATCGAGTTGCACGCCGCAGTTGTATGGGTAAGGATCGGGCTGCACGCCGCAACAGAGTTAGATCAGTGTTGGATAAGTGTGAGATAGTAGTAGACTCGAACCACACTTACCATTTTAGAGATGATTTACCTGTACATTTATTCTTAGAACTGTTTAGTGTTCATGCATGTGTTCTTACTTTCAGTTATTATTTATTGATTACTACTCACTAAGTTGGAAGTGCTCACTCTACTCTCTGCACCTTGTGTGCAAATACACGGATCCAGGAGGGCAGCTGAGCTATACACTGCTGCTTTTACTATCAGATGAGGAGTTATCGAGGTAGCTGCCGGCGTCCGCAGGACCCGATCTCTCCCTTCCTCTATTTATCTCTTGGTTTTCCTGTTAGTTATTAGTTGTATAGGATTTACTCTTATGTTAGAGGCTCAGACTTGTGACACCGAATTCATTGGGCTGTATTTCAGTTATTTCTATTTCCGCATTATCATTATTGTTATAAAAATAGGCTAGTTAATTCTAAATGGAACAATCTTATTTAATAATTGAACGGGTTATTTGGAAAATGGTCGGGCTTGCCTAGCAATGTGTTGGGCTCCATCATGACCGGGGTTTGGGTCGTGACACACACCATAGTCCGCACATCAACCAGGTTAACTCCCTACATTCTAGTTTCTGGTACAGAGGCGTCATTCCCGCTGAAGTAGAAATTCCTTCCCTACGGATCATACATGGATGTGAGCTCAATGACGTAGAGTGGGTGAAGAGTCGTTATGAGCAACTAGCTATTATAGACGAAAAGAGAATGAACAGAGTTTTCCACGGTCAATTCTATCAGAACAGAATGTCTAGAGCCATCAACAAAAGAGTCAAGCCAAGACAGTTCACACCAGAGCAACTGGTCTTAAAGAAAAATTTTCCGCATCAGGATGAAGCCAAAGGGAAGTTCTCTCCCAGCTGGCAGGGCCCATACATGGTTCACCAGGTTTTGACAGGAGGAGCCTTCATACTTGCAGAAATAGATGGAGAAGTCTGTCCAAAGCCGATCAATTCAGATGTAGTCAAATCTTACTATGTATAATCTTTATGATTTCCCTATATGATGTAAATTGAACTATGCCTGACCTGATTCCCGTTTAATAGGGGATATGTAGGCATCCATATGGGTTCAGTCACAATTCAATAAAAAATTTATTTCCCCCAAAATTGGAAACTGGGGCATAATTTTGAAGAGTACCCCCAACATTCCAAAGTAATTTCAGCTGATTGCCGTACAAGCAATAGTCGGAAATGTCAACCCATCAAACTGGGCAGAATTTTGAGGAGGACCCTCAAAATTTCATAGCAAGAGAGGTTGCAATGTCCTGAATTGTGTCACAGTCGTCTGTTTGACTGTTTGACAAAAAAATATAGAATTTGGTTCAAATAATTAAATTTATACAAATAAGGGTTAATCTTAGTTAACAATAATGTCTCTAAGATGGAGTTGTTAAAGAACAACAAGTAACATGTAGAAATATTCGGATAGCGGAGGCAACATGCAATAAATGTTCCAAAAATCAATGGCGATAGTGTAACATTCAATAATAATGAATAGCAATAAATGACATTTACGTAAATAGAATGAATGAGTCATCCAAGATAGGAGCTCCCGCTGAAGCAAATGTAGCAGCTCCTGCGCCGATTAATTTTTAACCTTATAATCTTACATAATAATAAAGAAAGTTAGCTCTTTATTTGTTTATCGGATGAAATTATTCAATGTTCTTTCTAATAATAATGGGTGATGGACAATTCCTTGAATATTTGAGTTATTCTAGAATCTAGTGGAAAAGTGTAGGCACGAATCTCAGTGAAAATGCGATGTTTGTATATTAGCAATGAGATCAAATTCGCTTTGTCAAGTTGAAGTGTATATTTTACAAATGAAAATCACATGTCCCTTATCATTATGTCATTTTCTATTTATAGGGAACATGTTCATATAAAAGAAAACCCTAAATAATATCAACTAGAATATTCTCCCTAATATTCTATCTTGAAAACTAATTGTTATAATTCTATCAAGAGTGCTCGATCTCGGACCTGGACCTTGTTGACTCCTCGACTGTGACCTTTTACTGATAATTGTTAGGCGAAAAATTATCGAATATTTTCTGAGCAAATGAAATGAAATAATTCAAGGGGTAAATCATAGTCAATCATAATTAACCACTGAATTAGAAGACAAATTTGAGATATATAAGTAATCAATTGGGGAGTGATATAAACGTGGTTTTATTCATCATAATAGCTTGACCTGCCTCTCCTTGAAGAGGTTCAGGATCTTACATTGATCTTGTTTATCGCCCCACTTATGGAGCATATCTTTCTATTTTTGTGTATTCAGAGTTGTGTAGAAGAAGAAGCCCCCCCCCCCCTCCTACGGAGGTTCTCTCTATTGGAGTTTATAGCTTCAAGCTTTGTGAGCTGGTCATGAGTTGGCGTCGTTTCTGGTCGTGGAGATGTCCCATTTTTGTGAAAGGGCCATGACCCCTTGTTAATCTTAAGGACAACTTTCATAAGTCAAAAGTCAAAGGTTAACCATTTACTATAAATTGGTCGCGATGGAGTTGACCCCCTGGTCATCGTATGGTCAAATTTCTACCTCCCTCTGTTCATCGAGGTCGTTCTCGGGTCGACTTGGGTGGACGGATAGAGCGACATGATTGGAAGGTCCAAACTCGCCTCTCATTTATCAACGATGTTAAGAAATCCGAAGTGAATATTCGGAACTGAACCGTTGGTTGGTGAGTGGAGTGTCACTTCACGCGGTCATTCATAATGGCGCACATTTTCACAAAACTGAATTGCTTCGTGCCCGGTCATGTATTAATGGTGATTGTTGGGTTCCGTGCAGTCAGAATCTGTTATTTATAACTAGAGAGGATGTGTCATTTTGCTCTTTACACATTCATTGTTCTTCTAATTATCGAGAAGTCTTCTCTTATATTAAATCACATTTTCCCTATTTTTTCGGTCGTTATCATTATTGATTTCTTTAATTCTCCCATCAAAGTTCTTCTTTTTTCGCTCGTGAATCAGTTATGGTACGAACTTCCTCTCGCAGCAATCGTTCGGCTAATTCTTTGGTGGTCAAAAATCCCGCTCAAGCAAATGAAGGATTAGAATTGGTGGAAGGTGAAAAAGTTCCTTCGGTCGATGAAGTTCTACCTCGACCAAGAAATCAAGTGATGGATTTTAGTGCAACGGGCGGTGTGGAACAGGGGGAATTGTTTCTCTAATAGGGGAAGTTGGGATAGCCCAGATGCAGGGGTGGTGGCGTATCCCACGTTATGTCGAGATCGCGCTTGCGAAGACTGAGGATAGTGTGCAAATTGACCGTCGAGGGTATTGCTCGTTCTATGCTTTTCCCTTCTAGGTGGGGGTATACACTCCCACTTCCGATGCTGGTAGTTGACTTCTACTGTTATTATAAGGTGTTCCCAGCCCAACTTTCTCCTTACCTCTACAAGCTGCTTCTCATGTTCATCAAGTACGCGGAGCTAGCTGGTAGGGAGGTCACTTTGAGGTATGTGCTCAGTCTTTTTGCACCATGATCGATGCACGCCCACGAGGATCGAGGGGCTTGATGGTTGGGCTGGACGACGAGGTCATTCGTCATTCCTTTGATATATTTTTCTATATTCGGACTGAACACCTGGTAGCGGACCCGAATGGGTTCTCAGAAGTTTGGAACTTTGCACGTGAAACCTCGTTCCTGATTGGGCAATCGCTGTATTTTGACTTCTTTACATCTTGTGTTTATGGTTATTGATTTACCTTAATATTTTGTAGCTAAAAATTCGCCTCCGCCTCCTTTGGAAGGGATCCGAGACTGGGTCGAGGCAATGCTTCCTCCTACTGCAGGCATCCGCACATGGGCGGCTTTCTGGGAGAGACACGGTCACAGGCCCATGACAGGTGGAATATCGGTCCTTTCTCTTTTCTATTTTGTTTTGTTTTGACTACACTTATTGATTCGTTTATTCATTGTGCCTAAGGAGAACACGCCATGTCAAAGCTCCTCAATTGGCTTTCTGTCGGCCGGGTTCAATTTCCAGACTAGCTGCTACGCCCGTGCCTCATCCAGTACCGTGGGTGGCATCGGTTGAATTGTGAGCGACCGTGTACCCAACACGGGCTATGCTACAAGATGAGAGACCATCCGGGCTCGTCTGTTCTCATACGGGCTCGCCTTCAAATGGGGATGAGGAAAGGCCTTCGCAGAGGCGACAAGTGGCATTTGTGGCAGCTTTTCTATCAGTGATCAACTTGGATTATCCTCCGACGGATTCAGGGAATGGTGCAGCCTTGGCGCTTGCTGTCAAGGAGATGGAGTTGGTTGGAGTTGCCCCCGTTAGCTCTAGCCAAGGGAATGTTGTTGCCTTAACGACTCCGCCCGAAGTTCCTGTTGTCGAGGCGGATGGTCAATCCTTACAAGCCGCCGTCGAGACCTCTGATGTACCATTGTTGGCCATGTAGAGTTGCTCTACACCAACGATTGCAGAGATGGGAAAGAACATGGTGGATGACGAGTATGAGTCTGAGTCTGATTTGGACCACGACGACGTCCGTATGTTCAAGGAGGGTATTGCCAATTCTACGGTGCGTGTAGGGGGGCCGACCCTTTTTATTGAGGTTCCCTAGGATTTGAACTTACTAAGTGAAGGAAATAGCTTGATGTCGCAGTTTGAGTTATTGTGTTCGGAGGCCGAGAACGCGTCTTTGAGGAGTGTTTCGAATATTGAAGTGATGGATGAAGCCGCTGTGATGGGCCTGAGGGTACGTAGTACGTTCCTAGTTCTTTCTCTCCTTTGTTTTTTTAAGCTTTTGCCTTAGCTTTACCTTCCCTTTGTTTTGCAGACTTACTTGTTGGAAGTGGAGAATATCCGCTGAGCTAACAGTCGCTCGAGGATCTTCCTGCAGATGCTGGGGAAATATTGTCGTTATCGTGATTGGTGTCGAGGGATGCCCGAGCGTTCGTAGAATGATCCTTGTAATCGGGCTTTGGGCGAGGAGTTGGCGAGGTGGGACTAGCAGTTGTTGCAGGTTGGCAATAAAAGTGCTCTTGAATAGTAGATCCGTCAGAAGGACGAGGAGCTTGAGGTGGTAAAAGGAATCGTAGCTGAGTGTGCGCACCTGCAGGGTAAGTTGAGGGAGATGGAATTAGAGAAGGAGTAGAACCGGGTCAAAGCAGCGGAGGCAGCTGCGGAATGGAGTGGGAAACTAGCGGTGCTGGAAGGCGAGGTTACTACCTAAAAATTTGCCTCGTCGAGGGTTGGGGCGTTGGAGGCATCGATCCGCGTGCATGAGTCTCAGCTTGAGTTGGAGAGGGAGACAACGACCCTTAGAGAGGCGGGGCTCGAAGAACCTATTGGTGTTCTTGAGTAGGAGGCCCATGTTAGGTTGGATCAGATTGCGGCATTGGAGGGGGAGAACCGACAACTGCAGAGCCAAGCTGGTTCGTCGCACATTGTTGTTTCCCACTAGGCTCATGAACTTTGGGTCTACGTCGAAGCTCAATTTGATGTTTACAAGAACTTTTTGGAGGCAGATATTGTGATCAAGGTTATCTTCGAGGTGGCATGCCAGAAGGCTCGTGAAGCTCATGCCCACTGTGGTTATGATGTGGCGACACCCGAGGATGACGATGGCGCGAGTGGCGGTGATGGTAGTGGCGATGGTGGCACCGAGTAAAGAAAATATTTATTATCGTTATTTTTTTATATTCTATTTGTCAGTTGGCGCTCGGTTATTTCTTGTTATTTTTCTGTATTTTTCTTTTTTGTGTAGACTGGCCGAGGCCGGGTGTAAGCGGGAAGGACCCATGCTCTTAACTCCGTAGAAAATTATACTCTTTTTTCTATCGTTTGTCTCGTGCTTTACTTTGTGTCTTCCATTCCTCTCCTTTTTTTGAATATGTTAGGAGGGATGACTAGCCCCTGATTTCGACCGAGGTCATTGTGCCAGTTTTGGATTGATAATGATGGCCCTTTGACTCAACACGAACGAGGAGGGGCGATTGTCTTGTAGTGACAACACTTAGCTTCTCTTTGCCCTAGCCCCAATTCGGTTGAGGTCGCATGTGATCAATTTTGAGGGCGAAGGCACTTAGCGTAAGTCCCAGTTCGAGTGAGATCAAACCTAACAAATTTGATGGCGAAGGCACTGAGCCTGAGCCTCAGTTCGAGCGAGATTGAACTTAATAAATTTTATAGCGAAGGCACTTAGTCTGAGCCCCAGTTCGACTGAGGTCGAACCTAATAGATTTTGATGGCGAAGTCACTTAGCCTGAGCCGCGGTTCGACTAAGGTCGAACCTGATGCATTTGATGGCAAAGGCACTTAGTTTAAGTCCCAGTTCGACTAGGTTCGAACCTAATGCATTTGATGGCGAAGGAACTTGACATGAGTCCTAGTTTGATCGAGATCGAGCCTAATAAATTTGATGGCGAAAGCACTTAGCCTGAGTCCCGGTTGGATTGAGGTCGAACCTAATACATTTTGAGGGTGAAAGAACTTAGCCTGAGTTCCAGTTTGACTGAGGTCGAACCTAATAAATTTGATGGCGAAGGAACTTAGCCTGAGTCCTGGTTCGACTGAAGTCGAACATAATACATTTTTAGGGCAAAGGCACTTAGCCTGAGTCCCATCTCAACTGAGGTCGGACCTAATAAATTTGATGGCAAAGGCACTTATCCTAAGCCCCAATTCGACTAAGGTCGAACCTAATAGATTTTGATGGCGAAGGCAGTTAGCCTGAGTCCCGGTTTTACTGAGGTTAAACCTGATACATTTGATGGCGAAGGCACTTAGCTTGAGTCTCGGTTCGACTGGGTCGAACCTGATACATTTGATAGTGAAGGCACCTGACGTAAGTCCTAATTCGATCGAGATCGAACCTAGTAAATTTGATGGCGAAGGTTCTTAGCCTCAGTCTGGGTTTGACTAAGGTCGAACCTAATACATTTTGATGGCGAAGACACTTAGCCTAAGTTCCAGTTCGATTGAGGTTGAACCTAATAAATTTGATGGCGAAGGCACTTAGCTTGAATCCCGGTTTGACTTAGGTCGAACTTGATGCATTCGATGGCGAAGGCACTTATATTGAGTCTTGGTTCGACTGAGGTCGAACTTGATGCATTCGATGGCGAAGTCATTTAGCCTGAGTCTTAGTTCGAGCAAGATCGAACATAATAAATTTGATGGCGAAACCACTTAGCCTGAGTTCGACTGAGGTCGAACCTGATGCATTCGATGGTGAAGGCATTTATCCTGTATCCTGGTTCGATTGAGGCCGAAGATGATGCATTTGATGGCGAAGGCACTTAGTCTGAGTCCCAGTTTGACTGAGGTCAAACCTAATACTTTTTTAGCGTAAAGGCACTTATCCCGGGTTCCAGTTCGACTGAGGTCAAACCTAATAAATTTTATGGCGAACACACTTAGCCTGAGTCTTGGTTCGATTAAGGTCGAACCTGATGCATTTGATGGCGAAGACACTTAGCCTGAGTCCTGGTTCGACTAAGGTCGAACCTAATACATTTTGAGGGCGAAGGCACTTAGCCTGAGTTCCAGTTCGACTGAGGTCGAACCTAATAAATTTAATGGCGAAGGCACTTAGCCTGAGTCCTGGTTCAACTGAGGATGAACCTGATGCATTCGATGGTAAAGGCACTTAGCCTGAGTCATAGTTTGACTGAGGTCGAACCTAATCAATTCGATGGCGAAGGCACTTGATTGAGTCCCGGTTGAACTGAGGTCGAACCTAATACATTTTAACGGTGAACGCACTTATCCTGAGTTCTAGTTTGACTGATGTTGAACCTAATAAATTTGATGGCGAAAGCACTTAGCCTAAGTTCGGGTTCAACTGAGGTTGAACCTGATGCATTCAATGGCGAAGGCACTTAGCTTGACTGCCGATTCAATTGACGTCGAGCCTGATGCATTCGATGGTGAAGGCATTTAGCTTGAGTCCTAGTTCTAGCGAGATCGAACCTAAAAAATTTAATGGCGAAGGCACTTAGCTTAGTCTCGGTTCGACTGAGGTCGAACTTGATACATCCGATGGCGAAGACATTGAGCCTGAGTCCTGGTTTGACTGAGGTCGAACATGATGCATTTGATGGCGAAGGCACTTAGCCTGAGTCCTAGTTCGACTTAGGTTAAACCTAATAAATTTGATGGCGAAGGCATTTAGCCCGAGTCCCAGTTCGACTGAGGTCGAACCTAACAAATTTGAAGGCAAAGGCATTTAGCCTGAGTCCTAGTTTGATCGAGATCGAACCTAATAAATTTGATGGCGAAGGCACTTAGCTTGTATCCCAGTTCGACTGAGGTTGAACCTAGTACATTTTGAGGGCGAAGGAACTTAACTTGAGTTCCAGTTTGACTGAGCTCGAACCTAATAAATTTGATGGCGAAGGCACTTAGCCTGATTCCCGATTCGACTGAAGTCGAACCTGATGCATTCGATGGCGAAGGCATTTAGCCTGAGTCCTAGTTTAACTGAGGTCAAACCTAATAAATTCGATAGTGAAGGCACTTAGCCTGAGTCTTGGTTTGACTAAGGTCGAACTTGATGCATTTGATCGCGAAGGCACTTGGCCTGAGTCCTGGTTCGACTGAGGTCAAACCTAACACATTTTGAGGGCGAAGGCACTTAGCTTGAGTTCCAGTTCGACTGAGGTCGAACCTAATAAATTTGATGGTGAAGGCACTTAGCCCGAGTCTCATTTTGAATGAGGTAGAACCTGATACATTCGATGGAGAAGGCACTTATCCTGAGTCTCAGTTCGACTGAAGTCAAACCTGATGCATTCGATGACGAAGGCATTTAGCCCGAGTCCTAGTTCGAGCGAGATCGAACCTAATAAATTTGATGGCGAAGACACTTATCCTGAGTCTCAGATCGACTGAGGCAGAACCTGATGCATCCGATAACGAAGGCATTTAGCTCGAGTCCTAGTTTGACTGAGGTCGAACCTAATGCATTTGATGGCGAAGGCACATATCCTGAGTCCCAATTTGACTAAGGTCAAACCAAATAAATTTGATGGAGAAGGCACTTAGCCCGAGTCCTAGTTCGACTGAGGTCGAACCTAACAAATTTAAAGGCGAAGGCACTTAGCCTGAGTCCGCGTTCGATCGAGATCGAACCTAATAAATTTGATGGTGAAGGCACTTAGCCTGAGTCCCAATTCGACTGAGGTCGAACGTAATACATTTTGAGGGTGAAGGGTCTTAGCTTGAGTCCCAGTTCGACTGAAGCAGAACCTAATAAATTTAATGGCGAAGGCACTTAGCTAGAGTCCCGTTCTTGGCTTGAAACAACCATGCGCTGGTTTCCAGCCTGACACCGCGTTATGGGTGAAGAAAATGACACATACTTTTGTTTTAAGTGAGAGTGGGGGAGACTTCTTCTTCTTATATGGTTATTTTCGGATCTTAGTTTCCTTTGATGCATTCGAGTATTATGTGCTCGATGTGCTTCCTTTGGTCTATTTGAGTTGGATTCCAGGGAGAAACTATGTGATTTCGCTAGGAAATTCCCACAGATGACGCCAAATTATTTGGTGAAAAATTATCGAATATTTGCCGAGCAAATCAATCGAAATAATTCAAGGGGTAAATCATAGCCAATCATAATTAATCACTGAACTCGAAGACAAATTTGAGATATATAAGTGATCAATTGGGGAGTGATATAAATGGGATTTTATTCATCATAATAGCTTGACCTGCCTCTCCTTGAATAGGTTGAGGATCTTACATTGATCTTGTTTATTGCGCCACTTATGGAGCATAAATTTCTATTTTTGTGTATTCAGAGTTGTGTAGAAGAAGAAGCCTCCCCCTTCTTGGGAGGTTCTCTCTCTTGGTATTTATAGCTTCAAGCTTTGTGAGCTGTGTGAGCACATGATTTTTGCACCTAGTAAATAAGTTCCAAAATTAAAAAAAAAATATTTTGAGTGCAATTGCATGCCTTGTTTGAAATTAGCTACATTTTGTGTGTTTGAATAATTGGAAATTAGAAATCAAAAAAAAAATAGGTTAAGTACTTACTTTGATTGAATTAGTTAGTTTTAAGAAGAAAATAGTTTTAATTAGTGTAATTAAGGGAAAAATAGTAGAAAAATTGCAAAAAATATTAGATAATTAGTGTAAGTAGGAAATTAAGTTTTTCTAGTAATACATAAAAGAAAAGAAAAAAACAATACACAAGAAGGTGTTTAAATAATTTAAAACAAGCAGAAAAATATAAAAATACATTGGGCATAATGGTTTTAGGCCAAATTGAATTACATTAAAAGGCCCATATGCATTGGCCCAAAGGCTAGGTCCGGTCGACAAGAGACTTGGGATCCCAGCCGTCGATCAGGTCGAATCCGACGGTGGAGATATTAGTGAGTTTCTATTTTTATTAATTAATATGAGAGAACTGATCTGGGCCGTCCGTTTATTTTGATCCAACGATTGGAGCCTTTGGTCTCTCAGACAACCAAACGGTGTCGTTTAGTAAAGCCATGTCTGAACCGTTGATCTCAATCAGAACCAACGGCGCATATTACCTCAGTCGTATTGCCTATAAAAGGCTTTTGTCTGAAGCAGCCGGCCATTTTGTATCTATCCTAACCCTAGCCGCCCCCAAACCCTCCTCTCCTCTCTCCCTTTCTTCTTCTTCAACCTTCATGAAACCCTAGCCGGCCATGGAGGCCACCACCCTCCACGGTGGTCGCCGGCCACTCCTAACCCCTCTCCTCTCTCTTTTCCTCCTTTTTCTTCTTCTTCTCCGACCAAACACCTGGAAACCCTAGAAAACAAACACTTCTCCAAAACTATGGTCACCGGAACCTACCACCGGTGACCACCAAACAATGAACCACCGTCCCAAACCAATGCCAATCGGACCGCCTTGGTCCGATCTATCTAACCCTACCACTCACTTCCCTCGAATCTCCCCGGAGCTCCTCGAATAACCCAAAAAGGGTCGCCGGAAACCTAACTCCTGGCGACTCAAAACTCAAACCCTTCAAAGATCTCACCTTTACCCTCTCTAAATACCCACCCCTAACCAGAAAACCCCAAAAGGCTTCGTCTTGAAGTCTAACAAGAAAATCAGAAAAAGAAATAAAGAAAAAGAGAAAAAGAAGTCTGAAAAGGAGAGTGAAAAAGAGAGGAAAATGGGAAGCTCAGGGGACCGGCCCTGCAAGCTAAGTCCCTCTCCCTCTCAATTGTTTTAACTTGCTTCCTTTCATCTGCTCATTTTTATGTTTGCTTCTGTTTTGTTATCTGGTGTTTTTTATTTTGTTTTATCTTTGTTTACTTCTATGGCTTAAAAGATCTGCCTTGATCTCACTTTTTCTTCCTCATCTTTGATATCCCTGTTCTTTTTCATTTTTCTGCTTGTATAAGATTTTCTCATCCTGTTGGTCTTCGATATCTTCTTTGCATGTTTAACTTTAGTTCTAGTTTAGTTGTTTGACTTTCATACTTCTTCATCTTTATATTAGGTTGTCTTTTGTTAGTTTGCAATATCTTGACTATTCTTCTTTCTGTTTCTTTGCATGTTCAGTTTTAGTGAAAGTTTAGCTGTTTTCTTTCATTAAGGTTATCTTGTGGTTTGCTTCGCTGTTCTTAAAGATCTCCCTGTTTATCTTCACATCCTTTGTTTATATTTAGGGTTTTCTTATTTGTTGGCTTTTAACATCCCTTCTGTTTGTTTTAGTACAAGTCTAGCCTTTTTCATGACTATACTAGGGTTTTTCTTTAATTTTGGTTTATATCACCTCTTATGTGCTTTCATCTGCTAGATAAGCATGTTAATCTTGATTTAGTGATTATGTTTCTCTCTTCTGTCACTTTTGCATGATAGATTTAGGATTCCTCTTCATTGTTTCTTCATGTCTTTTCTCTTCTTCATCTTCATCTTATCTATCACATGTATATATCAAGCTAGGATTAGTATTTCGAAATGGATTCTGATTGCCATTATTATGTTATTCTGTTAAGGCCCATTGTTCTTATGTCTGATATAGGTTATGCTTCATTTCTCTTTACTGTTTTATGAGAATCTAGTCTCTATTAAGTCTAATGTCCATGAACTTTAAGGGTTTTGGGTTCTTTCAGTGAATCATCTAACATAAATTGGATGTAATTAAGTCTGATTGATGTTAATTGACACTTCGCTACTTGAAATTGAGTTATATGAGTTGATTAGTTAAAATTCAACATTATCAAACTTCCCTTCTGAGTTTTGATTGATTGATGAACAATGTTTGGTTTCATGTGGCTATGTGTGCAATTGTATGTTGAAATGGCTGAGTTTGCAACAGTTTATTGTTAGTATGAGCAGTGTTAATGCCCATTAGTCTTAGGGATTTGGTTATAGTTGTAATAGTACTAAGTTTCACAAATGGCTAGTCTTGAAATAGGTTAAAATTAAAAAAAATAGGTTATAAGTTAAATAAGTGACCAAGAGTGGTCAATTTTGCAATTGACCAACTCTGCAAAGGTCTTTCACATACTGGCCCACCCTTAAATGGGCTATTTATTTAATAATTGGTTTAAGTTTGAAAGTTCAGACTTTCCAAGGCTTAAATTGAGCCCTGAATCACAAGTGGCTAGGCCTGCAAAGGCCTTAGCCCAGCTTGTGTTTAGTAAATGGGCTTCAATTGCCCAAGCTAAGTCTCAACTTGAGACTGGCTAGAAGTTAAATAGTTTAAATGCATTAATAAAGCAGGCTAGTCCTGCAATTAGTTTTAAAAGGAACTAAATAGGTTAATTGGCTAGAAATGAAGTTAAAATAGGCTAAGTTCTAAATAATAGAACTGGCCAGTCCTTAAATACCAATGCACGGACTGGCCATAGGATAAACAAGGCCCAAAAGCTAGATTCCAGACCTAGGTAGGTCGGGTAAAATAACATTTTTACTAGGGGCATAAAAGGAAGCCAAAAAGGTAAATGGGTAAATAGTTTGAAACATGTGGGGTTAAGGGAGTCATTTGTACCCCTGATTTCTGCAATTTTGCAGAAGTTTAAGGGTATAATGGTCTCCCTAAAAAAGGCAAATCTGTAAAAATCTTTAACCCCCAAGGTTATATTAGTAAAAGGCCCCAAAGGGAATCTTTGGAACCTTCCAGCACATGCTGGAAGGGTTTTGATAACAGATTTTTGGGGCTTAAGTGTAAGTTTTATACTTTTAAGAGGGGAGAAGTGGGATTTAATCCCAAACTTTCTCCCCAATTCATCAGCCCGCTCCCCTCTTATAAATACCTGCTGAAATTGATTCTGGGGGGGCTTCTGAAATTAATTCTTAGGCTGGCTTTTGAAGAAAAGTTTAGAGAAAATAACATTAATATAGCAATAGGCTTTTCCTGCATAATTTCGAGTGAGAATTTGTTGATATCCATCTGATCCTTGTGGGTTTTTGCTCGTGTATTTGCCTGGATTTCTACTTGCTCTTGCTATGGTTTTCTATTTCGTGGATATTCAACCTCACTGTTGCATTTGGCTGTTCGAGTTATTGTTGTTGTTTATTTGCCTGAATACCCTTAGACTCATTGATCTCTTTTGCTGATTCAGGTACTCCTCTGTTCGATTAGAAGCTGTAATGCTGATTTGGTTGAATGAAAATGAAGCCTCAGTTTAATTTTTAGTGTAATTATATACTGTATAGTTCAATATTATTATTAGCTTTAGTATTAGCCTAGATTGGAGGTTTTAATTGTATTGTAGAATGTAGTAGCAGAAAACAAACACAAAAAACTTTGTAATAGTATAATAGTAGGTAGTGTAGTGTAGCTAAGTATATCTCGCCTAGTTTAATTAGGTGAACCTTAAAATATAAGTAAATTAATCACGATTTCAAATCGCTAATTACTCATTCACAATAGTTTTGTAAACCATAGTTACATTGCTAATCACACTTAGTGAATCTATACTTAAACACAAGTTAGATCTGAAGTGGAAAATGGTAGATCAAGCCGTAATTCTTTCACAACTGAGGTTTAATGATTTTGTATTGGGCTAATAACTATGTAATGACCCGAGTCATAGTAAAATCAGTGGTTTAATTATACTTAAGTCGTGAAGCCACTCGAATTTAGGTACTGGGGTCGTTTAATTGAGTAATTGGTTTATGTAGTCACTGCTCATGTAGTTAGTTAAATTTTAAGGATCATGAGTTCAGATTTGATCAAGTTTTAAAAGGGGAACACCTAGATAATATAATGACTTAATCAGAACAGATTGGTGAGGATAAGGCGGCTTAGCTCGTAACCAAATCAGTGATAATTGCAACTTTGTGCATAATCCGCCTTAGTCTTAGATAATTTGTAGGTAATTAGTCCAATTGTTCTTCAAGCTTCTTAGATAATCAAGCTGTGTTCTTAGATCTTTCAACTAGTAAGCAAATTGTGTTAGTATAAACTCTTGGTTATGAATCGGTAGTAAAAACAGTCTTTTAAGTTCTCATGTACAATAGATAATTGATTTAGAGTTAGTGATTTATGTATTGACTTTCCTTAATGATAAATAAAAGTGCAATTTGATTCCTTATTGATTCCAAATATGTACCTTCATTTATTTACTCACATTATAGTTCTTATTTGGTTTGGGCCCAATACATGGCGTGGGCCTGAACTGTAGTATAAAGCCAACTGGGCCTTTGAGCAAGGGCTTAAGAACGACCTATGGGTCTTTGAACCCGGGCAGATCCGACGCCCAATTAAGTGAGAAGCCCAGGCCCAATGAAGAAAACAATAGTGGCCTGGGCTTGATATCAAAATGCAGAATAGATTAAGGAAAAAACATACGTAGAAAATATAGTTGAACAAATAGGATTTGGACTTTCACTGAATAATTGGGATGAGCCTCGCACGATATTAAACTGCGGGCCCCCCTTTTGTAATAGGATAATATAAGTAGACCCGGGAAGGCTATTAGCAAATTCCATAACCTCATCCAAAAATAATTAAAAGCCGATAGACCTTTTAGGGCACGACTTAATATACTTTCCTATGAACGAGTGTGCACCTGGTGCAACTCAAATCTTAAATCTCGACAAAGCTGAAATATACCAAAAGTCACAGGCGTACTGGTTGCGGTGTGACTCGAGGTGTGTTTTCGCGATGTCGTAATTCTATAAAATATTAAAGCGAAAGCATGTATATGTTGTTAAAATCTGTAATGAGTCAAACAAGAGTCAAGAACGACGATTGAGCGACCGTGCTAAAACCACGGAACCCGGGAATGCCTAACACCTTCTCCCGGGTTAGTAGAGTTCCTTATCCAGATCTTTGTTTCGTGGACATTAATAAAAGAGTCAAATTCCTCGGATTCGGGATTAACCGGTGACTTGGGACACCATTATTTTCTCAAGTGGTGACTCTGATAATTCAAAACAATATCTCGAACCGATTGTCCTTTAAGTGGAAAAACTCCTTCCTCCATGCTATTATATCCGTCTCGGGTATTTGAACATCGAGGTATACCCTACAAGCACACATTTTGTGTCTTTTCGGGGGGTAGTAAAAAGGGAGGTGTGACAGCTCTGGCGACTCTGCTGGGGATCCCAACCCTAAACTTCGGTTTCAGGGTTTAAGAACTCGAGCTCCTTAGAATTGTCGTTCTTGATATTATTTGATTTCGCTATATAATTTGAACAACATGCTATGTGCTTTATCACTTTGATACTATGTGGATTGTATATAAAAATTGTGCCGAAAACCCTTCTCTTCTTCAACCCCGGGGATGTGCTTACTGGTTGAGATTCCCCTTTCTGTTAAGCCACCCAAAAATTAAGAAACATGAGGCCCGATAAGTTACAAAGTCGATTGACTCCGCGAGTCACCGGTACGTAGCCCCCTCCTCGATTCAAGTTGTCCGCTTGGGTACATGGTCTAGCATTCTATGAAACTATAAGATGTTGAACATAGGTTTAGGATGATTATATGCATCATATCTGACTTAGGGGACTCAACACAGGGGTTGGGTCCATCTAAGACAGGTGACCCGGTATTTGAAAAAAAAAAGAGACCGAGCATATTCTGTGTTGCATTTTTATTGTCCTTGATCGTTATGCAGACCGGCGAAATTCCCGAGGATAGAAAATTATTGAAAGAAGGGAAAAAAAGAGAGAGAAATAAGAGTTGGTGAAAATGGGTATCCGGAAAATCCAAAAAATGAAATTGGTTTTGAAATAATTGGTCAACTAGTCTGACCGAACTACGCAGGTTTGATTCTCGCCATTAGGTGGGATACGTAGGCAACCCTTAAACGGGTCCAACCACACCTTTAGAAAAAGACCAAAAAGATTTTTTTTTCTTCTTTTTAAATAATCGACGTGGTTGCTATTTTTGGAAAAGGCCGAAGGTCCCGAAAGGACGCCGGAAGGCTGTTTTGGCAAAAATGGCCACTTCGAGAGCCATGTTTCTTTCAAAAATGAAAATTTGCATTGAAAAAGATTTTTCTCTTTTTTAAATAAAATCGCCTTAATAAATGTGCAGGATGAGCACAATGTTGAATGAACATTTCTCCTTAATGAATAAAATCCCTTTGGAGCTGAGACTATGGTGGCACGACATGGAAACAGAAAGTCAGGACTGGATCAAAGGTTACTTGAAAGATCTCACGGGGTTATTGGACATAGTTCCCCGAGGCGACGTAATTAGAGCATTGGTCACGTATTGGGATCCTGCACACAATGTACTACATCTTCCGGATTTTGAATTCACTCCTACTCTGGAGGAGATTGCTTTCTACATAGGGAAGAATGAGGTCCCCTTGAAAGAAAAATACCCGGTATCTCCAAGAGTAGTAACGGTGCATCGCTTCCTGGATTCTTTGAAAATTGCTAGGAATGTCCACAATGAGGATTTAGCCAACGGATTTTTCTCCCTGAACTTCATCTATAGTAGGTATGGACATATCGGGGGTTTCAATGACTCCACGAACAAGTTATGTAGTAAGTCCAACCGAGCAAAATGGGAGGAGCATCGAAGGTTTGCTTTCTTAGTGGCATTTCTCGGAATTATCATATTTCTGGGAAATGATGGGCACATCAGTATAAAGGTTGCCGGGGTAGCAAGCACTTTGATAGTACAAGGCAATTGTACTTTAGCTCCAATGATTTTAGCTGACATTTACCGCGCCTTGACTGCATGCAAAGCTGGAGCCAACCTCTTTGAGGGATGCAATTTGATTTTGCATATTTGGTTGATTGAACATCTATGCTATCATCCTTCGTTCTCAAATTATGGTCTGACTGGAAGAACATGTCTCGAAGAATTTTACACGAGAACAAAAGAAGTTAAATTGCTAGAGGGAGTAAAGGATTAGATTTCGCATCTTCGATCATTGACCGACGACCAGATTGATTGGACATATGATTGGCTACCTCTTGACGAGGTAATTTATATGCCAACAGAAGAGTCACCTTTTTTGATCATGGGTTTAAAAAGCATCCAACCTTACGCCCCATACAAGGCCCTGCGACAGCTGGGTAGATGTCAAGTTATACCAAAAGACGGGAACCTCAGTTCACAAGTTATAGAAATTAGTCCGGATGGGCAATTCCCGGAAGCAAAGGTCCGTCAAATTTGAAATGAATGTCAAAACTTGAAGGTAGGTAATTGTGTGCAAAACAGAGCTCGAGGTGAAGTGTCGTCTGGATATTCCGCATGGTATCGACGGGGTATTGAGCAGGAGCGGCCTTCGAAAAGACCTCAGTTGCAAGATTTGGTAGAGCAATCTAAGGAAAACCAGAATTGAGCGGCCAAAGAAAGTGAATACAAGGCCAAGATCAACTTGTTGGAAAAACAATTGAGAAATCTCCAGTTTGAAAGTGGTTTACAGGCAGCATCCGACGAGAGAGAGAAAAAGCAGCTGAAAAAAGAAAACGAAATGCTAAACGCTCAGGTTGCTCAAATGAAATTGCATCTGAGACCCCCATTTGCTTAGCCCGAGATGAGAAATTGATTGAGACTCTTCGGCGCAAAGTGAATGACTACAGCTTCGACTTGGACAAGGAAGAAAAGGAATTAGTCAGGGCTCGGAAGCAAATAACCAGAGACGCTGAGGAAAGGGCCATGTTGGTTCAGCAGCTACAGGATAAGCATGAATTTGAGGTAGCTCGACTAAGAAAGAAAATTGTTACAACCACGGTTAAAAGTAACAAGGTTATCAAGGATCTCGAAGAAGAGAGAGAGCATTGTTACACAACTATGGCTCGATTAGAGTTGGAGCTGCAGCAAATATAGAAGGATAACCAACATACCTCAGATGCTCGCATTGAACAGATCAGCCGATTGCTTCAAGAAAAAAGGGTTATTCGAGAGAAGATTGTCCGTATTGCTCAGTACATCACCCGGAAGAGTCAACTATGTGAAGATATGTCCCAAGAAACCTTTGTGTCAGCGGTGAAGTTCTTTGTGCAGCAAGTCATGTCTGACCTGGATGGGCTCCAAAAGGGATTAACATATAGGCCCGCGGCAAGACCGAACGATGTCTCGCGGGCACTAGGAGCATTGATGCATTCTTAGAGCATGCATTCTATTTTTATGTTTCTTTACATTAGCATTACAACATCATCTTGTAAATCAATATTTTTGAGCTATCAATGAAAATCAAGAGTTGTTGTCAATCCTTTTGCTTTATGTTAATTCTTTTAATTACGATAGGCAAATAAATAGGAACGCAATTATGAAGTGAAAAAAAAATGATTGGTTCAAATAAGCGAAGGCCGGGATGATGCATGACGACCCAAGGAAAATGTGTTTATTCTAAAATCATTGCATTTTATCTCTTCATGCGCTAACCACTAACGGGTGTTGATGTTTGTGAGATTCAGATTCTAGTTGGCAACTGGCATTCTGGCTACTCACCCTTACAACACAAGATATAAGAAAATGACAAAGGCTGTGTCGCAAGAGATTGAAGCAACAATCATGGATCCCGCCCAGGAGGAGAAAATTGTGGACATGGCGGGGATGAAGGAAGAGATGTACAAACTAAGACAGCAGATGGCCGAAATGTATCAGGCTTGGTCGAGGAGTCAACCCTTGCCAACTTATCCTGCCAATCCCACATACATCCCTCCAACTAATCCCAACCCTGAGCCACCCACGATGAATTCATCCTCTACATACCCTGACTATCACCACTATTATGCTTCCACTTCCCAAGTGCCACCGCCTCTCACGAAACAAGTATCACCCCATCCACCACAGGTTGCTCCAGTATATGTGGCACCTCCACCTGTCCCCATACACAAATTATCTAGTGAACCATTGTTCCACGTACAAGACCCCCACTACTACCCACCTGAGCCGACCTTCCGACAGCACGAATCTCACCCTCCGCTGATGGAGACGAGCGAAGAGAAACTTGATAAAAATACAGAGTAGGAGGAGATGGCTAGGAAGATGAAGAGTTTGGAGAACGCCTTTCGCAACATGCAAGGGTTGGGAGGACAAGTAAGCGTGGCGTACAAGGATCTATGTCTGTTTCCTAAAGTGCAACTTCCTGTCGGATTTAAGTTGCCAAAGTTTGATATGTACAGTGGACATGGAGACCCGGTGGCCCACCTCAGAGGATATTGCAGTAAAATGCGAGGTGCAGGGGGCAGGGATGAACTTTTGATGGCGTATTTCAGCCAAAGTTTAAGCGATTCCGCTTTGGAATGGTACACGCGCCAGGATCACACCAGATGGTTCATCTGGGATGATCTCGCGCAAGCATTCGCGAACCACTTTCAATACAATTTGGAAATTATACCAGATAGATTATCACTCACGAAGATGGAGAAAAAGCCTAGTGAAAGCTTCAGGAAGTGTGGTTTTAGGTGGAGAGAACATGCGGCGAGGGTAGATCCGCTGATGAAGGAAGGTGAAATGGTAGATTGTTTCTTGCAGGCTTTGGAGCCTACTTATTATAGGCACTTGGTGTCAGCTATTGGGAAAAGTTTTAATGAGGTTGTGAAGATGGGAAGTTTCATTGAGGAAGGTTAAGAAACCAACAATATCATGAGTTTTTCGGCAATCAAGGCCACGAATCAGGCCATTCAGACTGGGAATGGAGGAACAATTGGGAATAAGAAAAAAGAAGAAGTAGCAGTTGTGGAAAGCAAGCCTTGGAACCGCAACCAATATCATCACCCACCACGACCATACTAGCCATACCCACCAACCACGTACGACCCACCAACCACATATAACCCACCAACCCCATACAACCCACCAACCACATATAACCTACCAGCATCATACAACCCACCGCCACCATATTACCCACCAACTACCCCACACTATCACCACCCACAAGCCCAAACCTATCCACCACCACCACCACCACATTTATGGCGAGCCCAAGCCCCATATAATGTTTACCACACACAAAACACATACCCTTCTTCTAGAGCTTGCAGAAACCCAAACAAACCCGCCTTCAGGCCTGACCCGGAAATGAGGAATAGGGCAAAGAAAACATTCACCCCGTTGGGGGAGTCCTATACTAGCCTCTATCACAGATTGAAGGAATTGGGAATATTGAGCCCAATTGAGCCTAAGCTTCCAAACCCACCTCAGAAGAACATCGATCAGCCGGTCAGGTGTGAGTATTGCTCAGGAGCACCAGGACACGATACTGAGAAATGTTGGAATCTGAAGAATGCTATCCAAGAACTCATTGATAGCCGGAGGATTGAAGTGCAGGCTCCGGAGGCTCCAAACATTACGCAGAACCCACTGCCAGCTCACCATGAAACGCATATGATAGAATTGGCGCAAGAGAAGAGCAGTCAGAAGCCATCCCAGTCTGTCATGATGATTAAGGCCAGTAGCAAAACGGAGAAAGGAGCTGAGAAAGGAAAATGATTGTTGAAGAACCAGTAAAAAGGCAAACAGTGGTGGAAAACTTGAAGGTTATAGTACTAGGCGTAAAGCCAGTATTAACAGTGAAAGGCGCGAGCGTGGAACCAGTGATTATAAGACCAGTGGTGCAGATGCCGGTGGTGAATACCAAGACTGTACCTTGGAACTACAACAAGGTAGCAGTGATTTACAAAGGGAAAGAGGTATCTGGAGAAATCAATGAGACGCACGGTCTAACTCAGTCTGGGAGGTGTTTTGCCCCGGAAGAGTTAAGAAAAATGAAGGTAGTGAAAGAGAATCAGTTGAAGAAGCCTGTGTCCGAAGAAGAAGCAGAGGAGTTCCTCAAAATATAAAATCGTAAGATTACTCCATAGTGGAACAGTTGAGGAAAACACCCGCACAAATCTCTTTGCTCTCGTTGTTAATCCATTCGGAAGAACACAGAAAAGCTCTAATGAAGATATTGAACGAGGCGCATGTCCCGGAGAAGATCTCGGTCTGACTTCTCGAAAAGATTACCAATAAGATCTTCGAGTCCAATAAGATTACATTCTCAGACAGTGAATTGCCCGTTGAGGGAACCGAGCATAATAGGGTGCTTTATCTTACAGTGAAGAGCGAGGAGTTAGTGGTTACCAGAGTGTTGATAGATAATGGCTCAAGCGCAAATATTTGCCCGCTGTCAACTCTTGGAAAGCTAAATATCAGTACGGACAGAATTCGGAGAAACAATATAAATGTGAGAGGATTTGATGGTGGAAGTAAGAACACTTTGGGAGACATCGTCTTGGAGGTTACCATCGGGCCCGTGGATTTTACAATGGAATTTGAGGTATTGGACATTTGTTGTGTCTTACAATCTATTGTTGGGCCGACCATGGATCCACGCAGCCAAAGCCGTGCCGTCATCCTTGCACCAAATGGTCAAATTTGAATGGGAGCAACAAGAAGTCGTGGTGCATGGAGAGGAAAATACCTGCAATGTTGTGATGCCATTTGATGATGCTGATGGAGACAAAGGTCCTTGGGTATACCAGGTAACGGATACCATAACAGTGAATAAAATTGCTGAGGGTGAGAAACTGCCAATCCCTATGGTAGCACCTACTGCTGTGATGGTGGCCGGGGAAATGCTTAAAAATGGGTTTCCATCAGGAAAAGGGCTGGGGAAAGCTTTGCAAGGAATCACCCAACCAGTTCAGTTGCCAGTGAACAAAGATACTTTCGGCTTAGGGTTCAAACCCACCTATGCCAACATCCAAAAAGCCTACAAAACCAAAAAGAAAAACTGGACCCTGCCTAAGCCTATACCCAAACTATCCGACACCTTTGCCAAGCCTGGTACTAAAATCTGATATCTGCTGCGTCAAGGTACATTGAGACCTGACCTGATGAAGAGCTCTTGATGAGGTTTTAGAAGATATTTGGGGATGTGAACATGGTTGAAATGGGGGAAGGTACAAGCAGGATGGACGTGCAATTTGTGGGATCCGGTGTTATGCTCAACAACTGGGAAGCCACTCCTTTCCCGATCAGGAAGGAGTCTTGGTAGTTAGCTCTTGAAAATTCATCATCATTTCCCCGAAAAAGCAATTATTACTTCTTGTAGTCCTCCCACCCCCATGAAAAAAGAAAAATAAATCAAAATGTATCCCAAACTTTGTTCATCTTTTTAATATCAATGAAATGGAGTTTTCTTCTTTCTTCATTTTTGCCTTATTTTTATCTTTTCTTCTGTACAGTTCCATATGTGCTGATTCTGATGACATGTCATGCATGAAGGATTCTCGACCCAGTTCTGACAGTCGCATTATCATACAAGAAATTGAGGAGGATAGTGAGATAGAATGTGAGGATGAGGAAACCCTGGAGGAAATAAGTAAGGACATGAACCAATATGAGGAAAATCCCAAACTTAATTTGAGTGAGACAGAATCCATCAATTTAGGGAGTGAAGATAATGTCCGGGAAACAAAAATTAGTGTTCATTTGGAGACACCCCTCAGGGAAGAATCGATAAGGTTGTTGCATGAATTCAAGGACATCTTTGCTTGGTCCTATGATGACATGCCCGAACTTAGTACTGACTTGGTGGTACACAAGTTGCCTATCTATCCCGAATGCCTGTTAGTGAAGCAAAAGTTGCGAAAATTCAAAACAGACATCAGTGTAAAGATAAAAGAAGAGGTGAATAAGCAGTTTGAGGCAAAGGTCATACGAGTCAACAAATACCCCACCTGGTTGGCGAACGTTGTGTCGGTCCCAAAGAAAGATGGAAAAACCAGTGTGTGTGTGGACTACAGAGACCTCAACAAAGCCAGTCCAAAGGATGACTTCCCATTACCAAACATCCACATATTGATCGACAATTACGCCAAGCATGAGATCGGTTCATTTGTAGATTGTTATACTGCTTATCACCAGATCCTGATGGACGAAGAAGACGCGGAGAAAACTGCTTTCATTACACCTTGGGGAACGTATTGCTATAGAGTAATGTTGTTTGGATTAAAGAATGTCGGGGCAACTTATATGAGGGCAATGACCACGATGTTTCATGACATGATGCACCAAGAAATCGAAGTGTATGTGGATGATGTCATCATAAAGTCCAAAAAGCAACATGATCATGTGAGGGATTTGAGAAAGTTTTTCCAAAGACTCCGGAGGTACAATCTTAAACTCAATCCTGCGAAGTGCGCCTTTGGAGTACCTTCAGGGAAGCTGTTGGGGTTCATAGTGCGTCGGCGAGGTATTGAACTAGATACATCAAAGATCAAGGCCATCCAAAGTCTACCTCCGTCGAAGAACAAGAAGGAAGTAATGAGCTTATTGGGAATGTTGAATTACATTAGCCGGTTCATCGCTCAGTTGACATCAACATGTGAGCCGATCTTCAAGTTGTTAAAGAAAGATGCAGCAGTGACATGGACCGACGAATGTCAGGAAGCTTTCGACAAGATCAAGGGATATTTGGCTAATCCTCTAGTGCTAGTTCCTCCAGAGCCGGGGCGACCTCTGATCTTGTATTTGACAGTGCTTGACAACTCCTTTGGTTGTGTGCTAGGGCAACACGATGAGACGGGAAAGAAAGAGCAAGCTATATATTACCTCAGCAAGAAGTTCACATCTTACGAGGTGAAATATACTCAGCTAGAAAGAACTTGTTGTGCATTGACTTGGGTGGCTCAGAAGCTGAAACATTATTTGTCGGCATATACCACGTACCTGATATCACGGTTGGATCCTCTGAAATACATATTCCAGAAGCCTATGCCTACAGGAAGACTTGCTAAATGGCAGATTCTGCTCACAGAATTTGACATTATTTATGTAACTCGTACGGCGATGAAGGCGCAGGCGGTTGCGGACCACTTAGCAGAGAACCCCGTGGATGATGGATATGAGCCATTAAAGAAGTATTTTCCGGATGAGGAGGCAATGAATGTCGAGGAAATAGAACAGGATGAGAAGCCGGGATGGAAGATGTACTTCGACGGAGCCGTCAACAGTAAGGGAGTTGGTATCGGAGCAGTACTCATTTCAGAAACGGGTCAACACTATCCCGTCACTACTCAACTTCGATTTTTCTGTACTAACAATATGGCCGAATATGAGGCGTGTATCTTGGGATTAAGGATGGCAATAGACATGGGTATTCAAGAGATTTTGGTCATGGGTGACTCGGATCTCTTGGTATACCAAATCCAGGGAGAATGGGAGACAAGAGATTTGAAATTGATACCTTACCGGCATTGTTTGCATGAGTTGTCCCAAAGATTCCAGTTCATAGAATTCAAACACATCCCAAGAATGCACAACGAGGCCGCAGATGCTTTGGCCACACTATCCTCCATGCTGCATCATCCGGACAAAACCTATATAGATCCACTCCAGATCCAGGTGCGTGATCAAAATGCTTACTGCTTTGCTGTGGAAGGAGAATTGGATGGAGAGCCATGGTATCATGACATCAGGGAATACCTGAAGGCTGGCAAATACCCGGAGCATGCCACTGGAGATCAAAAAAGAGCTATCAGACGTTTGGCTAATGGTTTTTTCCTCAGTGGAGGAGTTATATATAAGAGAACGCCAGACCTGGGATTGTTGAGGTGTGTGGATGCACAACAAGCTGATGAGATTATGATTGAAGTACATGCTAGAGCCTGTGGACCCCATATGAGCGGGTATGTCTTGGCAAAGAAGATTCTGAGGGTCGGGTATTATTGGCTCACTATGGAGCGTGATTGTATCAGGTACGTGAGGAAATGTCACCAATGCCAAGTACATGGAGATCTAATTCACTCTCCGCCTTATGAATTGCATACGATGTCTTCACCTTGGCTATTTGTCGCCTGGGGCATGGATGTTATTGGACCGATAGAGCCAGCAGCTTCCAATGGGCATAGATTCATTTTGGTTGCAATCGATTATTTCACCAAGTGGGTTGAGGCGAAGACATTCAAGGCAGTGACCAAGAAAGCGGTGGTGGACTTTGTGCATGAAAATATCATATGCCGGTTCGGAATTCCCAAGGTGATCATTACAGATAATGGAGCCAATCTAAATAGTCACCTCATGGCGGAAGTTTGCCAGAGATTTAAGATCACACATCGCAATTTCACACCTTATAGGCCAAAGGCGAATGGGGCAGTAGAAGCTGCAAATAAGAATATCAAGAATATCCTCAGGAAAATGGTGGAGGAATCCAGGCAATGACATGAGAAGTTACCTTTTGCTCTTATGGGTTATCGCACGATAGTGCGTACTTCTATTGGAACCACACCTTATTCATTGGTGTATGGGACAGAGGCTGTTATACCCACAGAAATAGAAATACCATCATTACGGATCATAGCTGAAGCTGGAATAGATGATGAAGAATGGGTAAAAGCCCGGCTAGAACAATTGAGTCTGATTGATGAAAAGAGATTGGCTGCAGTTTGCCATGGGCAGTTGTATCAATAGAGAATGGCCAGAGCATACAATAAGAAGGTGCGTCCTCGGAAGTTTGAAGTCGGACAACTCGTATTGAGGCGTATTTTACCACATTGGGCCGAGGCAAAGGGCAAATTTGCGCCAAATTGGCAAGGACCATTTGTGGTATCGCGGGTGTTGTCCAATGGGGCATTATATTTAATAGATGTTGAAGAAAAATGCGTAGAGACTGCTATCAATTCAGATGCGGTCAAAAGATACTATGTATGACTCCTTTTCAATTGTATGTTTGTATTTTGTTGTGATTTTGGAATTGAAATGACGAAGGCGTTTTATTCTCTATCCAAACACTTTATCCAATGACACCCCCTTTGAGCCTTGATTAATATATTCTTTCATACCCCTCTCTCGGAATCGCTTATAGCGCAATAAAGAAAATGAAAATTGAAATTAACAAAATGAAAAATGATGAATGAATGAAAAATGAAACGAAAAAAAAAGACAAAGAAATCGGGAAAAGTCAAAAGAAATTCATAAACTAATGAACTACGTCTGACTTGATCCCGAAAGGGTACGTAGGCAGCCTCGCTGAGGTTTAGTCATGATAAAGAAAAATCCAAAAATTCCCCACATATTGAAACTGGGGCAGAAGTTATATTGAATAATTCCGAGAGTTGTAAATATTTTTGAACCCTCGTAAATTTTTGAGCCTTTATACCTTTCCTTCTTTAACCCATCCAAAAGTCATGTTACAGTCCGAAGAAAGACCTTCTGATCAATTCCAAAATGATAACAGATGCAATAAAGGACGAACAAAACATTGGACAACACCCGTAGTATAAGAAAATAAAAGACAAAAGGAAAAATGAAAAATGAAAAAAAAAATGAGAGAGTCTCATCAGTGAAAACCTTAACCGGCACTGTGAGGCGACTGTGAGTTTGAGAGAAATAAAATGAGAGAGTCTTGCCAGTGAAAACTTTTAACGGCACTGCAGGGCGATTGTGAGGTTGAGAGAGAATAAATGAGAGAGTCCTATTGGTGAAAACCTTTCGAGGCACCGTAGGGCGATCGTAAGGATTACCATGAAAAGAGAAAAGGCAACAAAAATAGTATCGGTTTGGGTTGAAAACAATTCGGAGTCAGAATAATGATTGGAATGAACTGGGTCGGAGTTTAAATACGTGGCATGGTCAGCGGAATCAGCCAACAACGCCCAGATAAGTTCTATCATCTCTTCAAAACACCCTTACCCTCTTTCATTCTTCTGCATTTCATTGTTTACCTTTTTGAGAGCGAACTACCAGCTCCGATGATGAAGAGCTGAAACAACACTGGATCAAAAGGAAAATATGAGGTGGGGAGAAAATAAAGAAGTTTGGCAAACATGGCCAAAATAAAAGAAAACAAAAAAGGGAAAAGTAAGAAAATACAAAAAAAGTTCGCAAGAGATAAACAACTGAAAAAACCACACATTAGGAGAAAAAGCACAAAAGAGGAAAGCAATAAAAGGCAGGGACGACAGATGCCAGTCGCCAGTAGTTTATATCTAATAAATTTTGTTTCATGATACATACAGGAACAAATTGTCGCTAATCACTTTAAAGTGAATGTGACCAATATGAAAAGATAGAAAACACCAAAAAAAAGAGAAAGTTTGACAATAAGTGAAGAAATTCACAAGTGGAAGACAATCAGTCAAAGAAAAATACCAACAAAAAAAAACAAGAGGAAGGTAACATCTTTAAAATCTATTCCCCGGTTATCAAACGAGGGGATATATTTCTGCATTTTAATTTTTGTCCAGGCGCCCACCTATATAACGAGGGAATACTTTTCTGCACTGCATTTCATACATTCATGCATTTTCAATTTCTGTCCAGGCGCTCACCTATATAACGAGGGAATACTTTTCTGCACTGCATTTCATACATTTCATGCATATTTAATTTATGTCCAGGCGCCCACCTATATAACGAGGGAATACTTTTCTGCACTGCATTTCATACATTTCATGCATTTTTAATTTTTGTCCAAGCGCCCACCTATATAACGAGGGAATACTTTTCTGCACTGCATTTCACACATTCATGCATTTTCAATTTCTGTCCAGGCGCCCACCTATATAACGAGGGAATACTTTTTCGCACTGCACTTCATAAATTCATGCATTTTTAATTTCTGTCCAGGCGCCCACCTATATAACGAGGGAATACTTTTCTGCACTGCATGTCATACATTCATGCATTTTCAATTTCTATCCAGGCGCCCACCTATATAACGAGGGAATACTTTTCTGTACTGCATTTCATACATTCATGCATTTTCAATTTCTGTCTAGGCGCCCACCTATATAACGAGGGAATACATTTCTGCATATTTTACTTCCTGCAATTTTTGGTTTGTGTTAGCTAAAAGCCCACACTGGGCAGAAGAAAACGTTTGTTGTTTTTGTTTTGTTTTGAGCAAGCTTCAGCTCGAGGACAAGAAGTATCATTGAAAATCAAAAAAAGGGAAAAGTAAGAAAAGAAAATCGACAAAAAAGAGAGTCAGCATCACAAAAAATCAAGAAAAAAGAGAAGGAGAAGCAAACAAAAGCTAGGATAGGAACAATTGTAATTGTAGGATCATAGTTTAGAATAGCTTCTTCATTTTACATTCCCCCCCCCCCCCCCGGTGTAATAAGGAGTAAGTCGGCAAGTCTCAACGGTGTCAATGCAACAGTGAGTCTGGTAGTTTTAAACTGTCAGACCTTCCCAAACTACACTGACCTGATTCCTGTTTAGCCCAGGATATGTAGGCCACCTCTAAAGCAGGGTGCGGTCAAAAGGTTTTCCAAAAATGCTTTCACGGAATATACCAATGTGCAAAAATCTCTCATTACTGCTCACTTGTCTTTGCACTGAAACTCTTCGTGTTCCCGAGCAAAGAGGGGCAGCTGTGAGCACATGATTTTTGCACCTGGTAAATAAGTTCAAAAATTAAAAAAAAATATTTTGAGTGCAATTGCATGCCTTGTTTGAAATTAGCTACATTTTGTGTGTTTGAATAATTGGAAATTAGAAATAAAAAAAATAGGTTAAGTACTTACTTTGATTGAATTAGTTAGTTTTAAGAAGAAAATAGTTTTAATTAGTGGAATTAAGGGGAAAATAGTAGAAAAATTGCAAAAAATATTAGATAATTAGTGTAAGTAGGAAATTAAGTTTTTCTAGTAATACATAAAAGAAAAGAAAAAAAATACACAAGAAGGTGTTTAAATACTTTAAAACAAGCAGGAAAATATAAAAATACATTGGGCATAATGGTTTTGGGCCAAATTGAATTACATTAAAAGGCCCAGATGCATTGGCCCAAAGACTAGGTCCGGTCTACAAGAGACTTGGGATCCCAGCCGTCGATCAGGTCGAATCCAACAGTGGAGATATTAGTGAGTTTCTATTTTTGTTAATTAATATGAGAGAACTGATCTGGGCCGTCCGTTTATTTTGATCCAACGATTGGAGCCTTTGGTCTCTCAGACAACCAAACGACGTCGTTTAGTAAAGCCATGTCTGAGCCGTTGATCTCCATCAGAACCAACGGCCCAGATTACCTCAGACGTATTGCCTATAAAAGGCTTTTGTCTGAAGCTGCCGGCCATTTTGTATCTATCCTAACCCTAGCCGCCCTCAAACCCTCCTCTCCTCTCTCTCTTTCTTCTTCTTCAACCTTCATGAAACCCTAGCCGGCCATGGAGGCCACCACCCTCCACGGTGGTCGCCGGCCACTCCTAACCCCTCTCCTCTCTCTTTTCTTCCTTTTTCTTCTTCTTCTCCGACCAAACACCTGTAAACCCTAGAAAACAAACCCTTCTCCAAAACTCCGGTCACCGGAACCTACCACCGGTGACCACCAAACAATGAACCACCGTCCCAAACCAATGCCAATCGGACCGCCTTGGTCCGATCTATCTAACCCTACCACTCACTTCCCTCGAATCTCCCCGGAGCTCCTCGAATAACCCAAAAAGGGTCGCCGGAAACCTAACTCTGGCGACTCAAAACTCAAACCCTTCAAAGATCTCACCTTTACCCTCTCTAAATACCCACCCCTAACCAGAAAACCCCAAAAGGCTTCGTCTTGAAGTCTAACAAGAAAATCAGAAAAATAAATAAAGAAAAAGAGAAAAAGAAGTCTGAAAAGGAGAGTGAAAAAGAGAGGAAAATGGGAAGCTCAGGGGACCGGCCCTGCAAGCTAAGTCCCTCTCCCTCTCAATTGTTTTAACTTGCTTCCTTTCATCTGCTCATTTTTATGTTTGCTTCTGTTTTGTTATCTGGTGTTTTTTATTTTGTTTTATCTTTGTTTACTTCTATGGCTTAAACGATCTGCCTTGATATCACCTCTTATGTGCTTTCATCTGCTAGATAAGCATGTTAATCTTGATTTAGTGATTATGTTTCTCTCTTCTGTCACTTTTGCATGATAGATTTAGGATTCCTCTTCATTGTTTCTTCATGTCTTTTCTCTTCTTCATCTTCATCTTATCTATCACATGTATATATCAAGCTAGGATTAGTATTTCGAAATGGATTCTGATTGCCATTATTATGTTATTCTGTTAAGGCCCATTGTTCTTATGTCTGATATAGGCTATGCTTCATTTCTCTTTACTGTTTTATGAGAATCTAGTCTCTATTAAGTCTAATGTCCATGAACTTTAAGGGTTTTGGGTTCTTTCAGTGAATCATCTAACATAAATTGGTTGTAATTAAGTCTGATTGATGTTAATTGACACTTCGCAACATGAAATTGAGTTATGTGAGTTGATTAGTTAAAATTCAACATTATCAAACTTCCTTCTCAGTTTTGATTGATTGATGAACAATGTTTGGTTTCATGTGGCTATGTGTGCAATTCTATGTTGAAATGGTTGAGTTTGCAATAGTTTATTGTTAGTATGAGCATTATTAATGCCCATTAGTCTTAGGGATTTGGTTATTGCTGTAATAGTACTAAGTTTCACAAATGGCTAGTCTTGAAATAGGTTAAAATAAAAAAAAAGACAGGTTATAAGTTAAATAAGTGACCAAGAGTGGTCAATTTTGCAATTGACCAACTCTGCAAAGGTCTTTCACATACTGGCCCACCCTTAAATGGGCTAGTTATTTAATAATTGGTTTAAGTTTGAAAGTTCAGACTTACCAAGGCTTAAATTGAGCCCTGAATCACAAGTGGCTAGGCCTGCAAAGGCCTTAGCCCAGCTTGTGTTCAGTAAATGGGCTTCAATTGCCCAAGCTAAGTCTCAACTTGAGACTGGCTAGAAGTTAAATAGTTTAAATGCATTAATAAAGCAGGCTAGTCCTGCAATTAGTTTTAAAAGGAACTAAATAGGTTAATTGGCTAGAAATGAAGTTAAAATAGGCTAAGTTCTAAATAATAGAACTGGCCAGTCCTTAAATACCAATGCACGGACTGGCCATAGGATAAATAAGGCCCAAAAGCTGGATTCCAGACCTAGGTAGGTCGGGTAAAACAACATTTTTACTAGGGGCATAAAAGGAAGCCAAAAAGGTAAAGGGGTAAATAGTTTGAAACATGTGGGGTTAAGGGAGTCATTTACCCCCAATTTCTGCAATTTTGCAGAAGTTTAAGGGTATAATGGTCTCCCTAAAAAGGCAAATCTGTAAAAATCTTTAACCCCCAAGGTTATATTAGTAAAAGTCCCCAAAAGGGAATCTTTAGAACATTCCAGCACATGCTGGAAGGGTTTTGATAACATATTTTTGGGGCTTAAGTGTAAGTTTTATACTTTTAAGAGGGGAGAAGTGGGATTTAATCCCAAACTTTCACCCCAAGTCATCAACCCACTACCCTCTTATAAATACCTGCTAAAATTGATTCTGGGGGGCTTCTGGAATTAATTCTTAGGCTGACTTTTGAAGAAAAAGTTCAGAGAAAATAGCATTAATATAGCAATAGGCTTTTCCTGCATAATTTCGAGTGAGAATTTGTTGATATCCATCTGATCCTTGTGGGTTTTTGCTCGTGTATTTGCCTAGATTTCTACTTGCTCTTGCTGTGGTTTTCTATTTCGTGGATATTCAACCTCACTGTTGCATTTGCTGTTCGAGTTATTGCTGTGCCTACTTGCTTAATCCCTTAGACTCATTGATCTCTTTTGCCGATTCAAGTACTCCTCTGTTCGATTAGAAGTTGTAATGGTGATTTGGTTGAATGAAAATGAAGCCTCGGTTTAATTTTAGTGTTATTGTATACTGTATAGTTCAATATTATTATTAGCTTTAGTATTAGCCTAGATTGGAGGTTTTAATTGTATTGTAGAATGTAGTAGCAGAAAACAAACACAAAAAACTTTGTAATAGTATAATAGTAGGTAATGTAGTGTAGCTAAGTATATCTCGCCTAGTTTAATTAGGTGAACCTTAAAATATAAGTAAATTAATCACGATTTCAAATCGCTAATTACTCATTCACAGTAGTTTCGTAAACCACAGTTACATAGCTAATCACACTTAGTGAATCTATACTTAAACACAAGTTAGATCTGAAGTGAAAAATGGTAGATCAAGCTGTAATTCTTTCACAACTGAGGTTTAATGATTTTGTATTGGGCTAATAACTATGTAATGACCCGAGTCATAGTAAAATCAGTGGTTTAATTATACTTAAGTCGTGAAGCCACTCGAATTTAGGTACTGGGGTCGTTTAATTGAGTAATTGGTTTATGTAGTCACTACTCATGTAGTTAGTTAAATTTTAAGGATCATGAGTTCAGATTTGATCAAGTTTTAAAAGGGGAACAACTAGATAATATAATGACTTAATCAGAACAGATTGGTGAGGATAAGGGGGCTTAGCTCGTAACCAAATCAGTGATAATTGCAACTTTGTGCATAATCCGCCTTAGTCTTAGATAATTTGTAGGTAATTAGTCCAATTGTTCTTCAAGCTTCTTAGATAATCAAGTTGTGTTCTTACATCTTTCAACTAGTAAGCAAATTATGTTAGTATAAACTCTTGGTTATGAATCGGTAGTAAAAACAGTCTTTTAAGTTCTCATGTACAATAGATAATTGATTTAGAGTTAGTGATTTATGTATTGACTTTCCTTAATGATAAATAAAAGTGCAATTTGATTCCTTATTGATTCTAGATATGTACCTTCATTTATTTACTCACATTATTGTTCTTATTTGGTTTGGGCCCAATACATGGCGTGGGCCTGAACTGTGGTATAAAGCCAACTGGGCCTTTGAGCAAGGGCTTAAGAACGGCCTGAGTCTTTGAGACCCGGGCAGATCCGACGCCCAATTAAGTGAGAAAACAAGAGCCCAGGCCCAATGAAGAAAACAAAAGTGGCCTGGGCTTGATATCAAAATGCATAATAGATTAAGGAAAACACATACATAGAAAATATAGTTGAACAAATAGGATTTGGACTTTCAAAGAATAATTGGGATGAGCCTCGCACGATATTAAACAGCGGGCCCCCCTTTTGTAATAGGATAATATAAGTAGACCAGGGAAGGCTATTAGCAAATTCCATAACCTCACCTAAAAATAATTAAAAGTCGATAGACCTTTTAGGGCACGGCTTAATATACTTTCCTATGAACGAGTGTGCACCTGGTGCAACTCAAATCTTAAATCTCGACAAAGCTGAAATATACCAAAAGTCACACGCGTACTGGTTGCGGTGTGACTAGAGGTGTGTTTTCGCGTTGTCGTAATTCTATAAAATATTAAAGCGAAAGCACGTATATGTTGTTAAAATCTGTAATGAGTCAAACAAGAGTCAAGAACGATGATTGAGCGACCGTGCTAAAACCACGGAACCCGAAAATGCCTAACACCTTCTCCCGGGTTAACAGAGTTCGTTATCCAGATCTTTGTTTCGCGGACATTAATAAAAGAGTCAAATTCCTCGGATTCGGGATTAACCGGTGACTTGGGACACCATTATTTTCTCAAGTGGCGACTCTGATAATTCAAAACAAAATCCCGAACCGATTGTCCTTTAAGTGGAAAAACTCCTTCCTCCATGCTATTATATCCGTCTCGGGTATTTGAACATCGAGGTATACCCTACAAGCACACATTTTGTGTCTTTTCGGGGGGTAGTAAAAAGGGAGGTATGACAAGCTGGTCAAGAGCTGACATCGTTTTTGATCGTGGAGACGTCCCCTTGTTGCAAAAGGGCCATGACTCCCTTGTTCATCTTAAGAACAACTGTCATAAGTAAAAAAATCAATAGAGTTACTATAAATTGATCACGATGGAGTTGACCACTCATCATCGTATGGTCGAATTTTTACCAATACAACAATTAGATTATTTTGACATGCGATGTATCAAGAATGCTTTACTAACGCCCTTTAAAGATAGATTTTGACTCGTACAAGTACAAACTAACTTCTTTCATATATTAAATAGATTTCTTAATATAAATATTTTTGAGCGAAAATTGTAGGTCCGCCCGCCTACTCGTGCACATTCCAAACTAAGTTGGCTTGGCATTCTTAAGTTGGCACGATGGTGTGTCTGGCTCTCCGTCAATTTAGCCCCAACTGAAGAAGCCAAAGGGAAAATTAAGCCCCAACTTTAGCCGGGTGTTGTCGTTCCAGCCGAAGTACACTGCAGCTCCAACCTACGCCCTAACGGCTATTGGTCTGTACTTATTTGATTTTCACTATCCCTTATTTCCTCATGGACTAATGGAGTCTTTCTCCTTTGTTTAACGTACCAGTCCCGATCTCGATCGATCTTTCACTTGATTTCGCTGATAAACAAAAACGATATAGAGCTTAACATCGGTTCCTCTTCGCCCCTCTCCCTTTTTAAAGAGAAGTAAAATGGGGAGGAGTAGATCGACCGCCAATAGGTGGAGGTACATCAATCCATCTTACTATTTGAAACGCCCTAAGCGTCTCGCATTGCTTTTCATTGTTTTTGTATTTGGTACTTTCTTCTTTTGGGATCGACAAACTTTAGTACGAGATCACCAGGTACTTTTTGTTCTTCCCTACTTCGTTATCAACTCTCTTTATTTGAAATTAACACTCTTAACTCCCGTAATTTGGCTAATTGATTCTGCCGTTGCTAGTTCCCGTTTTAATTATCAGCAAGTTTGTTGCTTTGTTACAAATAATAACACTGTGTTCTCCTGGAGAATCTGTGTGTTCCAATTGTAGAATTGAGAGCCCCATTTGACGTGCCAGAGTTGTATGTTGTATCTGTATTTGAGGAGTCATCATTAAATTTGATAGACTATATTTTGGAAGATTCAAGGTAGTTCAACTTTTTACTGGATTTATCTCTTGTGTTTTTGTCGGTAGGCCATTCATACAATGAATTCAAGTAGAACTTACAAAATGTATTAGCAAGTCTCTTCTCCTATCAAAGAGTTAACTGTCAACAGCAAAACTGAGTATGGGGATTGCAGAGTTCTCGGCGATACTTGATTTTTGATTACATAGACTGAGATATATAGGCATTCATTTCAGAGATCTTCTAGTTGCTGCAGGACAATATTTTTGAGGTTCTTATTGATAACTGAAACTTAAGTTGGTTTACGGTGGTAATATCACCCTTGATAATAAATTGTTTAGCAAGGAGCAACAAAAACAACTTCACCTTAGTCCCAAACTAATTCAGAACTTCTGAATAAGTTTGGCTGCTGGGATCCGTGCCCAGGTCTTTACGGCCAGAACTTGGAATTCTACTATACTAGACCCACGTTGAAAATAGAGATGCAACAAGAAGACTTCCTAGGGGTCACGAAACCTAGTACGGCCCTTGTCCAATCCTAATACTCCAGTGCTTTCTATTTATTGGTTGCAAGCACCCTGGGATATTTGGTTTTCTAGCTAGTACTACCAAAGTTCTAGTGATTTTTTATGCTTATTGCCTTTCAGTTTATATAGAATTTTCTTCTTGTGTTTCATGGGATCTTCTTGTGATGTAGAAGTGTATTTATATATATATATATATATATATATATATATATATATATATATATATATATATATATATATATATACTTTATAAGCAAGCTAGTGGTTCTTAGATGCATTTGTTATTTGGACATTTTTGAAGTTTTAAATTCAGTTTGTCTTGCAATTTGTCAATGAACTTGTGATTTTGCAGGAAGAGATCTCTAAGTTGCATGAAGAAGTGATACGGTTGCAAAATCTGGTAAGCAGTTTCTGCTTTTCTTTTCAAAATCTGAACTGGTATGTTTAATTTTCACCTTTTAATCTAAATCTTGGCTTGTGGGGAAAATCTCTATACTAGAGCTTGTTATAATTTTGCTGGTATAAGTAGCCCTTTCTCTTTTTTTTTTATCTTTTTTTCTTTTGAAAGGGGTAAGTAGCCCTTTCTCCTCCTTCCAACTGAATGAAAAAGATTGTTTCACTGTTTAGAATTGAAAACCTGATAAAGTTATAATTCTTGCAATTTGGTTCAACCATCTTTTATGTTGTAATAAAAATACTTATGCCTATTGGGGAGAGGTATTTGAGGACAGCAATGGTGAATATAGTGGTGGTGTGGGCAATAGGTTTGGCAACAGTGGTGGTGGAAGGAATAGATGTGCCCCATCTGTGTTCTGGCAGGTTTATGCTGCAACTGATCTTATTGTTAGGCAACAGTTAGGGCTTTGAAGGGCCGGCTTGGCTCAGCGGTAAGCTTGCTTGCCGTGGTGTGTCAGGTCGCGGGTTCGAATCAGCCTCTCTGCAAAGCAGGGGGAAGGCTGCCTAGAGTATTCCCTTCCCCAGACACCCACGAAGTGGGTATTGAACTGGGTCGGCCCTGATCTTATTGTTAGGGCTTGCTAGGTCTTTTTTGTAAAAGAACATATAACGAACATCACTTGTTTGGGCAAAGTCCATCTAGTTTTCTACTGTTTATTGTGGTCGCTTTCAAAATTCTTGGGGTTTTAAATATTTCGTTCTGTTGTTGTTTTTTTCTTCATCATGATTTAATTGCTGGCTTTGTTTCCATTTATGGTCTTGTTTACTGTAGCTGGAAGAGTTGAAGAATGGTCGAGGTGTATCAGGTGAAAAGATGAATTTTATTAGCAGTGGTGGTGATGTGGTGAAGAAAAAGGATTTCGCCGATGACCCCATTGATGCTCAGCGAAGAGAAAAAGTGAAAGATGCTATGCTTCACGCCTGGAGTTCATATGAAAAATATGCATGGGGCCATGATGAACTTCAGGTCTGGTTGTTGCTACTAATAAGTCTTCTTTGTAGAAATATTGCCTTTGTGCCATTATGTTTAGTCACTTAGCAGTCAGATCTTTGGTGGAGGCATGTCAGTTGGCCATTAAATGCTTTACCCTGTTGATTGATTTCTTATATTTTCTTTCTCTACTTGGAGTGGTTGTGAACATTTTGTATGCCTTACCCTTAAGCTGATCATTTAAATGCGAGTCTTCATATTTTCGTCATCCTTAATATTTGTTGGGAAAAAATGTTGGATCAAGAGCTTCATCCCAGTCGTAGAATAATTTACATTCTGAAATGTAATTTCATCCTTGGTGGTGTATGTTTTAGGTTTATTTGGCTACAAGCTGAAGAATAAGTTAGACCTACATAGGTATCGATCTTATGTTGTTAGTTCTTTCCTTTGTACAAAATAGTATCTTGTACTCAAAATTACTGATTAAAAAAAATCTTGTACTCAAGGGTTTCTCGGATAAAAAGGAGTTACCTCAAAATTTAAATATGTGAAAGGGTGAAGTCTCAATTAATTAATACCCCCACTTTATATTTTTGTTTCAAATACTCTCACTTGACACTATTGGTGAAATTATGGCCACTCCAAAGTGACTAACTCTGCTAAAAGAACCTTTGCCTTTTCTTTTACCTTTTAATTTTAATTTTGTCCTTTTGCTATTGATCTAACAGAAAAATCATAGCTTTTTACTTTGTAGCATCTAATTTAACCTTATGTCCACTCTTTAAATAAGCATACAGAAGTTACATATTATTATTTCTCATCCCAAGAATCCTTTCATGTCGAAGTACGGTTTAGAACACTAGGAGTTACTGAGATGTGAGAAGAATATTCATGCAATTGGATTCTCAAAAAGTTTATCAAGAATTTTGAGTATCCTGGTAATGAAGATAACACTATCATCTTTTAAGCTCTTTCTATGTTAAAGCTTTGAGAGAGGAGCATTAGTGCAATCAAAAGTGAAAACTTCAGTCTTCTGCATTTGCAATAACTTCTATGGGGAATTTTTTTATTTGAGCATGGTAACAACAGGTATTTTATTAACAATTAAAGTAGTCCTTAGCCCAAACAAAGTTACAGGACACCAAAAGAAAAAGAAACAAAAAGATAGCCTTGTGCTAGTTACAAGGACACCAAAAGAAAAAGAAACAAAAAGATAGTCTTGTGCTAGTTACAAAGATCGCAAGATGTCAACTACAGAATCTACATCTTCTACAAGATTAAACAACCAGTTACGGAGTAAGTAAATAAGCTCTGTAATAAGTATTTTGTTGCACATGATATTTCCTGTTCTTCTTAAAAACTAAAAGGTTTGTCTGCAAGGTAAAACTTGGTGGAAGTTTTTTATGATTATGGTATTTGGGCTCTGCTCCTGAGTATAATAGCTTTTTGTTGAACAAATCTTATTCTTGATGGAATTGCTAGCTTCATATATGATTTATTCGACTCTTTACTTCCCTATTTCTTTTTCTTTCTTTGACTGAACACGTGATTTAGGATCAAATTCACCCAGAAGCTTATACCTGTTAGCAAAATATTCCTAGACAGAATCTATATGGAATTGGTATTAGTTCTCAAGTTCTCAATGACTTTTTGTTGTGGTGGCTATAATTTTATGACAATCAGAAAGGAAATGAAAATTTGTAAGAGAGATCCCTTTTTGTTCATTGTTCAGTACTGAATCTAAGAGGATAAATTTTCCTTGATACTTTTCGAACTGTTTCTGCTATGTGCTTGTGGAAATTTATACTTTATCCTCTATTGGGCATGGCCTGTATTGATTTGATTGTCATGATAAACCTTTGCAATGCCAGCCACAAACAAAGAAAGGTGTTGACAGTTTTGGTGGACTTGGGGCAACATTAATAGATTCTCTTGACACACTGTATATCATGGGCCTGGATGAGCAGTTTCAGAGAGCTAGAGAGTGAGTTCATTATTCTCTTGCCCCTAAAAGCCCCGAATTATCTTTCTTATTCTAATTCAGGAATTAGTTGTATTATAACTTAAAGTTTTGTGATTGCTCTTGATTGTACCTTTTCCCTTTCTTTCTAGATTGAGAGCTTTTCTATGTGAAAACCAGCTTTGTATATGTGGATACAGTATCTTTTACTTTATCTTATTTGACGATGATCTCTCCCCTGCACACAATAACCACGGTTGTCTTTGACAATATTACTTATGGTCCTAGTTTTGTTGTAAAGAAGAAAATGAATTGTTTTATTTAAATATGACCGGGAATCACCAGAATCAAGTAATTGGCGCATGCGATAATGTTAAAATGGATCTGGAATTAGTAAAACATTTTATGCTTATTGTCATTTCTGTGATTAACGTCTGCAGTTCTCCTAACTGCCTCCTCCTCAACAGCCAGAATCCCCGAAGTCCTCACCCAGTGAGAGACTGCTAGAGTTCTGTGTTTCCTTGGATTGTGGATTTGATGTCTGGCATTTTGACTTTCCAAAATAATTGAAGTGTCAATTTCATTATATCCCTTTTACTTCTGGGTTTTAGGGTTATGTATTAGGTGTACTTTCTGCTCTCTGTGAAACAATATTGCCAGGTGATAGATATTTGTAACTTTATATATTTTCGTGCTTCAGTTAAGAGTTCATTGCTTGTGGCTAACAAGTTATTGATGGCAGGTGGGTTGCAAGCTCCTTGGATTTCAACAAGAATTATGATGCCAGTGTTTTTGAGACAACCATAAGGTTTCTTTATAAGGTTTAATATGCTTTTGTAATGAGTGTACTTGGATTCCTGATACCTTTTATCAGCTTTAACGATTTGTTTCTATGTTTTTTGTTTCAATGTTTCTTTATGTAATTCAACAACAGAGTTGTAGGTGGACTTCTTAGTGCGTATGATCTCTCTGGTGATAAGCTTTTCCTTGATAAGGCTAAAGATATTGCTGACAGACTGTTGCCTGCATGGAATACACCATCTGGCATCCCTTACAACATTATCAACTTATCACAGGGAAATCCGCATAACCTTGGATGGACAGGGGTAATTTTGAACTATACCAAATTCAAGTTGATTTCCGCTGTAGTATAACTCATGTATCTCATGCTGGAAAAGATATAGGGCATTATTCTAAATTTTATTTGACGAGTCTTTTGATGCTTTACCCTGCATCATTAGGAGAAGAATATCTGAAAGGGGAACTGTGTGAATGAAGAATCGTATGTTATTAAATGCTCTAATTTTCTTATAATATACTTAAAGGATCTTATGATCCAATCCTTGTTTTCTCTCTTTCTCGCATCTCCTCCAGGCATTCTCCCAACTGACTTCAGCTTGCTGGGAGAAACATGTCTGTTGCAACTTAGCAATTGCAGTTCTCTAGGAAACTGTCCCACATACTCTCAACTTGTTTGTGGCTTTGTGCAGCCAGCCATCTTGTAATGATGTCCTTTTCCTGAAATTTTCTTTTGTGGGAATCCAACTCTCTTCTTTTTAATTGCTTTTTATTTCTTTTCTTTGGGGCATATTAGGGAGCTGCAGGGCCGTGAGGCTGTTGTCAGCCACTGCGATATATGGTTTTTACTTGTTCTTTTCCTCTTAAAGACTTTGGACAGAGTCTTTTTTTGCACACCAATGACTATCTTTTGAAATCTGAATATTTCAGTCTCATGGCAATGGCATGTGATATATGATGCTTAAATTTTCTATGCACTGAACACATGGAACACATATATGTAATTACATCGCTGTAGTTCTAGAGTACATTTGGTGAAATTATTGTGCTCCCTTCTCTCAGGGTAATAGTATCCTCGCAGATTCTGCCTCTGAGCAGCTTGAATTTATTGCTCTTTCACAAAGGACAGGAGACTCTAAGTATCAACAGAAGGTATGTGTTAATAGAATTTCTCAAAAGTATAACATTTTGATAATTACTAGTTCCTCCGTTCCAATTTATGTGAACCTATTTCCTTTTTGGTCCGTTCCAAAAAGAATGACCCCTTTCTAAATTTGAAAACAATTTAGCTTAAACTTATAATTCTACCCTCAATGAGAAGCTTTTATAACCACACAAATATTCTAGGTCCCTTTTTGACTTATTTAGGACCACAAATTCCAAAGTTCTCATGTTTCTTTAAACTCCGTACCCAGTCAAAACATGTTCACATAAATTGGAACAGAGGGAGTAGTAAATAGAACTACAATTCCAAAATTGGCATGGTAGACAATTGATTAAGCTACACATACTTAAAAACGATGTTCTGCTAGTGACCGAATGGCATATGTTCCTATTTCAGGTGGAGAATGTTATCTTAGAACTTAATAGAACTTTTCCAGATGATGGTTTGCTTCCAATACACATTAATCCCGAGAGAGGAACAACGTCATACTCCACTATAACGTTTGGGGCCATGGGGGACAGGTAGCTTTCATTTGTCTCCATATGACAGATCTGATAATGTGAACCTAACGAGGACTGGTATCACCATATCCGTCTGTTCACTGGCATTTAGTTTTCCTTTGTTTCTTTTGTACATTTAGATAGTAAAACCATGTTTTCAGCTTTTATGAATATTTACTCAAGGCCTGGATACAAGGAAACAAAACAGCTGCTGTGGGACACTACAGGTAAAAAGCTTAAGTTTAAATTTTCTTTATTTTTTTTACTTTTCATTTTCCTATTCGAAACTTCAAGTGGTTTCCTGTTTTGACATGTTGGATTGCAGTTCTGATGGATCCGTAACTGTAAAGTGTATAAACTAATGCTAGAATACTTTGTCGGGCCTGAATTCAAGTCTTTGTCATGCATCACGGCCTAACACATAGAAATATTGTTAAATGTTTACATGTGTAGAGCACTACCAAGAAGCCCAATCAGAGGAAAAACATGAATTTAGTCCGAACATGGCAAGGTACACATACCCTCCACAGACCCCACAGTGTGGGATAATACTGGGTATGTTGTTTTTGTTGATGACCATTAGAAAAATGACAACTTGCTGACGAGTTAGAGCTGTTGCGTGGATTATTAGAGCTGTTGCTATTATAATATTATTCGATATATACGTATAAATATCGAAGTAAGAGAGATTAAATTTACTGTTACTTTTTTAATTAAAAAAGAAATTTCCTGCTATTTTTATATCATTCTGATAAATACATAATATCAAACCTGAGCTGCATCGGGAGCCTTAACGAGGACATTGTTACTTCGTTACGTATAAATATCGTAGTAAGAGAGATTAAATTTACTGCTACTTTTTTAATTTTAAAAGAAATTTCCTACTATTTTTGTATCTTTCTGATAAATACATAATATCAAACCTGAGCTGCATCGGGAGCCTTAATGAGGACATTGTTATATACTCCATCACTTTTTCCTAGAAGGGCAAAACTTAAAATCTTGATTAACATGTAACTATAATACTCTTTCTGTGTCGCGTTCTTGCACTCTTGTTACATCTTCCAAGCATCACTTTAACATGTTTCTAAATATTCAGATACGGCAATTGTAAGTTTCAAATACTTTGTTTTCTAACTTTCTTGCTAGTCAAAACGATCAAAATTTAGTGCAGGATGTCCTTATGGATTATCTTGATTAGCAGCTGTAAGCTCTGTTCTGCAGAAACTAATTTCAAGACCCTAGAACTGGGGGTTTATGGGCAGCGTCTTTCCTTTGAGAAATGCAAAGCGAGCTCCTTATCCTTTACTGCTCTGAAGTGCAGGAAGATGAAATTGGTTATTGTTTGAAAACTTTGTGTTATAATTGCTTAGTTAGAACCAAAAGTATCAGAAATGTGGACCAAGTCAAAGTATGTCAATGCATATTTCTTTCCTGGGATTTTAAATGAGTATGATGTTCTTTTGCAACTTGCAATCTTAAGTGTATTACATACAGTTCTTCCATTTAATTTCCAAACAGAAAAATGTGGGAGACATCAATGAAAGGTCTTTTAAGCTTGGTGCGGAGGACTACCCCATCATCTTTTGCTTATATTGGTGAGAAGATCGGAAGTTCTTTAAATGACAAGGTGATGTACAGGGTTCAAATTGGTAGCTGGGAGTTGTGGTGATGTGTGTTATTCTTATATCCTGTTTAATCTATCCTTTTTTGAATTCTATACAGATGGATGAACTTGCATGCTTCGCTCCAGGAATGTTAGCTTTAGGGTCGTCTGGTTATGGTCCTGACGAGTCTCAGAAGTTCTTATCACTGGCGGAAGAGGTAAATTTGAACTTGTAGAGCACTAAACTATGGTTCGACTTAAGTTCTTATTTGACCATCGATCTCTGATGGAGAAGTTTTGCTTCAACTTTGAGTATGTGGTTGTTTAGGTTACACTGGACATTGTTCTGCCTACTCCAGATGATTGCTTGGTTTTCTTTAATTTATTTGGTGGGGTTACAGAGTGAAGCATGAAACAGCCTATGAAATAACATGTAGGTCTTGAATGTGGGGTACAGTCCAGATTTTATCATTCAACCTTCTAACTTTCTCTTTCAGATAAAAGGGAAAGAAGGCACATAGGATCAGTGGGCTTAATCTGTTGCATATTGACTACTTCCATTATTGCTCGTTAGAATAGGAAGCTTGAGTGTTGCTATTTTACTGGATATGTTGACCTCTTCTTGCAGCTTGCTTGGACTTGCTATAACTTCTACCAGTCAACACCTACAAAATTGGCAGGAGAAAACTATTTCTTTAACGATGATGGGCAGGTTGATTTTACCAATTATTTTATTGGTACATATTTGTTATTGTTGTTTGCTTATGCTGATAAAGTATTTGTGGTTTTCAGGATATGACTGTGGGCACGTCATGGAACATACTAAGGCCAGAAACGGTTGAATCTCTATTTTACCTCTGGCGTTTAACTGGAAACAAGACATACCAAGAGTGGGGTTGGAACATATTTCAAGCATTTGAAAAGAACTCGAGAATAGAGTCTGGATATGTTGGACTTAAAGATGTAAGTAAAACTCAGACTCCTAACTCTAGTTGGTGATTTTGTTAAAGATTAATTCATGTGAAAGAATCTGAGCATCCAACCCAAAACTTTAAGGCAATGAGTGGAGTGATCCAGGACATTACCCTAGGGGCTGTTCGGTTCAAAACCAGGATATCCTATAATCCTGGGATTAGAACCGGGACTATAACCTGGATAATTATCCCACCTTCTATATGGGATAAGAGTTAAGTTATACCTAGATTCTGGAATAACAAGAATATCGGGTTTAGCTAATACCTCCAACCAACATGGGATAAGTTTAATCCCAAAATTTATACCGGGATAACCCACCTAATCCCTTGAACCAAACATCCTCCCGTACGCGTAACCCGATTCTCGAGATGTTTTGGACATCTATTTTTAACGTGTTGTTGGTGTTTGTCCCAGGTTAATACCGGCGTGCAAGACGATATGATGCAAAGCTTTTTCCTTGCGGAGACTCTTAAATATCTCTACCTTCTTTTCTCACCCTCTTCAATCATTCCACTGGATGAGTGGGTCTTCAACACAGAGGCCCACCCCATAAAAATTGTTAGCCGGAATGATCCAGCAGTGAGTTCTGGAAGTTCAGTTGGACAAACAACATCATATCGGCGGCCACGGACCAGGAGAGAAGGCCGATTTGGTAATAAGTAGCTTCACAGGTCATTATTAGTTTAGTAGTTGATTCAAAAGGCCAACTTGGGATTTGGGATTCAAGTGCAATTTTGCTTGGCACTTCTTTCAACCAGATTGGTGGAATTTCCCCCCAACATTGATAAAATGTTCAGTATAGGAGAAGTTATGAGAATGTAGCATAGTTATTTAGTTTCCTTTTATACGTTCCCTTAATACTAGCGACTGTATTCTAGTACAGGGCATTTGGTTGCGGGTAGCTTTATATTTTTTGGGGCCGGACGACTGGGCGAGTATTTGTATATCATTCCTTTTTATTTTGCGTTTTTTTTTTTTAAAAATATAGTAGGTAAATTCTCATTTCAAAGACTCTGGACAACCTCTTTGCCCAGCTCGAGCCATGGTTGAGGATCAAATTTATGTCCGAGTAACTTTTGATTTTAGTGCTGTGACTCAGTCGGGGTAATATTGTCCGTTGGGATGTATCTCAGAAGCCTTTACCGTTGAGCCGAGAGTCTCATAAAAACAACTTCTCTGTCCTTTTCGGGATAGGGGTGAATTTTAGCCGGTATGTTATTGTTGTTGTTGGAATGTATCTCAGAACTGAGATCCTAGGAGCTTGTTAATCCGCCTTCACGTAAACTATTTTACGTTAAATTTCTTAAATTGCGAAATAGTTATGTCGGTGAATTTCAAATGTTTTCCAAAGGGGGAAGAAAAAGCAGCAAAGCTAAAGCAAATAACAAGGAAGTCATGGTTTTTGTTCTCAAACACGACCACCTTCGTACAACTACAACTCTCTTTTTTGTCCTTTTTGAAATTATAGTTTGGCCAAAGATGTTCTATTTTGGCTGAAAGTATCTTTTTAGGAACCTAAAAAAACATTAGGATTTTAGTGATATTTTTTCGAAAAGACAATCAAACAGTAATTTTTCAGGAATAAAATAAGCTGATTCTTTCAATTTTAGTTCCTTAGCATTGTTTGATAGGATGTATAAGAAGAATATTAAATAGAGTGTATTAGTAAAATTGGTACTCCCTCCGGTCCAAAATAAGTGATTTTTTGGCTTTTTTTTGTGGTCCAAAATAAGTGATTTTTTTGGATTTCAAGAATGACTTAATGATATTTTTCCTACATTGTCCTTGGAGTAAATAGTGTTGGAATATGTGTTAGGAGTGTTTATGTGAGATAGTAAGGTTAAAATTGTCAATTCTACTGCTAATTAATGCTAAAAGGTGACTTTCTTATTATGTGTGAAAACATCCAAAAAATTACTTACTATTTTGGACCGGAGAGAGTACTTGTTATGTCGGGATTAGTTCCTATCAAAGTCATTCGTATATTAAAGATTTTAAAAAGGTAATTTTGTCTTTATACATGCTTATACATATATTAAAAATTATGGAATTGTTTATGTTATAGTTTGCTATGTTTAAAAATAGTACTCCAACAACAACAATAACAACTACCTAGTATAGTTTCGCAGGGTGGGTGGGGAGGCTAATAAGTATGCAGAGCTTACCCCCGCCCAAAAAGGCAGAGATGCTGTTTCCAATCGACCCTCGATTTAGGACAAGGAAAGGAAAAGAAAAAGAAAAAAAGTATTAATAACTCCAGCATAAATCACATAAATAATTATGTAAGCATAAATCATAAATAACATGGCAAGCAAACAGAAAAGATAAACAAAAACAAAAATAAAGGGGGTAGATAAATAATTATATGACCATAAATCGTACAAATTGGCATGCAATAGCAACGCTCATCCAACCCTGCCCAGCCCTGGTCGAGAAGAGCGAAAAATTTTCAGAAGCCCCTATCCTACCACTTTGATAGTGGACCTCCAGATTTTTCTATCGAGGGTCATGTCCTCCGTAATCCGCATTCTAGCCATGTCCTGCCTAATCACCTTTCACCAATACATTTTTGGCCTCCCCTGCCTCGACTCGCGCCAACAACCGCTAGCCGCTCACAACTCCTCACCAGAGCATCGGGGCTTCTCTTTTGGAACGGGGCATTTTTTAAGAATAGTACTCCCTTCGTTCCAATTTATGTGAACATGTTTGACTGGGTACGAAATTTAAGAAAAAATGAAGACTTTTGAAATTTGTGGTCTTAAACAAGTTAAAAAAGGGTCCACAGAATTTGTGTGGTTATAAAGGCTTCTCATTAAGGACAAAATTGTAAGTTTAAGCTAAATTGTTTCCAAATTCAGAAAGAGTTCATTCTTTTTGGAATAGATCAAAAAATAAATAGGTTCATATAAACTGGAATAGAGGGAGTATTGAATATGGTATATAACAAGTACAAATAAAGTTATATAGTATAAGTTAAAAAATGCTACAACAAACTAGTAAAATCTCACAAACCCATACCTCAGAGGGGTGGAGAGGCTGCTTTAACTTCAAAGCAGTAACAACTACAATACTATGAAAAAACGGAAAAATAGTATGGACACAACATACACAACTAATAATTCAAGATAATACCCTAACATACTAGCTCTGCTCCACATATATAGGTCAAAAAACAATAATCAAATAAAAGATTAATATTATTAAAATTAATAGTATATGTATTATTTTTTCTAATATATTATCTTAACCAAATAAGTTATTGTAGGGAGATCTATTTAAAAATAACCTCTCTAATAGGGTAGGAATAATATATGCGTATATACTATTTTATCGGACCCTATTAAATGAAATTATATTTGATTGTTGTTATTATATCTTAACCAAATTGTGTTATCTAACCAAAGGCAAACATAACAGGTGCTGAGGGCTGTTGCGTGAGTCCTCAGTAAATTGACGGCAGAGGCCCAACATAATGTTCGCAAAAGTTTGAGGGGACAACGCATTTGGGGAATATGCTCCTTTTGCCTAAGGAGAATTGCTTGAGAGGACTTTCTGATTCTCAACTCCCTCTCCATTTCCATTTCCATTTCTCTGTCTCTCTGCAACTCCATTTCTGTAAGCAATGAGCTTGAATTGAGCTCCTACAGTGTAGAACCCTAAACCCCAAACCTTTATGGGAATTGCCAACTATTTTTAGATTACATCAGTCTTCTTTTTCACGCATTGATGCCTACCCCTCGTGTTCTCTCTGCTCTTCGCCGCTTTCGCCATAGCTATCAAGGCTCCCATTCCAGTTCTCTATCTGTAGCGCTCTCACCTTTACAAAAGAAATTCGATTTTGATGCTTTTCACTCTTGCCCATCCAAACTCCAAGAAGAAGAAACTGAACCTCATTTCGATGCTTATAATAAATTTCATTGCAATCCGAGCTTCCAGCTCAGTGGAGGAAGTCCGTCACCGTCTTCATTCTCGTTACGCAGTTTATTCTCGGTTAATTCCTCGCGAAATGTAGTCTTATTATCTTCAATTTCCAGAAGAAATAGTCACCTGTTCTTCAGCCGGGGTAAGCAAAATATTATTCCCTATACTTAAATAGAGCTGTTCATTATGTGTAGTGTTAGCATCATGTTTAACATAATTGCTCTTTTGCAGGTTTGATTACCAGAGCTAAGAAGATAAGGACGATTGAGGTGGATGATCATGGGTAACGTGTGTTGTTCTCCTCATATATGATGCTCTTCTATTTCTTTTAAGACACAACAATTGTATAAATGGCCTTACTGGTTTCTAGAATCTGCAAATTTAACCTTATTCTGCTGTTAGGCGCATAACTAATCCCTCATATATGTTTGGTGAGTTATTTTCTGATCCCTTTGTTTGTCTCTCGTGTGTCCGACCAATAATGACTGTCCTTTTGCTTACACCCGGTAAAAGGACATATTTGTAATTTGAGATCCTAGAGGGGTTGAAACATTGAAGTTAAACCTGAAGGTGTGATAATTCCAAAATCAATCAGATGGCATTCAATAACATTAAGTGGATGTCTCCATTCTTCTTAATTTGGACTCCATTCGGTCGGATGTAGAAGTGTTTCTTATTGCGTATCGCTGGATTAAAATGCAGACATCAAAACCTTCTCTTTTACAATCGTGACAACTTACCATCAATCAAAACAGGAAAATAATTCTCTTAGCTAAAACTATGAATCTCTATGCTATGTCACCTTAATTTCTTCTTTTTCTGTTGCCATAGCCAGCGAGCAGTCACAACAGCTTTATGGTGCAATTTTCTTGTCTTTTCCCTGAAGCTTGGGGTCTGGTTTGTCAGTTCCAGCCATGTCATGTTGGCTGAAGTTGTACATTCAGTTGCGGATTTTGCAAATCAGGTATTGCACATTTTTAAACTAACACGGCCTGGTATGTGCGACGTTCCATCTCTAAAACTTCATCAGTCAAAACAATGTTGATTGCTCACTTTGTAGGCACTTCTTGCATATGGTTTAAATAGCTCCAGACGTGCACCAGATGCTATGCACCCGTAAGTCTCAATACCTTGACATTGCAGGCACCGTTCCTTTTTTTTTTTTTTTTTAGATTTTAATTTCTCTTGTATTTAGCACACTTCAAGTTTCTAGATATCGTCGTATTTGCTTGCATTGCAAAATGAACATATTTACCATTTATTTGGTGAATGTGCAACTGTACCATACAAGATATTTGGTTTTCACATATACATGCCTGAGCAGCTCTTAACAACACTATATCAAACACATGACGAATGAAAGATGTTAGACCACCGCTAGAGTGGAATAGTTGCTCTTTTTCTTGTGACATGTGTTTCGGAGCTTTAGAGGCTTATGAACTTTTTGAATTTGTATTTTTCTCTCTGCAGATACGGCTACTCCAAGGAAAGATTTGTCTGGTCTTTAATATCTGCTGTTGGTATATTTTGTCTTGGTTGTGGTGCTACAATAGTTCACGGAGTTCAAAACTTGTGGACTTCTGAGGTACTTTAATTGAAATAGAGTGATCCGTCATCTGTTGTTGAATACTGTGCTTTCACATCAACCAGAACTGTATTTCTTTGCATGTAAATGTTTCAGCAACCTGCAAATATTGGATATGCAGCACTGGTGATTGGTGGCTCATTCATTATAGAGGGTACAAATTATTCTCTAATAAATACAAGTAGATAGAATTTCATTCCTGTTATGGTTTTTGCCCCTTATCTCCCTCTACCTTTCGTTCCTGACCCTGGACTTCTTTTAGGTATTTCTCTCATTGTAGCTATACAAGCTGTCCAAAAAGGAGCTGCCGCAGAAGGAATGACAGTGAGAGATTATATTTGGCGTGGCCATGATCCTACAGCTGTGGCTGTCATGACTGAGGTGACCAACATGTTTTCTTGAGCTCCTACTCATGATCTCTTTGTCAGTGATCTGTAATGTATGTTCAATTTGTAGGATGGTGCTGCAGTTACAGGCCTAGCCATTGCTGCTGCATCACTGGTTGCTGTAAATGCCACTGGAAATCCAATTTATGATCCCATTGGTTCCATTATAGTGGGCAACCTTCTAGGAATGGTATGTGATGCTAAGCCTTAAACCTGTACTGAAGTTCAAGCATTGTAATCTATATGTATTTTTTAGTGTGTCAACTATCAGCATAATACAAAATTAGAGTTCAAAATTGATCTTTTTGTTGAAGTTAGGGATTATAAATATATCTGTTCTGTATGTGCACAAAGTTGAGAATTTGGTGACAACCTACAGATTGTAGTAAACGCTCGTACTTTGATCCTTCCTATTAGTTATTTTATGTACAGCAGGAGGTCGAGGTTGATACTGAGCGTTCATAGTGTTGTGACTACTAACATAATGAATTGTATGATACATTACATCAAGTACGATTTATTAGAAACATGGCTGCACTATTAAAGATGTCACAAAAGTTATCACTGATGTTGTGAGTCCAACAATGTCACATGAGAGTGAACATTGGACTCTTAGAACCACCATACCGGTGAGATGAGTATTATAAACATGCAACTGTTAAGATAGATGTGCTAGTATATAAGATTTGAAATGATCACATGCGCCAGAAGGTGAACTAGCATGATTTGAGGGAAAACTGAGAGAAGGTTGCATGACATGGTTTTGTAATGTCCAATGTTGACCTCCAAATGCACCGTTCCATAGATGTGAGTATGAATTGGAGGTATTAAAAAGGACAAGGCAGACTAAATTGATTTTAGAAAAGAGGAGGAGGTTAGATCATAGGGAGGGAAGTTGTGTCAAAAAACCTACAATTTCTTAGAACCCATGTGGACTTGGTGAAGAAGAAAATATAATCGAAACAAAGTATCCATATAGGAGGAACCAACCGCTTACGATTAAAGTTTATTCGTTGTCGCCTGTCGGTACACTTATAATAGGTCCTGCGTGATGCTGTTTAATGGAGCCCTTAGCTTAGTTACAGATTGTATGATCGTGTAGGGAGAAGCTTGATATTTAGTGAATCTGTAGTCTTACAGAACCTCTACTTTGTCCTAAAAGACCAAAAAATGAGTATCAGAATGAAATGGATCAAAATGCAGCAGGATAGATATTGATGATTCATATTGCCAATTCTAGCTAGACAGGAATAGAGTGGTTGTTGTTGTTCTTAGCTCTTATATCTTGATTCTAAAGTTAAGACTGGCATCGAAGTAACTTGGGTTGTCCATTGTCGTGAAATAGCGTATAGGAGATGTTGATTGAGAAAAGTGAAACTTTGAAGACCCATCTCACGGAATGCTTCCAGTGTTAGAATGATGCACTTTATGTGATCTTGTTATGATTGTTACAGTGATTGGTATGGATGACTAAACTTGGTTGTCAGTAATAATTGTCTGATGTTTTTAGGCTTTCCACCTTTATTTATTTATTTTGGATGGGGAGAGAAGAGAGCAAATTCTTTGCCGTCATCTCAAACTTAAGCTTTGAAAAAGCGGAGATTTAATATGCAATTTGGAATGCAGGTTGCAATATTTCTGATTCAGAGAAATCGCCATGCTTTGATTGGTAGAGCAATTGATGACAATGACATGGACAGGGTTCTGCAGTTCCTGAAAAATGATCCAGTATGTTGTTGCTGAATCGCTCTTCTCTGCTAACCTGTTTCCCTAACTAAACCATCCAAATTATACTTGCTACAGGTTGTTGATTCAATTTATGATTGCAAAAGTGAGGTGATTGGACCTGGGTTCTTTAGGTTTAAGGCGGAGATAGGTGATGGGAATGGTTCTTCATTTCTATTCTTCAGTTTCTTTAAGGTACCTCTTCTAATATGTTGCTCTATATTGCAGACTTCAATGGCGTAGTGCTGGTTCAAAATTATCTAGAGAGAGCTGGACGTGAAGTGTGGGCTAAGCAGGTTATTAGTTTTCCATGCAAACTTTTTAATTCTTCCGCCACACCACTTGGGGTTTGAGGGGGGAGGGGGGGGGGGCAATCCTGTTTTTGCACTTCAATAGCTGAAAGCAGCAATGGGTTGATAGAAGAAGGCACTAAAAATTTAGACTACTTTCTCTCTCTAAAATAGAAAGATTGAACACTTCTTTACCATGCCCTTGTGATGACATGTCTTCGGACGCTATCTTGTTGTCTCTCAAGATGACTTCTCTTTGGGAAGATGTAGTAATAAAAATCAACATAAATTCTTATAATATACTAATATTTCTGCTTGGCACATTGTTTTTGATTTTTTTTTTTTTGTCTTTTGTTGAAGTGATTTGTAATATCTGCATGGCACATTGTTCTCGCAGTATATTTTTCGAAATGATTTCTTGCTGTAACATTCTTGAAGATCAGTTAGCTCATCTCTATTTGATTTTTCCAAACAATGCTGACATGGTTCTTGAATTGTCATAGCTTCAGCCTAAATTATGAAGACCATAAACATTATTTCACTTTCTTCTTCACCCTTAGGGCCATGCAGTCTGCGAGTATTATATTTTGATAGGTACAAGCATTATTGAAAAATAATAGCCACTTATTTTCTCTTTTTCATATGTAGTTTCGGGAGGCTTCAGAGCAGAAGGATGATGCAGCATTACTGAAACTGATGTCAATCTATGGTACGCATAACTTTGGAGGTATGATTGTGAATTGCGCCTATTACATGCTATGAAACTTTTTTGTTTCTTGGCAGGTGAGGAAGTTGTCACAGCACTCGGGAGTGAAGTTGATCGGCTAGAAAAGGAAATCCAGGAAATAGTTCCAGGCATTAGGCATGTGGACATTGAGGCCCATAATCCAATTGGACCATCCCCATAAGTGTTCAACTTAATACTGAGCTACGCAAAAACTTTTTGTTCAAATTATAACAAAATGAGATACAATTGATGAATCATGGGAAGTATCATTTAGCTCGAATGCTCTAAACCAAGCTCTCAGTGTAGAACTTGTTTGAAGAATTTGTTTCAGTGTGTAGGGGATAATGATCCTCTGCTCGTCTTTCTTCTTGAGTGTACAAAGGCAGCGTTTATTCATTTCTGGTGATGGTTTTGCAAGTGGAAAGTAACTCAGTGATGTATGAAGGCGCCTCGGACAGATTTCATACCCATTAACCAGCTTAAAGAATGGTTCCTGGTTAGTACTCTCAAGTCTAACCAGGACTCGAGGGTCATCAGACAAGTGATAATTCAAAACAAAAAAAGAAAAGAAAAAATAGGTCCTTCCAGTTGAATGGCTAAGACCGTCCTTAGGTCTTTCCTTTAGGTGTATGTAAGCGTTTGAACCTTATTGCAGACGAAAACCTTGTATTTAAGTGAAAGGTAAAGGAACAGGCTCATTATGCATTTATGCCTTGAGTATTGAACCCTGGCACACTAATAAAGGTTGGATGGTTTAGACATTCAATTGTGCCATTTCTTGGTAGAAGCCATTAGATGAGGAGCATCCACTAATTCAAACAGAAAAGGTGCCGAACTGTTCAACTTTACAGGCGTTGTAGCAACAAACTTCTTCGTGTTATGAATAATTTGTACATTGGATGCTACATTGGATACTACATTGGATACTATATTGGATGCCCATGTTGTGAATAATTGAAAGATTAAATCTCCTATTTTATGTCAATCTTCTTTGCTTTTTATGCCTATAAAAGGCCATGTAATTGCAATGGAAAAATACACCAAAGTGAAAGAACAAAACTCTTCTCCCTTCTTTCTATCTCTTCTTATTTACATTTTACTGCATTGCTTTTATTTTACAACACGTTATCAGCACGAAGCTCTAATTTTATTCTTAACTCCCGCTAAGTTGAGCCATATTTGATTAAGGTATGTATCATTATAACAATTTTTTTTATCGCAGTACATATCATATGTTTAACTCTTACAACCCAAATTTTTTTTGCAATATTTGATAATTTACATAATTCATGTTGTTGTTCTTTTTTTTTCGTCTGTTTCACATTTTTGTTTATCATGTATGCATATGAATGTTGTGTATACATTATATATTCACTACAACTAATAACATGTTCAAAGTTGAGTATTTATTTTAGTACTTCACTTATTTGTTGTCAACATTACTTTGATATTTAAATTTCTAATTAAATTCATGCACATTACTAATAATTGCATTTCCATTTGTTTAAATATTCTAACAGTGAGAAATGAACTGATAAGTAATAATTTTATAGTTTAATTGCTTTATATTTATTGGGACATAAATAATGTTACTCACGTTCAATTCTATTAATACATATATATCAATAATATAAAGTGAAAAGCTTCCACTTTATGATAAAATAAAAAATAAAAATAAAAATAGTAGATTGTTAACATGATATAGTTCTATTTTTATTTCTTTTATCTAAATCGTTTTGTTATCATTAATTATTTAATTATTTCTCTAACTTATTCATCTTTTATGATAGTTTTCACTATGTCAAACTTATCAAAACTTGAATTTGTTGCACTTGACATCACCGGGAGGAACTATTTATCATGGGTTCTTGATGCTGAAATTCACCTTGACGCTAAAGGTCTTGGAAATACTATTATACAAGGAAATGAAGCATCAAATTAGGATAAAGCGAAGGCCATGATTTTTCTTCGTCATCATCTACATGAAGGGTTAAAAACTGAATATTTAACTGTAAAAGATCCACTTGAATTATGGATTAGTTTAAAGGATCGATATGACCACCTAAAACTTATGGTATTACCGAAAGCTCGGTATGAGTGGATACATTTAAGGTTGCAAGACTTTAAAACCGTAAGTGAGTATAATTCTGCTATCTTTAAAGTAAGTTCTCTATTAAAATTATGTGGAGACACTATCACACATGATGACTTATTGGAAAAAACATTTTCTACTTTTCACGCTTCAAATGTGGTGCTACAACAGCAATACCGTGAAAAAGGTTTTAAGAAATATTCTGAGTTAATCACATGCCTACTCGTGGTTGAGCAGAATAATACTCTGTTAATGAAAAATCATGAAGCCCGTCCCACTGGGTCAGCTCCATTTCCGGAAGTGAATGCTATGATAGGTTTGAAAGAAAACAAAATAATTACTGTGGTCGTGGACATGGTCGTAAACGTGGACGTGGCAGGGGCGAAACAATTATCGTCATTATGGTGGAAATAAATTGGAGAACAATAAGGGTTCTCAAATTAATCATTCAAAAGGTAAAGCTAGTATGTGTCACCGATGTGGTATGAGAGGTCATTGGGCACGCATTTGTCGTACGCCAGCGCATTTTGTTAAACTTTATCAAGCCTCTCTAAAAAAAAAGGAAAATAATGTGGAGGCACACTTGACCTTTCAAAATATTGATGATGAAGTAGGTCCCTCAAATAAATATGATTCTAAGGCACATCTTGCATATAAAGATGATGATTTTGAAGGCCTAACAAATATTACTCATTTAGAAGTTGGAGACTTCTTTGAGGATATTGACTGAAGAACTAATCATCTTACTCGGGAATGAAGCTATAAAAGTTGTTATTTTTATGTTTGCAACTAGTTTATTTTTCTTGAGTGTATTTTCCTAATGCATCATGTGTTGCTAGTTTTCTACATTCCTAATGTATTTCTTAATGTTTTTTTTCTTGACTTTCATATTTCTTATAATGTATTATTTGTCCTTTTTTTATGAAGAATATGAACATTCCCCAGTCTTCAGTTGGACTCAAGATTAATAAAGATGATATATGTCTTCTGGATAGTGCTACAACACACACTATTATAAAAGATAAGAGATATTTCTCTTATTTGGTAATGAAAGAAGCGGATGTTAATACAATATCCGGTAGTACAAGATTAATTGAAGGTTCTGGAAGAGCCAATTTATTACTACTAGGAGGAACAAATTTGGCTATTGATGAAGCACTATATTGTAGTAAATCTCAAAGAAACTTATTAAGTTTCAAAGATATTCGCCAAAATGGCTATCATATTGAGACTATCAATAATGAAAAGATTGAATATCTTTATATTACTACAATAATGTCTGGTAAGAAATATGTGCTTGAAATGTTACCTGCTCTTTCCTCCGGCTTGTACTATACAAGTATTAGCAGGATTGAAACACATGCCGTAGTAAATGAGAAGTTTACTAATCAAGATAATTTTATTATTTGGCATGACCGATTGGGCCATCCCGGTTCTAATATGATGCGTAAAATAATTGAGAATTCACATGGACATGCAATGAAGAATCAAAAGATTCTTCAATTTAAGGAATTCTCTTGTGCTGCATGTTCTCAAGGAAAATTAATTATTAGACCATCAACTATTAAAGTTAAGATAGAATCCCCCGCATTTCTGGAACGTATACAGGGTGATATATATAGGCCCATTCACCCTCCATGTGGACCATTCAAATATTATATGGTTTTGGTAGATGCATCTACAAGATGGTCACATGTGTGTTTACTATCAACTCGCAATATGGCATTTGCGAGATTGTTGGCTCAAATAATAAAGTTAAGAGCACAGTTTCCAGATTATGCAATTAAGACAATTCGTCTTGACAATGCTGGTGAGTTTACATCCCAAGCCTTTAATGATTATTGTATTTCAACTGGGATAACAATTGAGCATCCGGTTGCTCATGTTCATACACAAAATGGTCTAGCAGAATCATTGATCAAACGCCTCCAATTAATTGCTAGACCAATGCTTATGAGAACAAAACTTCCCATTTCAGTATGGGGTCATGCTATTTTGCACGCAGCAACACTTGTGCGGATAAGGCCCACAAGTTATCATAAAGTCTCCCCATTGCAGTTGGCTTTTGGTCAGGAGCCAAATATTTTCCATCTTAGGATCTTTGGTTGTGCGACATATGTTCCAATTTCTCCACCACAACGCACAAAGATGGGTCCCCAAAGAAGGTTGGGGATATATGTTGGATATGAATCTCCTTCTATTATAAAATATCTAGAGCCAATGACTGGAGATTTATTTACGGCAAGATTTTCTTATTGCCATTTTGATGAGTCAGTATATCCAACATTAGGGGGAGAAAATAAGCAGCTGAAAATGAAGATAGATTGGAATGCATTATCACCGTCTCATTTAGATCCTCGAACAAATCAATGTGAACAAGAGGTTCAAAAGATTATTCATTTGCAAAATATTGCAAATCAATTGCCAGATGCATTCACTAACCTACCAAGGGTGACTAAGTCACATATTCCAGCTGCTAATGCTCCAATTCGAGTTGATATCCCGGAAGGACAATTAATTAAAGCAAATGAGCCTAAGCCTTGCTTGAAACGTGGTAGACCAATCGGTTCTAAAGACAAAAATCCTCGAAGAAGAAAAGGAGCAAGTTATCAAAGTAAACATAACACAGAAGTAGTGGCTCAAGAAGAGCCCCAAGATGTAACAAATGATAAGACCTTGGGGGAGGTCCAGGAAACTGAAAATAATAAAAATGAAGAGATATCAATAAGTTACGTCTCAACCGGGAAAAGATGGAACCGAAATAATATTGTTATCGATAACATTTTTGCTTATAATGTTGCTATTGAAATAATGCAACAAGATGAGGATCTTGAACCAAAATCTGTCAATGAATGTAGACGGAGAAATGATTGGCCAAAATGGAAAGACGCTATCCAGGCAGAGTTAACTTCACTTGGAAAACGTGAAGTCTTCGGACCCATAGTTCGAACGCCTGAAGGCATAAATCCAATAGGGTATAAATGGGTTTTTGTGCGAAAACGAAATGATAAAAATGAAGTCGTTAGATATAAAGCACGACTTGTGGCACAAGGGTTTTCCCAAAGGCCTGGAATTGATTATATGGAGACATATTCTCCTGTAGTGGATGCTATCACCTTCAGATATCTCATAAATATGGCAGTGCAAGAAAAACTTGATATGCATCTAATGGATGTTGTTACAGCCTATTGGTACGGATCATTAGACAGCGAAATTTTTATGAAAGTACCTGAGGGATTTAAAGTGCCAGAAGCATATAAAGGTTTTCAAGAAACTTGTTCAATAAAGCTTCATAAATCTTTGTACGGATTGAAACAATCAGGTCGTATATGGTACAATCGTCTGAGTGAATACTTGTTGAAAGAAGGGTACAAGAATGATCCAATTTGTCCCTGTGTCTTTATAAAAAGGTCTAGATCTGAATTTGTTATAATCGCCGTATATGTTGATGACTTAAATATCATTGGAACTCCTGGGGAGCTTCCAAAAACAGTAGACTGTTTGAAGAAAGAATTTGAAATGAAAGATCTTGGAAAGACAAAATTTTGTCTTGGTCTACAAATTGAGTATATGAAAGATGGAATATTTGTCCATCAATCAACATACACCGAAAAGATTTTAAAGCGATTCTATATGGATAAAGCACATCCATTGAGTACCCCGATGGTTGTGAGATCACTTGATATAAAGAAAGATCCATTCCGACCTCATGAAAATGAAGAAGAGCTTCTTGGTGCCGAAGTACCATATCTTAGTGCAATTGGGGCATTAATGTATCTTGCTAATAATTCCCGACCAGATATAGCTTTCTCGGTAATCTTATTGGCAAGATTTAATACTTCGCCAACACAAAGACACCGGAATGGTATTAAACATATATTTAGATACCTCCAAGGGACCATTGATATGGGTTTATTTTATTCAAATGAATCCAAGCCATCATTGATTGGTTATGCAGATGTAGGATATTTGTCTGATCCACACAAAGGTCGATCTCAGACATGCTATTTATTTACAAGTGGAGGTACAACCATATCATGGCGTTCGACAAAACAAACTATGGTTGCTACTTCTTCAAATCATGCAGAGATAATAGCCATTCATGAAGCAAGTCGAGAATGCGTTTGGTTAAGATCTATAACTCAACACATAAAGCAAACATGTGGTCTTTCTTCGAAAGAGAATATTCCAACAATATTGTATGAAGACAATGCTGCATGCATAGCTCAATTGAAAGGAGGATATATCAAAGGAGATCGAACAAAACACATTTCACAAAAATTCTTTTTCACTCATGATCTTCAGAAGAGTGGTGAAATAGATGTACAACAAGTTCGTTCAAGTGATAATTTGGCTGATCTGTTCACTAAGGTATTACCAACCTCAATATTTGAAAAGCTGATATATAAGATTGGAATGCGTCGTCTTCGAAACATTAAGTGATTTTTCATCAGGGGGAGTAAGTACATGCTGCACTCTTTTCCTTAACCAAGGTTTTGTCCCACTGGGTTTTCCTTAGTAAGGTTTTTAATGAGGCAACAAGCAATGTATATTATAAATAACTATGTACATCCCAATTTTTTTTGTAAGTTCTTAGTGAGACACATTATGTTACATGGACATCCAAGGGGGAGTGTTATGAATAATTTGTACATTGGATGCTACATTGGATACTACATTGGATACTACATTGGATGCCCATGTTGTGAATAATTGAAAGATTAAATCTCCTATTTTATGTCAATCTTCTTTCCTTTTTATGCCTATAAAAGGCCATGTAATTGCAATGGAAAAATACACCAAAGTGAAAGAACAAAACTCTTCTCCCTTCTTTCTATCTCTTCTTATTTACATTTTACTGCATTGCTTTTATTTTACAACACTTCGTGTTTATTTATTTAATTAAACTAGTTTCTCGCGATACGTGTTGCACGTGTAACCCGTCTATATCTCTTTGATCAAATATCTATGATTTTCTTCTACGTAATGTCCATCAATCTACACACAAAAAATGAAGCTAAAATCAAGGAATAAATAAAGAAAAGGTTTGTGAGAAAAGATGAAGATATAAGCACAAATCTTGAATAAAGAAAACAGAGTTCGAAACTTTAATAAATAATAATAAGTAAGATAGCCTTAAATATATCTTGTTTTTAAGTAAAATATAAGTACAACAACAATCCAGTATAATTTCATTTAGCGTGGTATGAGGAGGATAGTGTGTATGCAGGAATTACCCCTACCCTGGAGTAGGGAGACTGTTTCCAAATAGACCATCGGCATCCTTCCCTCCAAGAACTTCCCATCTTGCTCTTGGGGAGACTAGAACTCACAACCTCAAGTAAAATATAAGTATATACAGAAATTGAACAATAAGTATGTGATATAGAGGGTGTTTGGTTAAGCTTATAAGCTGGTCAAACTAGCTTATAAACACTTTTTGGCTTATCTACGCGTTTGATAAAATTAAGCCAAAAGCCATAAGTTGGTCTCCCTCAACTTATCAAATTTAAGCTTATAAACACTTTAGTTTTGATCAAAATATTTACTATTCTATCCCTAAAATACTTCTTTTTAAAACAAAACTCTTCGCATATCTAGTTCTTCAGCTGCTTATTATTAATTTCAGCACTTTTATCCAAACAGTAATTGTTTATTTTTTAAATTAGTTTCAGCACCTAAAAATGTTTTTCTAACACCTAAAAATATTTTTCACTACCTATTACTTATTAGCTACTATAAATCAGCTAAGCCAAACATGCTCGTAATCATGTGGGATAAGCATCCGACGCCAACATCACGTCGTCCCGCAAAGGAATAAAAGAGGGTAGTACGAAAAGGATGAAGGCAAAATTGTGTCGTCCACACAATTCATGGCTTTTTTCGTTTCCTTTCTTCCCTAATTGCCACCCCTCCGTTCCCCATTAATTATATTTATTTTAGTATTTGATTTTAATAAATGAATATTGTTTTACTCAAAAGTTGTTGAATACCTTTGAACAAATCAATCAATGTATATAAAGGGACAATCGGAATCACTGGTAATATATATTGAAGATTGATCGTCGGATTGGTATATACAGATTATCTTTACAAGAAGATAATAAAATTTAATCAAGTATCCAGAGCAAATGAGCAGTAGAAATGGTGATAATAGAGAGAAGAGTGATATATAGAGAGAAAGTTATATTATTACTGATCGGTCCTTACAAATGGGGGGAGACTCTTCTCTATATAGGGAAGAGGACCCCTCGCTCAACTATTACATCGCCACAAAGGTATTACAAGTATAACGAAAATATGAGAAGGGGGAGATTGGGAAGGTCCGCCTAGACAGGTCCGCTGACTCGACATTTAGGGGCGGGACTGTATCCCTCTTGGCGTACAGCCATAAGGGAGGACGTCTCCGAATGTCGTCGTCCTCATGAGGAGGCGTCCCCGTCCTGCACTCCATCCGGACCGGCCACGCGTACATACAGACTAGCCTTATTTTGCGTCTGATTTGTCCTTATATAGATAGTCCCTCCGCCTATTGGAGATGTGCTTGAGGCGTATCTGCGATGGGCGGATAGATCCAGCCCACGTTGGGTCATGTACACACGCGCATACGTGGCACATTCTTCTGAACCGTCGCCTGCTGACGGCGTGCATCATAATTACTGTTGTTTGCAATGCCAGTCATAAAGTCGATTTGACGTTTCGATTTCCCACCTTTTTTCCGGTGCAAAAATCCTTCGAATTTCGCGCAATGGCTTATTATAAATAGAGGACAGTTTCAATACTATCCTCTCTTTTAGATCATCAAAAATCCCTTGTCTCTTAACTTTTCATTTTCACATATCCTGCAATCTATCCCTTTGTTCTTTACATCCTTCCTACCACTTCCTTAGAGTATCCAGTTAATACCTCAAAAAGACATAAAAAATGGCTAAAGGTAACCATCGTCGGGAACCAGAAGGGGGTGAGACTGGTTCCGGGGCTTCCCGGCGGTCGAAGGGTAGCAAGAAGGTTCGAAAACCTGTTGTCCCTTTAACCAAAGAAAACCTCCTCCCTCGTGATCTAAGTGTTAGGAGGGATTTCTCCACGCCGGCGGAGTCCCCTATATGGGAGAGGTCCACGTACACTATAGGCCAACTTCATGACCTCCGAGTGTCATGCCAGGTGCCGGAGGCGGTAGAGATGCGTATGGACGGGAGCGACCTGGTCTACGTACACCGGCTGGGGTTCTGTGCCATCCACGAGTACCCCTTCATAATGGGGTGTGGACTTCCAATTTACCCCTTGGCGGAGGCACTATGCCGATTTTACAACATCTGCCCGGCCCAGCTTACTCCGTATACGTGGAAGATCTGTCGGATCTTGAAAACATATGCGGAGAGAGCTGGCGTGGACGTCTCTGTCCACCACCTACTGCAGCTGTTCAGTCCCGGCTATATGAGGGGCAAGATACTGTAACTGAAGAATCGCGGAACAAAGGGCTTAGTCGTCGAGGAGGACGATAAGCCCAACAGCCAGTTCTGGGTGAAATATTTTTATATCCGTACCTCGGATTTGGTGGCGGACACGACCGATTTTCCGGAGGCATGGAATAATAACCGTAAGTATTGACTTGTGCTTTTAGCGTCTTTGAATCTTGCTCGTCGTTCCACCATTTTTCAGACGCTAACAATTTTCATTTTTTTTTGCACGTAGTGGGGACGCGCACACTTCAACCTGTCCCCGGCATAAGGGCGTGGGTAAGGCAGCTGATCCCCTACGCCGAAGAATGCATGACGTGGACTGCTTTCTCTCTGAAATACGGCCTTCCAAGTATGGTCTCGACTTACTGGTTCCCTTTTTTTCTTTTTCTTTTAGGCGTCGCCACAACTCACATTTTGTTTTATTTTTCTGTAGCTCGGAACGTGACGCAGAGACAGAGACGTCGTGCCGCCAGTTCCCCCCCGTCGGAAGTCGAGTTCGTGGTCTCCGTAAGGGAGGGTTTCCTTGAAGCCGCCCAGCCAGAGGAGGGCCGGGCGGACGTAGCTGCATCTGGTGACGGAGTTGCCGAGGTCGTCGACCCGGAGCTTGCCCGTGCCATCCAGGAATCTCTTTTGGTCGACATTCCCGGACCTTCCCGTTCCACGCCCGAGCCTATTATTGACCAGGCGTCCAGGGCGAATATAGGGCCCTCGTCTCTTGCTGTTGAAGAGGGCGCTCCAGCGCATGATGAACCGGTAGAGCGGAAAAGGCGTAGACTGCTCCTTGGAAATGGAGTGGTCGTGGAACAAAGGAAGGCAGTAACTTGCCGTCCTGAATCGAGGCCGGTCTTGCTGGGCAACACCATCCGGCCGGCGAGGGTTGCGCTTCTGAGTACGGCCGAGGTGAGCGCTACTCCTCCATGTACCGAGCGCGAAAGCATACCGGCTACCGCCGATGAGACCATAGACGTGGGGGTAACCGCCGTTGAGCCGACCTTCGAGCCCGCGGACGTGCCGCCGTCGGAAGATGTTGAGGCGGCCCCTAAGCCAGAGGACGTGCCGCCGTCGGGAGTTATCGAGGCAGCCCCTGAGCCAGCTGACGTGCCGCAACGGGAGCATGCCCGAGTGAGCACGATGGAGACGGGTCGTAGCCGTCGAATAATGATTCCCACAAGTTATAACTTGCTGCTGGAGAGCGAGCAGACCGCGACGAATATGCTCCTATTGTGCGGGGCTGCCGAACCGGAGTCGCTGAAGACGGTGAGCGACAGAGACTTGTGTCATCGAGTTGCCGGTGCCGCTCTGCATGTATGACTTGATATATTGTTCGTTCTGCTTTTCTTCTATTTTGTGGTTTTAACTTGTCTTCTCTCTTCTTCTTTTTTGTAGACCCTTATTCTGGAGGTCGAGCGGAGCCGAATGGATCATAAGAAAATAACTACCCTTCAGAAGGCATCGAAGAAGTACAAGGAGGTCCGCGAGAAATACAAGGCGCTCGTGGACTACTTTTCCCAAGACCCAGATTTCCACCTCCTCCGAGAGAGCGTAAATTCACTGGAGGAACAACTGCGCAAGCAGACGGCCCAACTTGAAAGGGCGGATGCTGATCTGCTGACCGCAGTAACTCGGAATGCTGAACTAGAGAGCTTTCTCCAACAGTGGGAGGGGGAACTGGATCTGGGCCGCGTAGCAATAATGGAGGCGGGTGAGCTACGTGCCAAAGTCGACGCCTTATCGGCCGAGCTTCAAGCAGTTTCGGCCAAAGCGGAAGTTGCTCATCAAGCGGAGGCCGTTGGTCAAGTTGGAGACGTGCGTTGTAAACGCGTGATTTTTGACCCTCCCGAGATTTTCTATATTTTTAGCGTAAAATATTTAGTTTAGTTTTAATATAGCTATTTTAGCTAAATTTGACTCTTTTACTTTATTTTTACCTCAAAATAAAAAATAACAAAAATATGGTTTTATTAATGTTTCGTAGTCATTTTAAACTTGAAAAATACAAAAATAGTACTTTATATTTTTTATCTTTTTATAAAAAATGAAAATAATAAAAAAATAGTTTCATTAATATTTTGTAGTTATTTTAAACTTGAAAAATATAAAAATAGTACTTTATATTTTTATCTTTTTATAAAAACGAAAATAATAAAAAAATAGTTTCATAAATATTTTGTAGTTATTTTAAACTTGAAAAATATAAAAAAATAGTTTTATTTTTATTATAAGTATTATAGTTATTTTGATTACCTAGGATTAATTAAATAACACCATTCTCGGTTCCGGGCGAAGAATAATATTCGGGTTCAAAATACCCGGTTTTATAATTTTCGGACCTAGCCCATAATAAACCGAGTCCACTACACTAAGGGGGACAATACATAATGGATGGGGAATAAGAACAAAGACAAGAAGAAAAAGACAAAGGGATAAAAACAAGAAGAAAAAAACAAAAAAAGGCATGGAGCTTATTTAAAAAAAAAAATAATAATAATAAATAAATAAATAAAAAAATAAAAAATACTATACTCTTCTTCTTTAAAAAGAAGAAGAGAGAACGGATTGATGGAAAAAAACAAAAAGAAAAGATTGAAAACAAAACAAAGAGGCAAAAGAGAAGAGAGGAAAGAAAGAAAAAAAAACGAAAGAGAAAGAAAGAAAAAAAAACAAAGAAAGGAAACGAAAGAAAACGAGAAAGAAGAGAAGAAAGAAAAACGGGGAAAAAAAAAAACTAACGGCCACATCTCTCTTTTTTTGAAAAAAAGAAAACACACATAAAACCTACGGTTGCTTCATCTTCTCTGGAAGAAAAAGGAAACAAAAAATCCGACTGCCATTCTCGGAAAAGCACCAACCCCTCCCGTCACCTATCGTCGTCGGCATCGTCCAGTAACGATCAGCAACGGCCAACCACCCAAGAGAACTAGTGTTCGCTGCTGTTGCGCTCATTCCTCTACAACATCCTTCGACCACACTCCCAAACAAGCCGTCAAGGTCGTCGAGAGAGAAGGTGAGCGCCGAGGTCGTTGAAAGTCTTGGTTCGGGCTTTCTGTTTCCTTTGAGGTCGTTGTTGTTCGTCGAGGTCCGAGGTCGCTGTCCAAGGTTTCCAGTTCGAGTTTTGTCCGGAGTTCTAGTGATTCGAGTCTGCTGCAATCAGCTTGCAATTGGTCCAGATGCAATGATGTCTCTTCTAGTGTATATGTCTTGAGCATCATAGTTGATCCGTCGGAAAAGTTATACACGGAGCTTGCTATATTGTTAGTACTTATGGTTGGCATCTTTGAATGCACAGCGTCACTTTTAAGGTATTTCTGCTTTAAGCTTTGGTCCTTTCTTATTTTGTTAAATCTGAATTTTATAAGATAGTACTAAAATGAAGTTTTAATTAGGAAGTTTTTTTTTTGTTTAATCTTTTATTAGAATTAGAAGAGAAATTTTGCTTAGTTTTTTTTCAGGAAGTGTATTCTACATGGATAACATGAACAAATAGTGTTTTGCTGCTTCGTTGAACATGATTTTCTTAGACGAGTCATCTTCTTCACAAGGGTTATATTTGAATCATTTAATGCACCACATTTATATGACATTCACATATTAGCCTTTGACAGCAGGATGTTGGTATTTTATTTCCACATACCGCTTTGCACTGTGCTAGTTGGAGGACTCTCCAATTTTATAACGTTATCTCAAGGTTAGAAAGATAAATTGCTAACGAACATCCGTAATTTGCTTTAGTTGAGCACAATCCTTTGTAATTAGAATTGAGGTGCGCCGCGCTAAGTAAAATCTCAAATGTGTGGCCCTCATTTGATTATTTCTTTTAAAATATTTAGAATTCGGGGCGTGCCGTTTAGCAAATTTCACGGCTTCCCGCAAAAATAATAAGGCGTTAGCATCTTTAGGCGCATATCTAATAATTTTATTTTCCTAAACTCGGGTGCACATTTATGTGACCCAAATCTAAATCTCAACGAAGTCGAAATGTATCAAAAGGCACGGGTGCACTGGTGCGACGTGGTTTGAGATACATTTTCATGACGTTGCAATCCTTACTAAAAATAAATATATAATAAAAGCGGGTTACTAATAAAAGGCATATAAGGTAGAACATGTTTTGAAATCAGATAAAATCGAATATAACAGTTGAGCGATCGTGCTAGAACCACGGAACTCGGGAATGCCTAACACCTTCTCCCGGGTTAACAGAATTCCTTATCCGGATTTCTGGTACACAGACTGTTTAACAGAGTCAATCTTTTCCTCGATTCGGGATTCAAACCGGTGACTTGGGACACCATAAATCTCCTAAGTGGCGACTCTGAATTAAATAAGTTGATCCCGTTTCGATTGTCCTTTAATTGGAAAAACTCCATCGCGCTCTCGCGGGTGCGGTAAAAAGGAGGTGTGACATGCGTCGCTTAGCCCAGGACATGCTGGTGTATGCAGAGGCGAGGCGGACTGTGTTCGAAGAGCTGCTGGCCGCTGGCAGAGCTACCGAGGCGGAGGTTGACGAGCAGCGCCGCCTGGTCAGGACAGCTCGTGAAGCCTGTGGCTACGACCCTGATTCTCCAGTTCAGACGGGCGGCTTCTTTACTGATGCGGACCAGCCAGGCATCGGGTCCTGGATCGAGAGGATGTTCCGGGATGAGGGTAAGGACGACGCTGATGGGGCGGAAGGAGACGGCGGAGGCCTTCATAGTTGAATAGGGTTTATGTATACTTGTAACCTGTAGCCCCCCTTGTAATTTTGTAATCATATTTCAATAAAGAAACTCTTTCTTTTTTTTATTGACTTCTCTAATCTTCTTCCTTTGCTTTTATTTCCATACTGTACGGGATCGACCTTAATAAAAAATTTATATGGCGAAGGCCCTTTGCCTGAATCCCGGCTCGAACGGGGGCGAACTCATACTTTGACGTCGAGGGCACTTAGCCTAAGTCCCAGTTTGGGCGAGGTCGGGCTTATACGTCTTTCACGACCGTCCTCTCGACCTTTCGTTTTGCCTCGGAGAGGTCGTACCCTTATCTTTTAGTTGTTAATGCCTTAGGCTTTTGTTTCACCTGGAGGAGGCCGTAGCCTTCTCCTTTAGATGTTTAGGCCTTAGCCTTTTGTTTCACCTGGAGGAGGCCGTAGCCTTCTCCTTTAGATGTTTAGGCCTTAGCCTTTTGTTTCGACTGGAGGAGGCCGTGGCCTTCTTCTTTAGTTGTTTAGGCCTTGGCTTTTTGAAACCACTGTAGGAGGTCGTAACCTTCCCCTTTAGTTGTTTAGGCCTTGGCCTTTCGTGTATTATGGCGGATGGTCGTAGCCTTTTATTCATCGGGGATGGCCGTGTCCTTTCATTTTATTAGAGATGGCCGTAGCCTTTCATGCACTATGACCGTAGCCTTTCATTCATTGGAGATGGTCGTAGCCTTTCATATATTATGGCTGTAGCCTTTCATTCATTGGAGATGGCTGAAGCCTTTCATACATTATGGCCGTAGCCTTTCATTCATTAGAGATGGTCGTAGCCTTTCGTACATTATGGTCGTAGCCTTTCGTTCATTGGAGATGGCCGTAGCCTTTAGTACATTATGGTCTAGCCTTTCATTCATTGGAGATGGTCGTAGCCTTTCATTTATTGGAGATGGCCGTAGCCTTTCATTCATTGGATATGGCCGTAGCCTTTCATACATTATGGCCGTAGCCCTAGTCCCTGTGATGTGTTATTCGTACCGGATGGTACGCTTGGCGCATCCGAATAATCTTGCAAGCGATTCCGGACATCTCCTTCGTCGCCTCATTAAAAACCTCTCCGGGAAAACCCAATTGGGACAAAACCCGGAAGAGGGAAAAAGAGTACGGCTTGGGAGGTGCCTCTTAGAAGTGGAAACACTTGAGGTGTGAGATATTCCAATTGTTTTGGAGTATCTTTCCATCCATGGTCTCCAACTTGAAGGAGCCCTTGTCTGCTGCTGCGTTGATTTTGTAGGGTCCGTACCAATTGGTACCCAACTTCCCCTCGTTGGGATCTTTGGATGCCAGTATTTTGGCTTTTAGCACGTAGTCGCCTATCTTGAGTGGACGAATTTTTGTCCTTTTGTTGTAGTATCTCTCGACCTGCTGTTTCTGCGCCACTAACATGATGTGGGCCATTTCTCTTCTTTCTTCGGCCTCGTCCAAGTCTTGTAGTCGGCTTGTGTCGTTCTCATCTCCGCTTATGTGTGAGTATCTGAGATTTGGTTTGCCGACTTCAACTTGTATGACAGCGTCGATTCCGTAGACTAATGAGTAGGGAGTCTCTCCTGTGGAGGATTTAGGGGTGGTTCTATGTGCCCATAATACTTCTAGCAGCAGCTCAGGCCACAATCCCTTAGCGTCTTCAAGTTTTTTCTTCAGGATGTTTAATATGGTCCTGTTGGATGATTCCGTTTAGCCGTTGGCGGCTGGGTGATATGGAATTGAGAGTATTCTTTTGATGTGCCATTTGTCGAAAAAGTGGTTGTCTTTTGTCCTATGAACTATCGTCCGTTGTCGCACATTATTTCTTTGGGAATGCCGAAGTGGCATATGATGTTCTTCCAGATGAAGGCTATGGCTTCTGTCTCGTAGATTTGGGCGTAGGCGCCTGCTTCTACCCACTTAAAAAAATAGTCAGTTTAAACTAATAAAAAGCTTACATTTCCTCGTCCGGCAGGCAGCGGTCCGACTATATCCATTCCCTATTTGATGAAGGGCCATGGAAAAGTGACCGAGTGGAGGGGTTCCCCCGGCTGATGTATCATGGGAGCGAACCTTTGGCATTTTTCGCATCGTCGGACGTAGTCTGCTGCGTCTTTTTTCATGGTAGGCCAATAGTAACCGGCCCGTATCAGGCACCGTACGAGTGCTCTGTTTCCCGTATGGGCGCTGAAATGACCCTCATGGACCTTTTCCAGTATCGGAGTCGTCTGGTTGGGCCCCAGGCATTTGTCCAGGGGTCATCCAAAAGTTCTTTTATAGAGATCACCATTCATCAGGCAGTATCTTGCTGCTTGTGTGCGAAGCTTCCTGACCTCTTTTTTGTCGCACGGTAGGTGCCCTTCCTGCAAGTACGACACAAACTGATTTCGCCAGTCCCAAGTTAGGTGTAGAGAGAATACCTCGCTGTGATTGATGGCGGAATGCATGAGGGTGACAGTGCATTTTTTGCTCAGGTTAGTGGCCGCTGCGGCCAGTTTGGCCAACCCGTCGGCTTCGGCGTTGTGTACCCTACGAACTTGTTCGAAGCGACACTCGTCGAATTGGGCCATCAGCTTACAGACCTCGGCTTGATATCTTTGTAACCTTTTCTCCTTGATCTGGTAAGCCCCTATGACTTGATTTATCACAAGTTGTGAGTCGCAATGCAAGGTCAGTCCAGCTAATTTCAAACCTGCAATAACAGCTTCGTACTCTACTTCATTGTTAGTCATCTCGGGGCATCGTATGGACTGGCGAATGACCTCGCCCATGGGGACCTCAAGAACGAGTCCCAGTCCCGATCCCGAGGCGTTCGCGGCCCCATCGGTGTGGAGTATCCAGGGGTCCATGTTAGGGTCCGTTTGCAGGGCCTCCTTCTCAGCCTCAGGTGAGATGCCGTCGCTCAAGTCGGCTATGAAGTCGGCGAGGACTTTCGGTTTGACGGCAGTTCTGGGGATATAGGTGATATCGTGCTCGCTGAGCTCTATAGCCCATCTGGCGAGATGGCCTGACAGTTCGGGCTTGTGTAGGATGCTTCTTAGAGGGAAGGTGGTCACTATTTGGATGGGGTGGCATTGGAAGTAAGGTCTTAGCTTTCGGGAAGCCGTGACCAATGCCAATGCCAGCTTCTCGAGGTGTGGGTACCGAGTCTCGGCGTCCACTAGAGTCTTACTAATGTAATAGATAGGTGATTGCATACCTTTTTATTCACGGACGAGCACTGCGCTGACTGCAACCTCGGAGACGGCCAGATATATCAGTAGGGGTTCATTTGGTTCCGCCTTTGCCAATAGTGGTGGGGATGTCAGGTACGTTTTCAAATCTTGGAGGGCCTTAACGCATTCGTCACTTCAGTGGAAGCCGTTATTTTTTCTCAACACATTGAAGAATTTGTGGCACCTGTCGGACGATCGAAAGATGAAGCGAGAGAGGGCGGCTATTCGGCCTGTCAACTTCTGAACCTATTTCTTGTTGTAAGTACTTCGGGTATCGAGGCAATCGCCTTAATCTGGTCGGGGTTGACCTCGATCCCTCTCTGTGATACAAGGAAACCGAGGAATTTCCCGGATGCCACGCCAAAAGTGCATTTTTTAGGGTTCAGCTTCATCCTGTAACAGTTTAATATTTCGTAAGCCTCTCGCAAGTGATCGATATGATCCTCTTTTTTGCTGATTTGACTAGCATGTCATCGATATAAACCTTCATGATCTTCCCGAGTTGTTTTTTGAACATCTTAGTGACCAACCTCAAGTAAGTGGCCCCCGCGTTCTTCAGCCCGAAGGGCATCAACCTGTAGCAATAGGTGCCTTGGTGGGTGATGAAGGTGGTTTTCTCCTGATCCTCCTCAGCCATCAGAATTTGGTTATAGCCTGAATAGGCGTACAAGAAGCTTAATATCTTGTGCCCGGCTGTGGCGTCGATCAGCCGGTCGATGTGGGGCAGGGGAAAGGAGTTCTTAGGGCAGGCCTTGTTCAGGTCGGTGAAGTCCACGCACATCCTCAATTTTCTGCTTTTCTTCTTGACCATTACCACGTTAGCATTCATTGCGGGTACTTTGACTCTCTGACAGAACCGTTGGCGAGTAACTTGTCTACCTCCTCCTGGATCTCCTCATTAATGGCGGCGTTGAATTTTCTCCTGCCTTGTTTTACTGGCGGGTGTAATGGATCCACGTTGAGCCAGTACGTGGTGAAATCTGGCGAGATCCCTAGCATTCTTCATGGGAAAAAGCAAATATATCTGCAAGTTTAGTCAAGAATTCATGGTACTTACCCGAATTTACGAGCTCGTGATCGATGTAGGCCTTCTTCTCGGGGTCGTTTTGGTCTAGCTGAACCAGGTCGAGCTCCTCGGCTGTAGCATTGTAGGCTTCTATGATGTTTGGATCCCTTATGGCGTCGGCCGTCGGGTTCGCTTGGGTCCCCGACATGGTTGATTGTTATGCCTGTGCGCTTGCCCCGCTAAATTGTCTGGTGTGAGCGTAATCTTAAGTTATTTTGTAACATTTTTGCGCTGTGCGTGGCTCCCCTTTGATGCTGAATATTCCCTATAGGGTAGGGAATTTGATTACTTGGTATAGGCTTGACGGGACTACTCACATGGCGTGTATCCATGTGCGCCCAATGATGACATTGTAGGCCGTCTCCTGGTTCATCACGTGGAAGGTAGTTTCCAGGGTGACACCCCCCGCGAGGACGAGCATGGTCACCTCTCCTGATGTGCGCTCTACTACATTGTTAAAACCAGTTAGAGTTATGCGCCTGGGGGTTATTCTATCCTCGAGTCCCATCTGTACGAGGACTCTCGGATGAATGATGCAGGCGCCGCTTCCGTCATCATTCATGACTCTCCTAACATCAGTATCAATGATACAAAGGGTAAAAACTAAAGCATCATAGTGAGGGAAACACAAACCGTCGGCGTCAGACTTATCGAAGGTGATACTCTCTTCGAGGTCATTATACCGTTCGTGGGAGATGGTTCTCTTCAGTCGGTGGGTGTTGTTGAATTTGACGTGGTTGATTGTGGCGTCATCCCCCTCTCCAACAATCATGTTTACCGTACGTGTTGGAGAGGTCAACTTTGGGGGTCCCCTAGAGTGCTCCCGTCCGCGCGCAAAATTAGTTTTCCCCTTGTCGCTGAGCAGTTCCTTCAGGTAGCCCTGGTTGAGCATTCTGACGACTTCCTGCCATAGGCCGATACAGTCTTCAGTCTGGTGCCCTCGTTCCTGATGAAACTCGCACATGACGTTGGATTTCCTCGTGGCTGGGTCTGACTTCATCTTTTGGGGCCACTGCACCTTAGTGCCGAGCTTCTCCAGTGCGTACACCACTTCTGAGGGTGAAACACAAAAGTTATGTGAAGAAAGTAGAGGGGGCGTACCTCGATCATTTCTGAGTGGGGCGACGTGACGCTGCATGGCGTCTGTATGACGCAGGGGCGGAAGTGAAGATCTTGCGTAGGGTTGGTGTCGTTCCTTTCTGGGGCGATAGGGGAGTTCCCGGCATCCCTCATGCCGTCGATCTCTCCTTGCGTCCGGGTGAACGGCGCCAGCCGCCGGGTTGGCCCGTTAAGATCCTCTTCATCTGCCCGCACCTCAGCCCAATAAGCATTATGGATCTCGTCCCAAGTGATGGGAGGGTACTTCATGAGCCGGCTCAGCAGCTTTTTGGTAGCCTTGGAGCCGTCCCTGCTGAGCCCGTTCTGGAAGGCCGCTACCGTCATTCCCTCTGACACATTCGGCAGGCTCATTCTTACCCTATTGAACCCGGCAAGGAAGTCCCTGAGGCCTTTGCCTGCGGTCTGTCTGACGGCGAATATATCATTCACCCTTGCTTCTACTTTCTTAGCGCCGGCATGCGCGGTGACGAACTTATCCGCCATTTCCTCGAAGGTCGAGATCATCTTGGCGAGTAGTTGAGAGTACCAAGTCAAAGCTCCTCCGGTCAGCATTTTGCCGAGCTTCTTCAGCAGTACTGACGGTACTTGTTCTTTAGACAAGTCGTTACCTTTTACTGTAGTGATGTAGTGGATGAGGTGATCCTCGGGGTCGGTGGTTCCGTCGTACACCTTCAGGTATGGGGGCATCTTGAATGTTTTTGGGATGGTGTAGGGTGCCGCTTCTTCGGAGTAAGGTTGTTCCACAAACCTTCCTACATCCCGTTTGGGTAGTAGTTTAGGCGCCCCGAGAATCTTATCAACCCTGTCTTGGTGTTCCTTCATCTGGTCGCGGAGGACCTGGTTTTCGCCCTCCATTTCTTTCATTTTTCTGAGGATGGAGGCCAGTGTGTCGTTGTGTGTCTGCGTCTCGAGAAGTTGGCCATTGGTCCGTATTTCTTCCTATTCGTCTGTCGCGGTGGTGTTGCTTGTTGCCGGAGCGGCGTTTTCGTAACCTTGCGGTGGCTTTTCCACCAAGATGCTCAAGGTGCTAGTCAGCCATTCCTCCAGTAGCCTTCTGACCGCTGGAGGTGCCTCTTTTGGATTGGAGTCCCTTTCCTGCGGGGTGGGGGAGGTTTCTGCTTCAGGCGCGGCAACGGGAGTAACTTTGATGGCCGTGCTTCCACCCGCATCGTTCATGGCACTCAGGAGGTTTGTGGTAACTTCTGCCACAACCTTGGGTCGTGTGTTTCTTTCAGCCATTTCGAAACTTTTTCCGATGATCGGATCTTGTGAATGTATACTACGAGTTTGATTCTCGAAATCCCCACAGACGGCGCCAAATTGTTTTACTCAAAAGTTGTTGAATACCTTTGAACAAATCAATCAATGTAAATAACGGGACAATCGGATTCAATGGTAATATATATGAATATTGATCATCGGGTTGGTATATACAGATTATCTTTATAGGAAGATAATAAAATTTAATCAAGTATCCAGAGCAAATGAGCAGTAGAAGTGATGATAATAGAGAGAAGAGTGATATAGAGAGAGAAAGTTATATTATTAATGATCGGTCCCTACAAATGGGGGGGGACCCTTCTTTATATAGGGAAGAGGTCCCCTCGCCCAACTATTACATCGCCACAAAGGTATTACAAGTATAACGGAAATATGAGAAGGGGAAGATTGGGGACGTCCACCTAGACAGATCCGCTGACTCGACATTTAGGGGCGGGACTGTATCATTCTTGGCGTACGGCCATAAGGGAGGACGTCTTTGAATGTCGTCGTTCTCACGAGGAGGCATCCCCGTCCTGCACTCAATCCGGACCGACCACGCGTACATACAGACTAGCCTTATTTTACGTCAGATTTGTCCTCGTACAAATGTGATTTTGTATTAGTGCTATTTTACTTTATAGGGTAATTTTCATCTTTCGATATCCCACTTTGAGACTTTTCCTTAGAATTTGAAGAACTTAATGCAATGATTGAGTTTATTGTAGAATAAGTTTTGGCAGATGCAAAAATAAGAAGGAATAGGAAGAGTTACGGTTTTGAAGTAGGTGTTGGAAATTCTTTATGACTGCAGTTAGACTAGCAATAATTTAGCATTTAAAGTCTGTTTGAAAAGCCATTTAGGAATTGGATTTGGATGTAATTGGGTGTAATTACATAATTTGGCATATTTATTTAGTCAAGTAATTACTTGGTCAACATGAAATTGGAAGTAATTTGAGAGTGTAATTCTCAAGGGGGGTGAGAATTTATAGTAATTATACTGTGTAATTACAATGTTGCTTTTTAGGTTCTTTCCCCTTTTATTTTATTTTCTATATAACTTTTTATTTCTATTTTTAAAATTTTTAATTTTATTTTTACTTTTTTTTTGTTGAAATTTTAAAATATATTTTTCTTTGTAATCTTTTATTTTTCTACCTTTACTTATTGTGATTTGATGTAATTGCTTATATTTTATTATTATTTTTATTTTATTATTCTATTTTTTTAAAACTACACCTAAAATTAAAAATAATGAGTCATTAACAAACTTTACATATAATGAGTGATGCAATTAAAGTGAAGTTCCGTTGTTGGATGTGGTTATAAGCTTATTATATTTTTTAATCTTAAGTTGTAGTGGAACTTACTATTATTATATTGGGAATTTGACATATGTCAAACTATTTTTATTTTATTTTAAAATTACATTATATTCATCGTTCCAATTTACTTGTTTAATAATATTGACTCGCATTGCGTATTGTTCATTTTTAGTTAGAATTAATAGATTAATTTTGCCAAATATTTGAATATTATTATGACATTATATTCATAAATATTAATTTATTTTATCAAACATGTATTCCATGATGTACTTATAAAATATATATATTAGTTTTACAATATTAGTTATAAGTATATGATTACTAATTAATATATATTCACGGAAAAATATACATCTTTAATACCAAATATAATATCATTTAACTTGTAATTACACTGTAATTGCACTATAAATGACAAACAAGTCGACGTAATAGCACAACTGTGTAATTACTGCACTAGTAATTACGCCAATTTCAATTACCCGGTGACTTTTCAAACAGACCCTTAGTAATATGATTCCAATTTACTACGTTCACCATAGCTTAATTTTAACATTTTTCAATAGTGAAGGACAAATTGATCAATTAACTTTTGATGGATATTAAAGTAATTCAGCTTTTAACTTTGAGCTTCATACTTTGTAATATAGTATATGATTGATATGATATATGATATATGATGATGATGATAATATGATGATAAACGTACAAGAATATTTGCAATGTGCTATTCTTTTCCTCCTAAAAGGGGACGTGATGAGAAAGGGTAAGTGTATTTTCCTATATGTGTTAGTGGCTTTTATGGTCTATTGCAATAATGGGACTTGTGTCCCATAACAGTACTATAAAGTGTTGATGTGGGACTAATATAGTTTTGGACTTTCCATCTCAAAAACTAGTTTTTGAGGTGTGGTTCTCCCTAGGTTGTATCAACGTTATCACATGCACCCACCATCCTATGTGCCCACCATGCCTTGGATGGCGACGCCAGTATTGTAGTGTTCGCCCGGTTCTAGAAATGCCTAGCGCACAACCATCGAGGACGACATATGCGGAGTGTCGTGATTTGTTATGGTCTATTGCAAGAATGTGAAGTTTATATAGTCTTGGACTCTCCCACCTTAATAGCTAGATTTTGGAGCATGGTTCAGTTGCCTCCAACTAAGGAGACTGAAGTAAAAATCTAGAGGCCAAAACATTTTCAGGAGGCCAAATTTTCTGTTTTCCATAAACTTCTGCCGAAGGCAAAGCTTAATTTCAATAGAGAATTTTTCACCAAAGGCATTCATTAAGACCTAATTAGCAATAAATAGAAACCCTTTTCTATATTACGTGATATAGATATGTTTTACGTTATTTTATGATGTATATAGTGTATTAAACGAATTGTATTCAATAATACAACATGAAATGACACCGCACAAACAGGGATTCCTGTAAATCATGATCTGTATTTATGTGTATTAAGTTGTATTAAGCGGGGAAAAAATAACGTTTTAGCACAAATCACGGGAAGGTGAATATGTATTTATGTGTATTAAGTTGTATTAAGCGGGAAAAAAGTAACGTTTCAGCGCAAATCATGGGAAGGTGAAACAAATCATAGGAAAAAGTGTATTAAGATGAAAGAGAAAATAACAAAAAAAAAAAAGTTATACCATAAATTGGTGAGAGAAAAATATTTTGTACCATCTAATAAGGCTTAATATAGGAAAATATTAAATTTAAATTTTTTGCTACAAAATAAAAAAGATTATTATATTATGTAAAATCTTAAAAAGGTATTTATATGTTATAAATAGGGTACTAACCTATTTTATAGGTGGTAAAATATCCATTTCAATATGCCAACAATTAAAGTATGAAGCCCCGAGCATGACAAAAACTTAACAAAGTTGAGAAAATTGAGTCTGGTATTCTTTTTACTAGTATACTTACCCGCGCGATGCGCAGATTAATTTAATGAAAAAATGAACGGACAACGATAATAGGAAAAAAAGTATATTGAAGTAAAAATTTAGTAACTGTATTGAAAAGAATTTAACCAAAATACTAATAAATAAATTTGTGTTTGTTGTTTCTAAAATATTTTTCCATGTCATTTATTTGTATTCATCGGTCAAATTACAACTTGAATTACTTGACATGAGGAGTATATAGAATCAAAAAAACAGCGTAAAGTAATCTGTCTCTTCATGTTAATCCTTTTTTTAACACATTGGATATGTCGTTAAAGTTGCATTATTTGAAGGAATAAGTTACTATTATTCGTTTATGTTCTTTATGTAATACTATTAAGAAAAAATGAATAGTAAAATGATAGATAATCTTACAAAAAAAAATAAAGTTTTATTAATTAAATAAATTACAAACAGTTGTACAAACGGTTTTCCACTCAGCTTCAAATTTAAGAATATAAACCCAAAAAAGTTTACTTGGCTAAAATGCGTGATAAACATCAGTTAAAATACTACCTAAAGGTTGTTCAAGTGAATCTACTAATATTGCTAAGGCTTTCCAATCTGATTGTTTAATTTGGTCAATAGCATCCATTAGTGCATCTCGAGTAAATTGGTAATTTCCAATATGTTCAGCTAGTGAAGCCTTAAGCTCTCTAAATTTCTTTTCTCTTTCCCTTCGTTCAACCCTCCGATCCCTTAACTTATTTTGTATCGGCCTTGGGACATTCCTAATGATTTCAGGCTCAGAGTCAGAATCATTGTAGGAATAAATGTTACGACGACATACCCTTTTACGTTGTCCTGTTCCTTGACTTCGAGAAGTCGCAGTTGTAGTAATTCGAAGTTGTCCTTGTTCAGTATCTGAAATAGGACAAAGGAAACAATAAGAATTGGTACATCCAGCAAATGTGACAACATATATGATAATTAATAGTAAAAGGATATCACTTCATATTGTAACAAAAAATAATAATTCCAATAGATTACATAAAATTAACTTAACTAATAACTTACGCAAGTCTACGGTGCACATTGATAGATTTTTTAAGCCATCAAATATCCATGATAATAAATAAAGAAAGAAAAAAAAAAGTGAACGTTAAGAGAAATTGCATAGCATTGATTGTTGCAACCATTGTAACTATTTGTGAAAATTTAAAACTTTTATGAGGCATCTTACCTGTGAAAAGAAAGATTAATACCCAAAAGTCGAATAAATTATGTATTCAGCAAATGCAATTCCAATAGCAGCCTAATTAGAGTTAAAGAGTGCAAATTGATAGAGGAAATGCATATCAAATATCACAGCAACTGAGCCCATATTCACTAAATTGAACTGCCAACAAAAGAAGTACATCCTATGCTGCTTCACCATTACATAAGAAAATAGGATTCTGTTAAAATCTTGATTAACCAAAGTGTTTTTAATATCTCATTCAATTTGAGGAATGCCTTGATCTTTCCTCGTAAGGAACTTATAAGTGTCGATCACTAAATCATGATTGAACCCCGACAATTTTTGAACATATGACACCGCTAACATTCCCCTTCATATGTGGTCAATTAAAAATTAGTAATTGCCTCCCTTCTGTTGCACTTTTTAGCAGTCTTATCGACGGCCCGGTCCAACAATCATATAACGGAAAAAGGAGTGGGAGAGTAAAGTTATAGTCATTACACATTAGAGCTTCCATCTGATTGTCAATCAGTAATACATAGATATACAACAACATATATTATATTACACGATATTCTTTCTTCTTTATAAAATATGAATAATAATATGATAATATATGAAGCAACTTTTTTAACAGTTATATAGCAGATATTATAAAATTCATAAGGTCTGGTGATATAACCAGTTACTTATTTGTTACTGAGAAATTGGAAAAATTGAGCTTCCCATCGTGCATATTTGTGCATCGCCGCTCCTATGTATTTTGTGCTTCTTCTACAGAATTACTGCGTGGACGTCAAACTATTTGCACAAACTTTGCTTTTCTGAAAGTAGACATATAGTTACCAAGTCAGAAAACAATTATAAGTAGAATAGAGAATGCAATACCTCCCTTGTTTCGTTAAAAATATAAGCATTTTGCTGTAAACAGAACAAAGTCCTCACTTTTTAGTTTGAATGCTATAAGGTGCAGTACAAATTTAATTTGATTATAATTGTCAAAATGATGTCATGCTTAGGTTCACAGGCTGTAATTATTAAATGTAACAGATATAACTCGAACCAGTTTCAGTATTATCAGAATGACACTTACATAACGAAAAGATATGACAGAGTTTGCAACCTACTTCTGCTTCATGTAGTTATAATACAAATGTACATATTGAGCACATTTTAATAGCAACACAAGATTCCAAGAACTACAACTACTCATACATATAATTTCACAAGGTCATTCTTTGTAAAGGATTATGAAGGAATACATCAAACGTAAGACTTGCCGGATGAATAAGTTTTGTCAGTTACCAGAAAGCTGGTGCATTCTATGTTGTATAACTTCTGTCATGATGCATAAAAGTTTAGCGGCGCAGGAGAGAAAATAAGTTTCAAATTGGAGTAGAATTTATCAGTTTGGAATTTGCAGTCATTATCCACTAAATTTTGGTCAACACTCCAGTAAAGCACATTGTCAGCAACCTTACATAAACCAACTTTGCACTTTTTAACTCTGCAGCCAAGCCCACATTTGTGCACAGGGATAGCAAATATTGACGGTAGTCTGTACGCAACTTAGGAGTAGTGAAGTCTCTGGCAATGGGAAGTAATCCTGCGGGAAGTGTGTAGAATGTCATTGAACATGTAAGGAATGGATCAATAAGAGATGGTGATAAGTAACTGCTATGATATGATAAAAACACTACGAGCCCAGCTCAGCACGCTATGTTGTGGCCTCTGGGGCTGTGGACTTACTTTCAGCTAAGCCAACTTAAAAAAATTTCTTAACGGTATTTCGTTGTGAGTTTGCAGCTTTGGGAGAGAATCCCATATATACAAAGTGCAGATAAAATCAATAATGTAGAGTTCAGAAGAACACATAATAAGAAAATCATGAATATGTACCTTCTGAATGTCTTCAGTTAGAACATGTTCCAAATTTTCGAGGGGAGTCTACAAATAAAAGTGAAAAAACGACCAACATAGTTAGCACAGGGCCTGCAATTTTACAAATGCTAGAATTTCCTTAATCTGTTAATACATTTATGACAGAAGAAGGCACCTTATTCTTGTTTTGTCACGAATAACAAACATCAATGGTTATACTGACTAAATAACCACATCATAACCTGTTAAACATAAAGTAAGTAATAAAACATCGAGAAGGAATATTTGGAAAAAGAAGCTTCTCTGTACTTTAGGTGTAAAACAGTCTTCAAAAGAGGCTTATTTGCAGCCTGCTCACGACCAATGTCATGACACCACCTGAATTTTTAAAATTTTGAGGCACCAATGCATAATTTATTTCTGGTTTTAATTTATCATAAGTCCAGATACTATCTATTTTACAGAATAGAAGAACTTATATGTTTATAAGCAGTATATCACAAACAGCAAGTGCAAATAGAGCGATATGCTTTTCAAATGCAGTGTCAATCTAAAAAAAAATATAAAGCCTGAATGAGAAAATATCCGCTCAATGATTTAAGGTGTTCTCCATACCTTGTAGTATTGTAATGCCATATTAAGATCACCTGCATCCATGAAGAGGCTAGCAAGATTGGACATTTGCGGCAAATATAGGTTGTATACGAAGTGCCTCAACATAACAATTGCATGCGTCTAACAGAACCAATAATCAAGACCACAGAAATCAATCAGCATAACAGCCAGGAACGCGGAGTAAACAGAAACGCACATGAGATTGATCTGAAGACTGAAAGATCTGTTAAAGAATAATAAAATTCGATAATGCATTAGTGTACCTAACTCAGACATATGCATAGACATGGTTGGGCAAAGTGTAATTATGAAGTAGTCTCTCGTGGTCGAAAAACATACCACCAACTCACAGTTATCTTTGTCAAAGTTTAAAAATGTGCATTCATTAACAATTCATCCATACCTTAACTACCATTTTTGAAGAAAATTAGTACTGTACTTTGCTTATTAAATATTTATACGATGCATTTTAAATAATAAAATTTTTACATTCTTGTCTTTCTCAATAACAATAATTAAATGTATCCCTATCGTAATACATGTACTAAACCTTGCATATAAAATATGTATGGCAAAAGTCAAAATGAAAATGGTAAAAACCTACAAAAGTTTGTGTACTTTAAAAAGTACCTGTTAAGCCACTACTCATGATAACAGATAACTATGCTTAAGCAAATGCAATGCCTACCCAGCAGCAATCCAAAGTCCATTTTTTATTGGTACAGGAGAATTCTTCACGCAAATAACTTGCGTTTACCAACTTTGTAATTAAGATGATGATGAAATCAACAAATATATGATTACTGAATTGGAAAAAATTGCCTCACTATTTATACACAACAGATAGTAGACAAAATTAGATGAAGAGTGTCATTCAATAAAAGAACAATGAGTAGTTTGTAAAAAATTCCCAATCACTTAAAGTTATAGCAATGAAATAAGATTTATCAAAACATATGTAGCAGTAGATTAATTTTTTTTTTTTACAATCAATGCCAGCAAACTCACAAGCAAAGTGTCCACAACAATCCCAAAAACCACAAGTAAAATGTATGTATGTATATAAAAGGGCTAAGAAAGTCTCAGTTTTTACCTTTTCCAATATCCCTAGTGTTTTCATCTAATTCCCAAGGTTGCTATGTGCATTAACCTAGAATTAACACAAGTGAGTTAAGAAACAAATATAAAAGGATTCAAATCATCTGAGATGTTAAAAAAAAAGCTAAAAACATAGGATAACTCAATACCAGAAGAGGACAAGTGAGGCTTGCTCAGTTGGTAAGCACCTCCACCTACGACCGTTAGGTCCTGGGTTCGAGTCACCGTGGAGGGGAAGTGTGGAAACACTATAGATCCTCCTAGTTTGGGAAAAAAAAAAAAAAAAAAAAAAAAAAAAAAAAAAAAAACCAGAAGAGGATTTAAATCTACTGCTTGACGACAACATTGAGTAGCCTCAATGAGCCTTGCTTTCCTCATATATGCACAAGTTTGATTTGACCAAGCGTCAGCAAAGTTGGGACGCAGCTGCAACACAAGTTTTCACTTAGATTATGTCATCCAACAATAATGAACCATAACTATTTCGTAGGAAACACCTTTACTATATTACTATATTAACGTTTGAACGTACCAAAAGCCAAAGTTGCATATTTAGTCAGGCGTCAAAGGCAATACAAAAATTAAGTAAGACGTCACAGTAAAACTATGTGGGATAATGGCAGACGTTTTTGGCGAGTAGCAGTAACATAAAACGTGAGAAACTGACTCTTAACGTGGGACACAACTTAAGCGGTTGTTCTGGAATTGAGAAAACACCGTGAAGAAGGGGTGTGATTTTCTTTGCTATGTTGATGTTAATGAGAACGTGGGAAAGTGAAACAGACTGGAAACTGAAAGGTTGAATATAATGTTAATATCAGCCAAAAAAATGGAACGTGGGATATTTAGAGTTTGTGTGAACGTGGGAATACTAATGGGTATTCAATTGCCTCAAAATGGGGGAGTAAATTGAGTTAGTTTTGAATCGTGTGGGACTTTAACAGCAATAGGAGATTTCATAAATTTTGTGAACATGTGCTACTTTGAATCTCCAAGTATATTGGAGAGTTGTCCAATTTTTTTTACAGGTGTTACCGTTAGGGATTTACACTTGTCACTCCCACGTTATTTTGCCTTTGTTATTCTATATAGAATAGATAATAACTGGAAATTGTAGTACTGGAGAAGACCGAAGATTTGAGATAGGCATTGGAGCTTGTCTACAGTACATGACGGTTATTGAGGGTCATAGTCTATCTAATTGCATCATTTGGAAGCAAATACTCCATTGATTGGAATGGAGTTGACAACAATCATAACAAAACTTGAATCTCCACGAGTCTTGTTCAAAACGACTAAACTGAACATGTAAAACATCTGTTCCACAAATTGTAAATTCAACCAACATTCGACTGTTTGGGGCCTGACCTTTTCCACCAAGACCACTATTAATGGTTTGGCCTAATTTTATGAACCAAATCTGCGTGTCTTACAAATAGACGCGCAATGAATAAAGCCTATATCAACAGCTGCATTCTCAGCCTTTCTTCACAGCGAGCTAGCAGAAACATGAATAGGAGAAGTGGTTCCTTTTTGAGACATAATGAGATATGTAATCTGTTATAGCAGCAGAAGAGCCAGGAATATCTGCTGGAACAAGTATCTGTGTCTTTCCAGAAGCGATTCTCTTACCAGCCACATTGGCATAAAAGAGGCCTGAGATTGCTGGTACGAAAACATCACTCTCAGAACATATGTAAAAGTCGATTACTTTCTCCAGTTCAGTAGACTCTGAGTCAAGAAATTTTGCCTTTTTGTCAATGGGCATTATGCTTTCCTGCAGTTGAGTTACAGAGGAGTAAGCAAAACAAATATTAAACGAACACATAGAAATACATGGAGGCATATAGATTCTTTTACTTCCTAAATGCAAGATCCATTTTATAGAACGAACACAGCGAAACAGTAAATACAATAGGAAAGAAACCGGACCTTTGTATACGTTTTAGGAAAGAGATTCTTCAATGCATCAAGGCTGCTATCCCACCTTGATTGAGTCAGATACAGAGTCGTATCCTTGTTGAAACCAACTTTTCTCAAGAACACACCTATCTCCTCTGGACCATAGCAGCTCTTTGATTTAAGAGCACTGTTTCCTTGGCAACTCTTTTTTTCCAATATATCAACCCTCAGATCCACTGCAATGAACTGTCCTTTTGACTTTGCGCTCAAAGTTCTTAAGCGCTCCACCATGGACTCAACTACTTCATTAACTGCTGGTTGAAGCTCTAGAGTGCCAAACATCGCCATACATGCAATTGAGTCTATATTGCTGTTCTCTTCCATTTTTTTCATGTTTACTGAAGGAAAGTATGTTGTCAGCCTTATGTTTCCCTTAGATGTGAAAACTGGCTCAATGTTCTCAGCAATATAATCTTCAGAAACTCTATTTGGAACCTTCACCACAGCTAGATTTCTTGCTGAGACTTCAGTAGGCTGAGTTGTTGCTACTTTGACAACCCCATCGAGGCTTCTCACAAAGTGTTCAACATCATAGATGTCATCAAAGTTCCTGAATGTCACAAAAACCATTTATGAATCTTCAAACTTTGGATTACTATAAGTGTGGACCTGGATGATATGAGAACTAGACAACAACAACAACAACAACAAAAATGATATGAGAACTAGAAAATGATGAAATTCACAGGTGACCCAGCAATACTGAAAGCCTTAGGTTTCGACAGAGCTTTTTAAAGAATATATCAAGCAACCTCAAGTGTCAAAAGAAATATGCAATAAATTCCTTAATTAATTCTAATTTGAAACAAGCACCAGAACGTGGCAAGACTGACAAGATAGGGTAAACAGCATTGAGAACACTAACCTCTTATCCCCAGGTTTGCTTCCCCTGATGTCTGGGATCACAAGAGTTGCACGCAGATATCTTGCTACTATCACTGCATCAGCAATCTGCATATGCCAGTTGCGACACAGAACAGATAATAGAAGAGAAGGCAAACATAGAAGCAAGTCAGCAATTCAGTTTAAGACTTAATTCATCCAGTAAACATTATAAGAATCTGCACTTTGCTGACAGCATAAACAAGGCGAAATAAGTGATGTAATATAAGAAAGTGCCATATTAATGTTTGTTTCCTCCATGTTAATACAGCAATAACCATGAAACAAACAATACAGCAATATCAAGTAGCGGCTTAGAGTTCACTTCCTATCCCATCCAACCCCTATCCACTGCACGGTTGGCATAACCAAATGTTATTGAAGACAGAAACTGTAGTCACTATGATAAACCACATCTCAACCAAGAAGAATAAACATCAAATATGGATAAATGATACCCATTAAAGCAACTATGCTGCTTAGCACTCCTACACAGCAGAAACAACTGTCACTCACGTGAAGCTTTGGAAATATTTGTATGTCCTGAAAGCTGTAGTGTAGGCACCTTATGCATATGATGAATATGACCATATCAGAAGCAAACAGACCAATTGAAAATGTAGGTTAGACAAGTAATCCCAGACAACTATAAAAACCCACGAGTAAAGGCAAAAAACTAATCCAGTGTAAACAAAAAAAGAAAGAAAATGGATGTTCCATGCGATTTTGTCCACTTTAACAGCTAGTTTCACCTCATATGCTATAGCTTTATAAGGTTTTCGCAAAAACATGAAACCAACATTATTGTACTGCTTTTACTGGTAAGGCTACTATTAAACATCTCTGCGGATCATCCTAAACATTAGTAAATCCTGTACAGCCAATAACAACAAAAGCAAAATTTGTAGATACCAGCTGCAGCAAACAAATGCTTGCCTATACGATAGAACCTAGAGTTTGCCATTAGTTCGTTAAGTAAATTACTGATAGTAAGCCCCCTACATACTGCTGTTTAATTTGAAAACTCAAGATGTAACACTAGTAAGATACCTGAGACACATGATATTCAGGACCATTAGTGAGCGAAAAGGTAACAAATCCTTGCGATTCATCAGCGTCTTCTGTTAGAAAAATCATAGAGTAAGGAATACCAAAAAATGCTTGAAAGAAATTAAGATTGTAAAAAGCTAACTTTAACAAACTCAAGGCTATTAAATCACTCACGAAGAACTGGTTTAGTCCAACAAGGCTTTAGGGATTCGCCATCGTGTATCCAAGGGCCATTTCCAACACTCTGCTTACTCGTAGTATGGATTGATGCATCAGAATCCACCTTTATTCAGAACAAAATGATTTCAAAAAGTCAGAAATTTTTAAAAATTAAAATCAAACAACTAACAAAGAATATCACATAATTGAATGTTGACATTGCATCATTATGGAACCTGTTTTATCTGTTCACAATTTTTTTTGGGCGTAATCTTATAGGATCTTTAAATGCAAATTTAGAGAAATTTAAATCTTTTTAGCTAAGGCTAAGCCAAAAAAGACGGGATCTTTAGGAAAAAAACACTAAGAATACTTCTTAATAATGGCCGTGAAAGTTTGCTGCAACTGCCAAAGCTAGAAACTGGTTACAGTTTGATGTTGATAAAAAATACTAAAAAATGATTTGATATTACAACAAGTTAATTACAGCAAATGAAATAAAAAAATTGCAGTAGTAAGAAAGTGTTAAAGAAATTACAGGAAGGGAATCAAAATGGTCATTCTTGATCATGTTTCCAAGCATTACGAACATAGTTAGAGTAAGTACACCAGCCACCATTTGTCTTGGATCCAACCCCATCTTTTCACAGAGATCCACAATCCTTTTTCCCTTGCAATTCCAAAAGTAAAATACCAAACCCAACAACCAAATATTTCGCAATCTGTTTCTGGATTCAAAATGCAAAGTACACTATCACTACTCTTAATACAAGGCAAAAGGTGGAGAGCGAGGAGCTGCGATTGCAACTTACAGTAGAATTTGACGAGGATTAAGGGAATTTTTATGTATATAATGAATGCTTTAAAAGCAAAATATCCGGCGGGATAAAGTCACTAATTTTGGTAATAAAGTAGAATTAGCAGCAATTGTAGTATGTACTATGTAGTACTAAGCTAGCTTTTGGCATAGAATTTTGAAAAATATTTAAAATACAACAACAACAACAACAACCCAGTATAATCCCACTTAGTGGGGTCTGGAGAGGGTAGTGTGTACGCAGACCTTACCCCTACCCTGGGGTAGAGAGGCTGTTTCCAAATAGACCCCCGGCATCCTTCCCTCCAAGAACTTCCCACCTTGCTCTTGGGGAGACTAGAACTCACAACCTCTCGGTTGAAAAATATTTAAAATATGTTTGGATATCAGTTTTTAAAAGATTTTTTCCAAATTTATTTTGGAAAAACATAAAATATGACTTATACCCACGAGTTCTAAAAGTTATTACAAATATTTAATAGTATCATTATCAATAACATTCATTATATTATCGCAAATCATAGTTCTGAACATAACTAAATTTGGTACAAAATTATTTTTTATAATAAATTCATGATACAATATCAGATGACCGAGATGACGAAGCAATATTATTACAAAATAATAAATAGTGGACTCTTTTATAAAAAGAAAAATTTGGGGCAATTTTTTAAAAATGTGATAGTGATATTTTGGTCCAAAATCAGCTATTGAGCTGGTTTTGAGATTTGGAATTTTGTCAAAATATACGCATAATCTATGTCCAAATATGTGTTTGTTAAATAAAATCCAAATTTATTTTGCTAAATGTATTGCCAAACGGGTCCTAATATTCTATTAGTGTTGATATTACAAACTTGGACTAATTAGGGCCAAGTACTAAAATTAAGTCAAAATATAGGGACAGAGTGCTCTTACACAATTTTATTTTTCAATTTTTTATGCCACCGACACTTCTTTTTAAAAGGATTTAGCGCCTAAACCCAACGCCTTTATCCTCCCCAATTTTCCTCTTTTTTTGTCAAGGGTTCTTTTTCTTTTTATGCCTTTTTACAAAATTTTGAGCATATATATTATGTAAAAGGAATAAAAAAGAAAATCAGTATGGTCACGATTTATTGAGGACTTCGACCCCAAAATGGGCCCCATCTGATCATAAAAGTGTAATTTTGTATCAACTTTCCTATTATTTTGTTATTGCCTTTCTTGGACAGGTAATTTTGTTAAGCTTTTAAATATTTAATTATAATGGCTGTGATTTTTAGTGTTTTTATTTTTATTTTTAAGTGTACACTTTATTTTATATATTATATAATAATATTTAAATTTATATAAGTATTGCATCCAGTTGCACTAGTATTTTAAGCTTGTCTATTACTGTAGCGTTTCATTTTCTACCCATTATTATTACTTGAGATAATATATATGTTTTCTAAATTTATCATTTAAATATTATAAATTATATTAAAATAATGTAAATACCAAGCCTGAATATATCTTTTATTAGATTGACAAGCTTTCTTTGTAATTTTAAGAACATTGTATATAAAAGAAAATAAAATAATTATTGAGGGCTGGTGGTGATTGGCGAAACTAGGCAAAGGTTGTTGAGTGTTGGGGAGGGGGTGAGTGAATGACAAGAAAACAGGATGCTTCTTACAATTGGCTGCTTCAAGGTGTCACCAAACTTGCTTCCACACTTTAACCTTACAAAAAAACAAAAACGATACAGTCAAATATTTCTATAACAGTCTCATTTATTTTAAATATTTCTAGATATAGTATAGGTCTAAATTTGGCGACTCAATAGTAACGGGTAAGCTAGGCCAAGAACGAGGTAGGCCGCGGCGTAACAGTTAAAGGTCGCTCTTCAAGAAGGTTGATTCCAAAAACGAGCAGATGAGATGTAGGGTCATATAAATGAATATTCCTTATGTTATGTTTTTTTGAGAGACATTCCTTATAAATAGGAAGAGATAGAGAACAAAAAAGCATCTTGACTATTTGAGAATAAAAACACTCTGTAAAAGATTGACCTAGGAATATACTAAAGTTGTCTTATTCATTGATTACCTTGTTAAAAACTCACACTTTTGATTCTTTATTTACATGATTCGCACATCCTTGAACCCTCTCTTATTCCCTTATGTCCCCACCACTGTCAGAGCAAATGATCATCCGGTTCTCACAATAATCGGGTAGTAAATGCTTTTGTTGTTATGCTAGTCGCATCTGTCTATATTTATTGAATATTCATATTATTGCATTTATGATTGATCACGGCCTACTCCGCACTACTAATTATGTAGCGAGATAGGGTCGGAGCAGCTTTTATCCGATTTAGGGTCGAGATCAATATCCATAGAGCTAGAATTGAAATCGGGTATCTATCTAGTTTAGGATTGTGTATATGTTCTTAATTATACTTCTATTCATTTTGGGGTTTTTGTTTACTTCTACTTTATTATCAAACTACAAATGGTAATTGCAACTAAATTATGCGAAGAGTTATAATACTACAATTGTTCAAATATGTTTAAAATGCACTAGGGTAATGACTTTCGCCTAGGTGGTCAATTGACGGGTACTTGAGTCTAAGGCATGTTTGACATATTTGGGAAGTATGATATAACCGTTGCACGACTTTACCCACTCGACACCTCTCGGTGGTTCGAGTGATTCTGCCCGAATTAGATTTCTCAAGACCAATTGGGTATGCAAATTTGCACAAGCAACTAGGCTTCAATTCAGGTATTACTCTCTCGAGGTTTAACTCTTTAATTGGGGCTATCAAACTCTTGAGTACGCCCCAATTCCTTGTTGGACCAATGTCGAAAACTTAGGCTCTTTTTGTCAAGAAGAGCTCAAGCTAACTCAATACAAACTAGTGTTCGCAACCACTAATTCAAAAATTAACCATGAACTTGGCCCAACTAACAAACAGTCATGGTCAATTTAGCCCTAAAATACAAGACTCATCAATTACCCACACTAGGGTTGAGCCACTACCCTAGCTAATGGGTCTAGCTACGCATAATTGAAGAAGAAAAACAAGAGATAGATGAAGATAAACTCATTTTAATTAATCACTAAGTTAAACACAAAGATTAAATGATAAAAATTAGCTAAGAGTGCCCAAAATAGCTTAGAATCTCGATCCCATGAGTGCAGCTGCTTAATTACAATGTCTGATGCCCTAAAAATTAAAAAAAAAAAGAATCTATTTATACTAAGCTAAAAATTTTGGACAAAAATATCCCTACGGGGTTAGTGTGGACCACACAAAATGGTGTGCGGCTGCACTAGAGCTCTAAACTTGAAAATCTTACTCTCTGAACTCAGGCACTGCGGACCGCATAGAATGGACTATGACTGCAGAAGCTTCTAGTGCGGTTTGCACAAAATCGACCATGGACCGCACATGCTTCAAAACTTCATCTTGCAACTTCTCTCTGAATCTTGATTCTGTTGACCGTACTAAATCGAGTGCGGCATGGCCTTCAGTGCGGACCGCACAAAACCTAGTGCGGTTGCACTGCGTGTTAGCATGAAATCACGCTCTCTGAATCTCCTAGTGTGGACCGCACAGAATGTAGTGCGGCCGCACTAGGCCTGTTTTGCCTGAGCTTGCCTTGTCTTTGCCACTTGTGCAAGTTTCACTCCTTTTATGCCGATCTTTGACATCTTGTCACTTTTTTTATCAAATATGCAATCAAGCGCGACTTGTGAGCCTTCTGGGACTATTTTGTAAGAATTTCTAATCAAATCATAAGCGAGAAGGAGTATAAAATGCGTCAACATCCCTAGTTATCAATTCCCCCAAATTTACGCTTTTGCTTGTCCTCAAGCAAACAAAATAAGACCCACCCCTTAAGGAAAAATCCAAGAATTTTTCAGATGTCCTAAAGCAACCTCAACTAGCATCAATTGGGACTAACAATTACCCTCAATACAAATGAATCGCTAACAACATTTACTCATTGAAACACCATGGATTAAGTGCGACACAAGAGCCTCAAGGGTTGACTCAACACATCAAGAACTCTTACAATTACTTTGGTCATTGTGGAGCCCAAACTCACACATCCTCAACTCTCCTTAAGCAATCCTCACCTTTAAGATAGTGGCACTCAGAACGAGGACAATGGGAATTCACTCATCTCTCTTAAAAAAGCCACAAGTCCGACTCTAGGTACCATATATTTTCCCCTTATGTGAGTATCCACTAATGTAAGCTTCATTCAACCCAAGATCATATAGGGCCTTTGTGGAGACCTTATGAAGGATTTTGGTTTAGGGTAGGAAATGTTTTGGTCTAAGTAGGTTCCATTTTCCCTTAAGCACTTCTTTTGATTCATTTGGCATCTATTCACTTGACTCTTTGAGTCATTTCACTTCTTTCTTCTTTATAAGGGGTTAGAGAGACATACTGTCACTCTTTCTTATGCATTTCAAACATTTTCTCCTTTTCAACTTTTCACACCTTTTATTATTTGCTTTTCTTTGAATCCCTTTTTAATCTTTTTCACATTGAACTTTCTTTTTGTCTTTTTGTTTTTCTTAATTTTTAATTGCCTTTCCTTTTCTTTATTTTTGTGCCTTTGTTACCACTTTGTTGCAGTCCTTGTCTCTCCCCCCAAACTTATATTTTTTCCATGTGCTAAAGGAAAGATCGGGTACCAAGAGAGGGTATCTTTTAGAACGGGTATAGGCTTGTATCATAGTTTTTGAAGGACAAGGTCTAAGGCTCAAAAGGGTTAACTAGGGATCTTATCATTGGTAGGTTATGGAAGTGTTCAAGCTGACATTTGGACCAAGGAGAGCCTATAATCATGTCTCAGGTCAAAATCCACTTAGGCTTTCGCCTCAATAAACATTCAGGGCAAGTTCTAGACTAATGACTCGGGACATGGACTTACAATTCAATTACTCACCACACAAGACAAGGGATTGCTAAAAGACATTGATTTGGGGGTCCAAAACGACCTTAGATAAGATTTGAGCACACAATCCCGAAAAATCACTTGATGATTATCAGTCAATAGGAGTCTCAAGATCATGACTTTCATCATCCTTAACACAACAAATTATTTTTGACCATAGTATCAAAGGATAATGTGCTAGGCCCAAGTAAAACTTTGCTTGAGGTACCCTTAACTACTAACTACTAAAAACAAAAAGAAAAACAAACTCAAATCCTTAAGAAGGTTATCATACCATCTATCATTGCGAAGAGCCACCCGGTTCACACAACACTCCACCTTTGTAAAGAACCGTGGCATTAAGAAAACCAAAGGCTTATTGCAAACTTTAAAACAAGAAGCTACGAATCACAAATAAGAATCTAAGAATGAAAAGTTTGCGGAAAGTAGAATGAATATATACAATAGGAAATTTGAATATACAATAGATGGGATGAATATGTATAATGTAACATAACTTTATATACAGACCCAAAGTAAAATAAAAGTGCGATAAATGTAACGAAATATCAAAATTATATACTAACCAAAAATAAAAAATCAAGAAAGCGTAAAAAATGTTAAATATATACAATCATCCAATAGAAAGCATAAAAAATGTTAAGTATATACAATCATCCAAATGTAGGGCCTACCCCCTCAAATGAAAGTTGGTATTGTCCCCAATGCCAACTAGTCTAAATAAAGCACCAAAAAGAGAGGGCAAAAGGATATAGAAAACTCCCTATGGCCCGTCTGTCCGCATAGGCTCATGTGTGTTCCCTGGGTCCTTTCTCTGCTCAGGAACCTCAAACTAGTTCCCTCTGACCTGCTGCTCTGCTAATGAGACCTGAGCCTAGACAGGCTCTAGAGCTAGTGCATCCTATGGCTAACTGGAGGAGGTCTCATGTGGGTCTGCCAGTTGGATGACTACATCATCAGCTCTAGGAATCATCCTCTTCCTCTTGGAAGGCCTCCGTGACTGCTCTGGCTGTGGATGAACTGTTGGTGCTGGGTCCTGGAGCAATAAGTCTAAAGGCAGGTGATTTGCCTCCAGTCTGTCAACATCTGCTGGTAGCTCCTTCACGAAATCCTTGGAGTCACGTGTCTTCCTGAGCTTCTTGTGCTCTCTCGCAAGCTCCTTTAGAGCCTTGGTATGTGAGTCAACTGCCTTTGTGAGCACCTCGTGAGTGTCGAGGATTTTCTTTTAGTTTTCAAGTATCTCCTTAAGAGCATCCTCTATTGACTATGGAACTTGTAGGGCTCGAGGTGCCGACTGAGCCTCTACAGTGGTGGTCAAGGTGGACGACTTGGATGAGGAAGTCTACATCTAGTTGTTGATACTCAAAAGTGCTTAGCTCAGTTGGTGGGCAGTAATAGGATCGGCCTGGGAAGAAGGGATCTCCGGGCCTGCTGAGGTGGATGGACCAGCAGGAGTGGTTGTGGATATGGAAGGACCGGGAGAGATATCTGTGGAAGTGGAGGTAGGCTCAGCAGGAGCCACTACCACAACTGGCTCTTCAGACTGACCAGTTGGAGTAGTAGTTGTACCTTTGAAGTTCTTGCTCTTGGGGTTGTCATCCCCCTGCATGTTGTACCAGGAAAAAGGGGCCTTCGCCTTGACTCTGATGTCGAAGTGCCTTTTTTCCACTTTTAAGTCCCGGAAGTACATAGTAAGGGTACTGGGGAATGGATAGTTTCTGTCATGATTGGCACCCACAATTGAGATAATCCTCGATATCACATTCCCCACATTGATTGGGTAACCTGCCATGATCGAAGCTACCAAAACAGCCCGGTGAAAAGAAAGGGTGTTGTCGTGAGTCGTGGGATCTAACCTACTACATACAAAGGCCTCCCACCCTCGTGCCTCAAAGTTTAAACTCCGCCTCAAAATCTTGACTCCAGCAGTCAACCAGTCGGAGGTGGTACCTGGGATTGCTAGGTACTGTGCCAACCATGGACGCACCTCCTAGCCCTTTTCCATCTTCACCATGTAAAGGGTCTTGTCCTCCTCATTAAAGCCAATGAATTTGTTGATGTACATCCCATCAAATAACACTATCAGATTTTGAACTTTGATCATTTTGGAGCCCTTTTTTTATGTGGGTTACATTGCAGTAAAATTCTTTGACCAGGTGTTCGTTAGCATCCACACACTTATCTAGAAAATGGTCCCATCCCACTCTTGTCCTAAACATCCTCAGTACGTTGGGATTGTGAGGTAACATGTCTTTATCAATAAAACTTTACTCTGGGTTCAACTTTCTCACCGGCCACCACTCCCGAAATTTATGATATGCCACCTTGCTAACAAATCTATCTTTCCAAACTGTCACACCTCCTTTTTCCGCAGGCCCGCGAGGGCGCGAGAGAGTTTTTTCAATTAAAGGACAATCGAAATGGGATTTATTTAATTAATTCAGAGTCGCCACTTGGAAGATTTATGGTGTCCCGAGTCACCAGTTGAATCCCGAATCGAGGAAAAGAATGACTCTGTTTAACAGTCCATGAACCAGAATCCGGATAAGGAATTTTGTTAACCCGGGAGAAGGTGTTAGGCATTCCCGAATTCCGTGGTTCTAGCACGGTCGCTTAACTGTCATATTCGGCTTATTTATCAGATTTTAAGAGTTATGTACTTAATGCAAATTAATATCCCTTTACCGCTTTTATTATTATTATTATTTACGAAAGAGAACGTCGCCTAAAATTATGTTTCGAATCACGTCACATGAAATGCACCCGGATCCTCGACACATTCTTATTCAATATTTTGGGATTTGGATTTGGGCCGCATGAAATGCGCACCCGTATTTAAGAAGGTAAAATTATTAAAATCGCGCCTAAAGCATCTACGCGTTTGGCCTTTGCGAGGGCCATGGAATTTGCTAAATGGCACGTCTCGAATTTTAAGGATCAATTCAAGATCAACTAAATGAGGGCCATGCATTTTGAGAGTTTATTTGGCATGGCACTCCTCACTTTTATTAAAATGAAAAGTATTCAACTGAATGAGCTATAGTTATTCATACTTAACACTAACTAAATATCACAACCACGCTACGGAAATCGTACCAGTAATAACGATTTATTTATTGTTAGTCAAACCTAAAGTAGGCTACGGGGTAATTAAACAAACAAGAATGTGAGCACGAAACGTTTTCCCAAAACTAAAACAGTATCATTTTTGACTAATTGAAAAATTTTTGAATAGCACCTTCTATTTTTATATTAACGTTCCATCAAAGTGATTTTTAAAAATCAATTCTCATGTCCCAATATTTCAACAACAGAAGAAAGCTTTAACCGACTTTCATTTATCCCTTCCTTACTTAAATTCATCCAAAGTACACGCACATTTTATATATCAAGAAACCTTGCACCATGACAATGTTAACATAAGAGCATTAATTAAAGTCAAGTTTTTTTTTTAAAGATAATTCAAACAAACAGGTGATTCAATACTCCAATTCTACCATTTAAGTGCTTGTAAGGCTAAATTCCATTGAATTTCGACAGAAACACTTAACAAAACTGTTACCCAAGATACATAACCACACCTAATACGAATAAATCATAGTCCATTGTTTATACAAATATGAAACATAGTTATAATTATACTAAATCACTACATCTACCAAACTGTTAGCATATATCGAACCAAATGAATATATTGAGAGGCAAACATCATGGTTAGTTTGTCATTCCATTTCCAATTTTTGAGCTACACCACAACTGGTTCAAAGTATATACCTGGAATTTCAAACAACAAAATGGAGGTGAAAATCAGTAGGCAGTTCCAGCAAAACGAGCAGCAAAATAACAGCAACAAAAGACTCCAGCAAGCAACTTGAAACTACTATGAAATGGTAGTAGATGAACCGATGGACAAATTGAAATCCCAGGAACAAAATCAACACAAGACTTGAAACAAAACCAAACCAGCAGAAATCCAAGACGAAACAAACTTAAGTAAACCCAACAGACACCCTATGAATTGCAGCACAGAGCGAAGCCCGAACCAAACTGGAAAAAACTGTTGAAAAAATGACTGATTGTTCCCTGGCCTAACTGATGGTTAAAAGGCCTCTAAAAATTGATGGTTAAAGAAAATGTAAAGCTGATGGTTGAAGAAATCTAAAGGAAAACTGCTAGTTAAAGCTCTAGAAGACTGATAGTTCCAGCAGTGAAACTGAGGGTTCTAACTGTGTCCCCTATGTGTGAAACTCTCTCTAATTTCCCAATACTTCCTGTTTTTCTCTGCCTTTTTATAGCCAAAAACCAGGCCCTTTTCCAGCCTTTCAATCACTTCCCCCATGTGTTTTTCCTGATTTCCAGCTCTTAAGAGCACTTCTTGAATTAAGAATTCAATCCCCCCTCCCCCATGTTCTGCTATTTTTTAAGACTGCCAGTCCCACTGAAAAGTGTCCTAGCATGGCTTTTAATTTAAAAATCATCTGAAATAGGCAAGTGATGCCCATCCTGCTGTAAAGCAAAAAAATCCACTACCCCTTCCCATGTGCAATGCATTTGAACTCTAATTACTCGCTCTAAATTAAACTTTTAAACAGCTACATCTAATTGCTACCTATGATTATAACACTAAACTTCGAATCAGCTATATCCAATTCACAACCTAATTTAAAATCAACAATCACTCATAGCTTTCAGTCCAAGCAGTGGCTCGGATATCACTAGGCAATACAAAATGACATTTCTGTCATATTGCTAACAATCGAGCCTACGACGATATTCGTTTAATCAATCCTGGCCTATATAGTTAATAACGAACAATCGGCATAAAAACTATGGCCTAGGCAGACTCAGTGGTCAACAATTCGATTCAACAATTCAACGATCTTACATGACTTTAACACACAATGCAATCACAGCAAACACAAATAATCGAACAGACAAAATGGACTGACCAAACAAAAGGTCTGTTGGGGAAGAAGCAGAGAAAATTAAAACAAAACAAACGAACGACTAAAACAAACAATGAACACGACAGAAAGAGAAAATGAAATACCTTAAACAAAGACTCCGAAATCGAACGGGCCTGGGCTCAAATGGACTTGAATTGGCATTTTTGGAGTCGAAAGGACTTTAATTGGAATGTTTTCATTTGAAAACATCCCAATTAAAGTCTATTAGATTTCCATTGACGAAAATCCCTAATTTTGAATGCTAGGGTTCTTGGGGCTCGGATTTGGGGTTTGAGTGGTTCGGGTTTGATTCGAACCAAACCAAGGGTGTTTATGGTGCGAGGGAGGTCATGGGAGCGCTTGGGGTGAGTTTGGAGTGGTTTGGCATAAATTTTGTTTTCTAACGAAACTTCGATCCAACATTCGAAGGTTTTGGAGATGATTCGAGAAAAATGAAGGACGGATTCAAGGAGAGGGAGGTGAGGGGAAGAACTGGTGTAAATTTGGGAGTGTTTGGCCTACCGGAACAGCCGTGAGGCGATTTCCGGTAGGCGGCGGGCGGTGGTTTGACGGCGGCTAGGGATGGTCTCTGAAGAAATGGGAGATGAAGTGTTTGGATTAGGGTTTGGGGGGTTTTGGTATAATTAAATTAGGGATTTAATCTTGGTCGTTGGATCACCAAAATCCAACGGCTCAGATTTAAAAGAATAATGAGCGGATCCGGGCGGGTTTCCAGACGGGTATCCGTTTGGTTTGGGTTAGATGGTATTGAAACGACGTAGTTTCATCCACATACTACGTCGTTTTTGTGTGATTTTGAGGCTGAAGATTTGGAACGGGTATGGGATACTTTTGGGCCTCATTTTACATTCAATTTCTAGGCCCAATCATGATTTTACTCTTTGTTTTGTTTCTCTTTTTCTTTTCTTTTAACTTAATTTCTTAAATCATTTCAAACTAAATTTTAAAATCCCAAATTACATTATAAAACAAAATTAACTTATCAAAAGTATTAATTAACCTCCAATAATAATTAAACACATATAATTAAATACCAAAAATTAAAGTAAAATCACACAATTGGACGACAAATGGTAAAAATGCACAAAATACATTATTTTTTGTGATAAAAATAAAATTAACCAACTTCAATTGCAAACTTGAATTTTATATACAAATTTAGCATATATTTTTTGTATTTTATATTAATTTAAATAAATAGAAATGCGCACACAAAAAATACAAATAATAAAAGAAAACTAACACAAAAATCAACAAAAATCATGCTCAACACAAACTATTTTATTTTGCATTTGTGGAAGTAATTCTCATGTAGGGCAAAAATCATGTGCTCACACAAACCTCCGACTTTTTGGTTCTAGAAATGCCCCTCACCTAAGGCTCACCTCATTTTTCTACTTCCTCATCTCCCTCTACTTCCTCCTCACCTTCTATTACATCCTCCCTAGATAATGAAGCTATGGAAGAGGTGGAGTATTTCCCACTACCTGCTGTTGAGCCCTCAGATGACTCAGAAATAACATTTGTTGGTGCTTGGGCAGTGGGTGATGGTGGAGGAGTGTCTCTTAGCCTAGGTCTCTCCGGCCAGTCTTCCATGTACTCTGGCATGGAGTCTGAGGAAATCTCCCGAGAGGACTCGCACTCACTCCCCGACTAATCACATGCCGTGTCAATTGCTTTTATTATCTTTCTTGTTCTTTTTGTATTTTCTCGGACTTAGGGAGTGAGTTTGATTATTTTTTGTTTCCCTCCCAGGAAGATTCACCTCGACCTAGTTGTTTAGAACCTTTGCCTCGTTGTTTTACCATTGTCTATAATCACAATCAAATAAACTTGTTAGTATTAGTGTAATAAGTTAAGAAGTAGTTAAAAACAGTGTTGCATAACATAAGAGAAAAGTTGTAGAAACTACCCAGTGCAGACCGCACAAAATGGTGTGCGGCCGCACAGGGGTCAATGAGGACCACACAAAATGGCCATGCAGTCTGCACATGGGTGGGGTTCAGACAACCCACCCTCTATATCTTGGCAGTGCAGACCGCACAAAATCAAACGTGACCTCACTGGGGTCAGTGCGGTCAACACAAAATGTAGTGCAGCTGCACTGCCCAAATTTCTGCAAACAGAAGTTCAACAATGTGGTCCGCACAAAATGGTACTACGGACCGCACAGGGGTACCGCGGACCAAACAAAAATGACCGCGGTCCACATTGAGTGCCTAGTTTTGGCACTAAGTTAGGGTTTATGAATTTTTTCTTTTAAGCTCAATTTTGCACCTAATTAATGTCCCTAAGTGTTGCCTAGTGTTTGTAACTACATGAAACTACTATAATTTGGAAAGTAACAACCCTAACCTAATCAGTTGAGGAAATACGTGAAACAAAGAAAAGGAAGCAAGAAATTAAAAACAATGATGAAAGAAATTAACTAAACTAAACAAGTAAAAGGATCATGAGGGTACTAGATAATAAGATGAAATGAAGAATTACGGTTCAAAGCAGTTATTTACATGGGAAAAGAGTGGTGAACTGTGTTTTGAAAGTTTTGAAAGCTAATAGTGCAAAAACTGTAAAAGTAGGCCCTTATGCCCTATTTATAGAACAACCCTGGGGCCCATTCTTACCTACCAGTACAGACCGCACAAAATGGACCGCGGTCTGCACAACACTATTTTGTTCAGGTTCACATAGGCACCCACTGCGGTCTGCACAAAATGGATTGCGGTCGTAGTGGTCTACTGTGGATCGCACAAAATGGTGCGGACACAGTCGCAACTTCAGAGAGGTGGTCATTTCACCCCTCACCAGTGTTGTCCACACAGAATATTGTGCGGTCGCACTGGCAACTTCAAAGACCTGTGCATTTTCTACCATGTCTTATACTGCATCAACATAACCCTATAACATCTCACAACCATTTAGCCCAAAAATCAATCCTATACTACAAAGAAAATCAAAGAAAACAAGAAGAAAAACAGACGGGTTGCCTTCCAAGAAGCGCCTGATTAAACATCGCGTCACGATACAGGTTACCATTACATCATTTGAAATGAAAAAGTACCAGTACGTGGTTGTCATTAATTTTTCCAAGATAATTCTTGACCTGGTGCCCATTCACTCTAGAAACTTCACCATTTTTGTTCTTTAAATCAATAGCACCAAAACGGGGTCACACACACTATTTCAAATGGTCCGCTCCACTTTGACTTGAGCTTTCCGGGGAGAAACCTTAGCAGAGAGTTGAATAAGAGCACCAAATCCCCCACCTTGAACTCTCTGACCCGATTACACTTGTCCTGAAGGTATTTCATTTTATCCTTATACAGGGACGAACTAGAGTAGACATGGAACCTAAATGCATCAAGCTCATTGAGTTGCTCCACCCAAAGATTAACAGCTATATCCCAATCAAGATTCAACTTCTTCAAGGCCCACATGGCCTTATGGTCTACCTCCACTGGTAGATGACATGCTTTCCCAAACACCAACCAGTATGGCGACATACCAATTGGGGTTTTATAAGCAGTCCGGTAACCCCATAGAGAATCATACAACTTTTTAGACCAATCGGTCCGATTGGCATTGATGGTTTTGGAAAAAATTCTCTTGATCTCCCCGTTTGACACTTCAACTTATCCACTTGCTTGAGGATGATAAGGCGTAGACACTTTGTGGTTGACACCATACTTGGAAAGCAAGGCATCAAAAGCTCTATCACAAAAATGCGATCCTCTATCACTAATAATTGCTCGATGAGTGCCAAACCTTGTGAAAATGCTCTTCTTTAGAAATGCCACCACACTCATAGCTTCATTATTGGGCAAGTCAACGGCCTCAACCCATTTTGAGACATAATCAACCGCTACAAGAATGTAGGTGTTTCCGCACAAGCTTACAAAAGGGCCCATAAAATCGATACCCCATAAATCAATGGTATCCACTTCGAGAATGGTGTTTAGAGGCATCTCATCTTTCTTGGAAATCTTGCATGCTCGTTGGCATTGATCTCACCTTTTTATTAGATCATTTGCATCTTTGAACAAGGTTGGCCAATAAAAACCACAAGTCAGAAGTTTTGAAGCTGTCCTCGCCTCTCTATGATGGCCACCATAGGAGGAGGAATGACAAGCCTCTAGGATGCTACATTTCTCTTCTTCAGGTACACACCTCTGGATCAATCCGTTAGTGCAAATGTTGAACAAGTATGGCTCGTCCTAATAGAAGTCCCCCGTTTGAGCTTCTTCCTTTGGTTGGAAGAGAGCTCATACGGGATGATGTCAGTCACAAGGAAATTAGAAATATCTGCAAATCATGGCATATCACTCATAGACACGGAAAGTAGTTGCTCATTGGGAAATGTATCATTGATCTCTAGGCCATCACATGGCCTTCCTTCCTTCTCCAAGCCGGACAAATGGTCCACAAATTGGTTTTCACTACCCTTCTAGTCCACAATTTATAGATCAAACTCGTAAAGTAGTAACACCCATCGCATCAACCTTGCCTTTGAGTCTTTCTTTGTCATTCTTGCCTTTGAGTCTTTCTTTGTCATCAATTACCTAAGGGCGGCATAATCGGTGCGCACTGTGACCTTGGCCCCCATAAGATACTGGTGAAACTTTTCCATTGTGAACATTATGGCCAATAACTCTTTCTCGATTACCATGTAGTTTCTTTGAGTCTTATTCATGGTCTTGCTTTTGTAGTACACCTGATTAAACATTTTGTTAACCTTTTGACCCAAAACATCCCCAACCGCAATGTCGTTTGCGTCGTGCATGAGCTCGAAAGACAAGCTCCAATTTGGTGCAGTAATGATCGGGGTAGTGGCCAACTTAAGATTGAGAATTTCAATTGCTTGCATAAATCTCTCATCGAACACAAACTTGACATCCTTTTCTTGCAGCTTGCATAAGAGGTTTACCACCTTCGAAAAATCTTTTATAAATCTCCAGTAAAACCTCGCGTGCCCAAGAAAACTCCTAACCCCTTTGATAGAAGCTGGGGGAGGAAGCCTTGAAATCACCTCTATCTTGGCTTTGTCAACTTTAATCTCATGCTTTGAAATTTTGTGGCCCAACACTATGCCCTCCTCAACCATGAAGTGACATTTTTCCCAATTGAGTACGAGTTTGTGTCTTCACAAGGGGCCAAAACTCTATCCATATTTCCCAAACACTCTTCAAATGGATCACCAACCATACTAAAATCATCCATAAAGACCTCTAAATATCTTTCACCATATCGGTGAAAATAGCCATCATGAATCATTGGAATGTCGAGGGGCATTACACAACCCGAACGACATCCGTGAGAAAGCAAAGGTGCTATATGGACAAGTAAATATGGTCTTCTCCTGATCCTCCGAAGCGATTAAGATTTGATTATATCCCAAATATCCATCCAAAATGATTAAAAGGCACGCCTCGCAAGGCGATCAAGTATTTGGTCAAGGAATGGAAATGGGAAATGATCCTTGCGGATCACCTTGTTCAGCTTCCGGTAGTCCATGCATACCCTCCATCTGGTAACTGTCCGAGTGAGAATAAGTTCATTGTTTTCATTTGTCACCACAGTTATACCACCCTTCTTCGGCACAAACTGCATCGGATAAGTCCATGAGCTATCATAAATAGGGTACACAACCCCTACATCTAACCCACTTTATCACTTTTTTCTTCACCACTTCTTTCACTGCTTCGTTCAACCTCCTTTGATGTTCCAAGGAGGGTTTTGCATCATCCTCCAAAATGATCTTGTGCATACAGAAGGCGGGGATTATTCCCTAAATATTGGCCAAAGTCCATCCAATTGCCTTCTTTCTCTTATTGAGAACCGCCAAAGTGGCATCTACCTGCATGTTAGTAAGACAAGAGGAAACAATAACTGGTAAAGTAGAACTATGGCCTAAGAATTCTACGTTGTCCTTGAGGTACAATAGGCAACTCTTGATCTCCAATGTCATCTACTTCCCCTCCCCGCATTCATATTTCCAAGAGGGCCATTATCATTTAAAGCCATTTTGGTACCTGAAGTATTGACACACACAAATTAGTAACAAGAAGGAAAGAAGAATAAAACACAAATCTAACTAAATAGATAGCCAAAACTATTAGCTTCCCGGAAACGGTGCCAAAAAGTGATCTTGGCTTACTCCGCATTACTAATTATGTAGTGAGAGAGGGTCGGAACAATTTTTACCCGATTTTGGATCGGGATCGATATCCATAGAGAGATAGAATTGGAATAGAGTATCTTTCTAGTTTAGGATTGCGTACGTGTTCTTAATTATACTTCTATTCATTTTTGGAGTTTTTGTTTACTTCTACTATTATCAACTACAAATGGTAATTGTAACTAAATTATGCTAAGAGTTATAATACTACGAGTTGTTCAAATAGGTTTAAAAGGCACTAGGGTAATAACTTCCGCCTAGGTGATCAATTGACGGGTACTTGAGTCTAAGACAAGTTTGACATATTTGGGGAGTATGATATAACCGTTGCACGACTTTACCCACTCTACACCTCTCGGTGGTTCGAGTAATTCTCCCCGAATTGGCTTTCTCAAGACCAATTAGGTATGCAAATTTGCACAAGAACTAGGGTTCAATTCGGGTATTACTCTCTCGAGGTTTAATACTTTAATTGGGGCTATCAATCTCTTGAGTATGCCCTCCTAATTCCTTGTTGGACCAATTTCGGAGACTTAAGCTCTCTTTCTCAAGAAGATCTCAATTCAAATTAACACAAACTAGTGTTTGCAACCACTAATTCAGAAATTAACCATGAACTCTGCCCAAATAACAAACACCCATAGTCAATTTAACCCCATAATACGAGACCCATCAATTACCCATATTATGGTTGAGCCAAAACCCTAGCTAATGGGTCTAGCTACTCATAATTGAAGAAGAAAAATAATAGATAGATGAAGATAAACTCATATTAATTAATCCTAAGTTAAACACAAAGATTCAATGATTAAAAGTAGCTAAGAGTGCCCAAAATAGCTAAGAATCTTGAACACACAAGTGCAACTACTTAATTACAATATCTGATGCCCTAAAATGGAAAAAGAATCTATTTATACTAAGTAGAAAAATCTTGACAAAAATGCCCCTACAGGGTTAGTACAGACCACACAAAATAGTGTGAGGCTGCACTAGGGCTATGAACTTGAAAATCTGACTCTCTGAACTCAGGCACTGCAGACTGCACATAATGGACTACGGTCGCAGAGCCTTCTAGTGCGGTTCGCACAAAATCGACAGTGGACCACACAAGCTTCAAAACTTCATCTTGCAACTTCTCTGAATCTTGGTTATGCGGACCACACTAAATCGAGTGGGGCCGCATGGCCTTCAGTGCGGACCGTACAAAACCTAGTGTGGTCGCACTGCGTTTTAGCCTGAAAATCATGCTCTCTGAATCTCCCAGTGCAGACCGCACAAAATGTAGTGTAGAGCGCACTGGGCCTGTTTTGCCTGAGTTTGCTTTGTCTTTGTCACTTGTGGAAGTTTCACTCCTTTTGAGCCGATCTTTGACATCTTGTCACTTTGTTGATCAAACCTGCAATCAAGCACAACTTGTGAGCCTTTTGGGACTATTTTGTAAGAATTTCTAATCAAAGCATAAGCAAGAAGGAGTATAAAATGTGTTAACATCCCTATTTATCAATTGCATTTGGTTAGTTCAAATTTATTAGCTAACGTCCTTGCTTAATTCATTCAGTATTCGATCTGGATTTTATTATCCGTAGCTAAGATTCACCACTGTTATTATCATTAATTGATTTAACCAAAAAGCTTAACATATTTTTTGGTCGAATTGTTATATCAAAGTGATTTTGATTCCGAAAAATCTTGATTTTTATAGTGAAATGTTGTTATAAAGAAATTTGAATGTATTTATATTAGATATTCGTGGATCTCAATTAAACTCGAATTCACGTTAAAATTTTTTTCATAAAGCGCTATCTTTTAGTGGTTATTAGCTATCTATAGATACCATTTGCTATATTTCGGGTTGTAGATACGTTTTCTGATATTACAAGATGTATTAGATGTATTTAAGCTACTATATTTATGAATACAGTAGAAAAAATAGGCGTGAATCAGAAAAGTCCAACTAATCAGTTGTTGTATTCAAGTGTATTTGACTATATTCATGGCGTGAAACATGGGATTACAGTTGGACAGATTATTGTATTCGACTTTATTCACGATGTGAAACAGGGGGTTACACTATTTTTAAACGGAAAGTGAATCAATTAATATAATCGACTCCTAATATAACTCAACAAACTCAATTATAACACACACAATTTGTATTTCCAGTTATAAAAGAGATTCTCAACTGAAAAATACCCCAAAAATGTAGCAATCTTCTGAAAATTTCTATAATACATCTGAATACATAAATTATATTAATTAAAAAATATATGAATACATTCATGCCATATAGTGAGATAGTGAATACGATGAAATACATAGAATGCAGCGGGATACATTAAAATGCAATGAAAAAAAGATAGTGAATACAATAAAATACATAGAATACAGCGAGATACATTGAATTACAATGGAATAAAGATAATGAATACAATGAAATACATAAAAATACAACGTGATACGTTGAAAATACATTGAAATGTATTAACATAAAATCAAGTTGCTTAGCCCCAAACTTCGTTGTCTTTCAAGAACGAACCCTAAGTTTCGGTGAATTCATCGTTGAGCAAAAATCCTCAACTCTTTCAAGTTGCTCAGCTCCAAACTCCGTTGTCTTTGTTCAAGAACAACCCTAATGCCGTCTCGTCAAGACGGCCGCGATTCTGACTCGAAACTCTCAAAATTTGGAGCACACTTGGTCTTGAAGATCTTTGCCCCTGCTGCTTCGTTCCCCTGTGGTGCCTTTGCGAAAGATGCCATTTTCTGAATTTGAGTCTCTTTCTGATTTTTTGAAAGTAAAAAGCAAGAAGAAGGAGAAAGCTTAAAGGTTTTTGGTGGCGTACAAGGAAATAACAAGGAAGAAAAAGAGGAGAAGTAAGCGGGAAAAATATAAAAGAATGAGAGAGAAAAATAATACAAAGAGTATTTTACGACTTAAGGGTAGGAGGTAAACATAAATAAATATTTGCCTATAAATATAAAAAGGTATCTATGGAATATAATTTTTTAAAAGAGTATTTTTTAAATAATAAGATATCAACCTTTATTATATGAGGTAAAATTCCTTAAATTTCTTTTGATAATCCTAACAAATCTAAGACTTAGAAATGTAAATGCGTATGACATTTTGGTCTTGCCTGCCGTTGCCTTTCGGCCCTGACTCTCTTCCTCTTTCGGTATGGTGTGTTCACCAACAATTGTTGCTTTTTGATTGATTAATGACACAAGTTTCTTCTGCTCGCTCTTTCCCCCCCTTCATTTTAGTCTATCTATGTTTGGAAAAACAATCTTCTAGTTATAGCACATACTTTTATGATATTTGTTCTTCCAATTATGGTGAAAAATCTTTCTTAAAAAGGTTACTTGAAGTCTTTTCCTTTCCTTGACCTTTACCCATTCGATTATTTTTCCAAAATCAATAAAATCCACCTCAAATTATGAGAATGATATTTTTCCAATACTAGTATATCTAACTATAATTCTTGTTATATACTCCTTATATTTTACTCCACTTTTAGGTATCTTTCTTCTTTCTTTTTTCTTCTGTTTAAAATGTAAATGCTGAGTTTTCTTGTTGTATTTCCTATATTAAAACTACTGGTTCATCGATCGATAAGGTATGCTATTTAAATATTTCAATTTGGTATTTTTAGTATTCGGTTTCTTAAAAAGATATATCAATAGCATACCCGATTAGATCCGGTATGAGTTGATTTTTTTCTTTCGATTTCGGTAAATTCAGTCTAGTAATTTTAGTTTGTTCAGGTTGAATATTAACGATTATATTCTTAATTAAAGTATTTACAAATATGAAATGTTCTAGACTGGCTTGACTGTTGACAAAATCTTTATCCAAAATCATCAAGTATCAACTGGCAGGGGCGGATGTAAAGTTTGGCCGTCGAATTCATCTGAACCCAGTACTTTACACGCGTAGCATAAATTTATGTGTAAAAATTTATTAAAATTTTAACAAATGATAGGTCTTAACCCATAACTTTAAAAATACAACAGGTTTAATGCTAAAAACCATAAAAATCAAACCTATATAATCTAAATTCTGGATCTGGTTCTGTCAACTGGGAGAAAAAGTTACATATAGGAATTAATTTGATCCTTAAAATATCTTGTTACTTGCTTAAAGTTCAATACACATGACTAACAAAGTGAGAAACACTCTAAAATTGTAGAAACATTACGTAGCCGCCCTCAACATGAATGCCAAAGAAAAATATTGTATAACTTATATAATATGTTATAATCAATAATATATGTAATGTATAACTTAGTATAAATTTCGATACAATATTGATATTTCGGTTACAAAAATTTAAATATCAAATTCTTTAAGAACTTAAATCAAATATCATACTATATACCCAAATATCGAATACTTAATACCAGAATTTTCAATGTTTGTACAATAATTCGGTATTTACTATATTATGCATAGTCCTAACTGGGACCGTTAATTCTAAGAGCATGATATTTTTAGAAAGAATAGATTCAATTTCATAAAAAACTTGAATAAAGCACAAGTGTCCTTGGAAGTTGGAACAACAAGAAAAAGAGAACTTAGAGGCAACGACATGTACACCTGAAAATTACAGCCCGAAAGTTGGTCAGAGATGCAGATCTAGAAATTAAATTTTTTGAGTTCGACCTTTAGAATTTTATGTTAGGTGAGTGAACTATCGAGTTCAGTTGAACCTATTGTACAAAGCTGCATCCACTTCTGGTCATAGAAACAACAGACAATAAAAGAAAAAAGAAAAAAGAAAAGAGCAGCCCGGTGCACTAAGCTTCCGCTATATGCGGGATCCGGGAAAGGGCCGGACCGCAGGGGACAATAAAAGAGTTGACACAAAAAAAAAACAGTACATAACTAGCTTGATTGTGGCTGAGAAGATAAATACTCTTTCACCATCAAGATTTCACCGCATAGCTTCTTAGGCACTTGTTGCAATGCTTTTCCTTCTTGCCAGGCTTGCCCTACCATCACTCCTGGTCCCACATGGCGTCCGTATATGACAATCTCATCGTTAAAGGGCCATGGATGCTCAGCTGAGATGTTAAAACACCTTAATTAGGTAAGTGGTTCAACTGTACTAAACGAAACAACAAAGAGAACTCGCCTACACTATATCATTGCCAAGGAAGAGGATCCATGACGTGGTATTTATTTACTAGCAATGTTTATAATATCAACCTAATCGAGAAATCAACCAGCATTGCCCCAGTCACTCCACCCCCACCCCCCCCAAAAAAAAAACAACAAAGCCAAACCTTTATCTTCTATGGAAATTGGAAGAGGAACAGAAGAACTAGTAAATTTGGCAGCTGGAGTCAGATATGACTTCGAAAGCAAGAGGAGCATTTAAAGGCGTCTAAAGGTTGATCTAAGCAGAAACTTCATGCATAACATTTTTATTTGTACAATTCGTGCCATAAAGAGCATATTGGGCTCTCATAGGGTCCATGAAATTTTCCCTGTGAACCGGCTAGAGAAGGTTTTGAGCTAGTCAACTTGGCAATAGAAAGGAAAAGGAAATGCAAACAACTATAAGACTCACTACCAAAACTGGTATTTCAAGACATGTAAAGCAGTACAGAAACAATTGCTCAAGCGTGGTTAGGGTAGATAGGTCACTAAAGTGTAAGAAAATAACTACAAAAAACAAACTACATATGGGCAATACTAGATTTTCAGAAGAAGCTCTCTATCTCTGTTTAACAAGATGTCTGATGCAATAACTCTCACCTGGCTTAGGGAAACCACGAGGAAAATCAGGGAGATCCAAGATTCCATCTTTGAATTCATATGCAAAATCACAAGGATGTTCTGTTGACATCACTTCTTTGAGTTCACTAACCATAAAGTACAGAGGATAAAATGAATTTGAGAGCCCAGAGAAAACTGATTCGCCTGCATAATGTGGATGGTTGGTTAGGAAAGCAATAGATTGAGCAGTAAGCATATCATAAGTTAAATCGGTGGTAAGTGTGGAACCCATATAGCTGCTTAACACATATTGCCTGATTCTTATATATTGTTCCTGACCATTATCAGACATATATCATATATCTGAGATTGCTTTCTTTGTAATTATAATAAAGCAACATCTCCAAGCTAGCATAATATTCACTTATAAATGGACAAGTACAAACTGCAACAGGATTGAAACAAACAACCATTTTCTTTAGAGAAACTTTTTAAAAAAAAAAATGAGTTGACATAATGTGTTGGCATATAGCTGAAGATAGCTCTTAATGAACTTACTAATGAGTCGCCCGTATGCTCTCCCATCACCAGTGCGAAATACAACCTGGCATAAAAATTAGTTAAAGAACTCTCGTATAAGCACCAAATTACCAGAGTTGAATGCCTCTGAAAATCGGTCTAAAAGACACCAGTTAAGTGGTATAACCTTTTTGAAGAAGTTTAACCAGGCAATCTGCAGTGGCCCTGTTCATATTTGAAGTATCTTAAATCATTATCTGAATATTGAATTGAAAACAACAGAAACACTGGCATGTTACTAACAGCTGGTAGAATACATGCCGCGTAAGAAAAGCAGGACAGGCTGCACTAAGGACCTAAAGATCATATGGCACAACCATCAAACTCTCCCTACATGACTACCCTACCTCACCCACAATCAAACATGCGTACAGATGGATATGAATTAACACTCCTCCTGAGTACAGGTGCCTTTAAAATCCAGTATCATCTATATTTCTTGTCTAATTTGCTTGAAACTTCAGATGCTACAGGGAAAACGGAATAAAGATCAGACCACCAATGTTGGCTAAACTTGGACAAATTTTATCATAGTCCAGTATTATGAGAAGCATAAATCAGAAAACAGAACAATTTTGAACATGAAATGACAAAAACCAAGATGAGTAACCTCCACTCGTCCGGCACTTCCAAAATTCAGCAACTGTTTCAGTATTTCCCATTGCTAGCAAGCTAGATGCACTTTTCTGTACCAGCTTTGAATTATAATACCGTGTCCCAGCAATCTCCCAAGCTTGTGATATCAACCTGCTTGAAGTTCAACTAAGAATATGAGAAATTAACACTATCAATTGTGTGATATGTTATGTTGCAAAAGCTGACTGCACATAGAATGGTTCTTTTTTTTTTAAGAGATGCACAAATCGCTTAAAGCTTGAGAAGTAATGATACGCGACGAACATAGCAAGCTTTCTTGGTGGGAGAGGCAGAGATAATCATGCTTTGTCTTATAGCCATAGATCCTCCCCTCACTTTAAGCCATATTATTCTGAGATGCAAGCTAATAAAATTTATACAAGCAAGTTTTTGTCACAAATTTATAATAGCTCATGCTTCACAGATAACAAAGCAAAAGGACGGCCTGAGGGTTTTAGATCGCTGATCAGGGGAAAACCTATCCTAAGATGTCTAAGAACCAGGAATGCATCCCAGAAAAAGCCAAGTACTTCTTCCCATTTCTACAGATAACATTTACTTCCTATACTCAAGCGTTCAAAGAATAAAGTTTCTTTTGTCGAACAATTCAAATTCATTTTAATTAATTCAAATTTAAACAAAATGTAATTTTCCTTACGACACTGGTTTCTCACCTATGAATTTAACACTATCATCTGCTCTCACCAATATAGTACTAGTATATAAGTCAAATTATCCCATTAAACTCCATCCTTACTCAAACACATCATAAAGGGTCGTATAGTTGAGTATTCTCTGCTTCATCAGGCACAACTCATAATAGCAAGAGAAGAAAGGAGACCAAGTGACAGACAAACCTTGGGTTAAGCAATGACAATAGCCTGTGCCGCCTTTCCTCTGGAATATCCTCAATTTTCTTCCTAACCGCAACAACAAATAACAAAGTTAATGAGAAATGACGAGAGCAAATAATTGTCGCAACTAAAATGTACCTCAATAATCGTAATTAAATAAATTCAGTAATAGAACTTACCAAAGATAAGAAGCGGGATTATAAGAAGAAGGGTCTAAAGGAATAAGCTCTTTTGGAGGGTCAAGGAAGGTGACAACATCCTGTTCGTCCAAGTAAACTATTTTGCCATTCGATAAAACTTGGTAGGGCTTTTCATCCCACGGTGAGGATGAGCTGGAGAATGAAGACGACGAAGACGAAGATGTCGAACTTGTTCGTGTAGCGCTGTGGTTTGCCGGACGCGATATTGACAGAGACCTCAAACCGCTAGACGGAAGCGCTGAGCTGAATTTTGTGGAATTGAAATTGATGGCCGGCTGTCGATTTAGGGAAATAATTATTTTGGGGGAGAAGCAGATTGATGGCCGTACCACGAGGTTATGGGCGCACAACCTCTCGGGGGCAGCTGCTGCGTGAGGATACTGCATTGTGAAGGCACAAGGTGTAGCCGAGTGAAGACGTGGGAGTGAAAACCATTGCAATGGAGTAGTTGAAGAAAAAATGAGTAATTATTTTTAGTATATCAAAACAATTAAATTACATTTTTAACTTGGATTTTTTACTCTAGGGTTGAATCTTAATTACATTTTAGAAGATAATTAGCTCCAATTTGGTAATAAAATTTGGGAGTTTTTTTTCAAAGTCTATTTTCAAATATTTGTTTGTTAATATATTTTAACCATTTTTTGACATTTTGAAAATAAAATTTTTAAATCCCAAAAACAGCTCTAAAGTATTTTTTTGAAATTTCAACTTTCAAAAATTATTTTTTCATTTCATCTTTTTAAAAAATTAATTTTTAAATTTTAACCAAATCTATATACAAATGCCAGCTTAAAGTAAATTTAAAATCATAAGTTTAAAAAAAAATTCTTAAATTTATATCAATTCAAATTACCTTTAAATTTGTGTCAACTCAAAATTTCAAATTACCTCACATAAATTTGCAACAAAAATTAACGACGAGGATAAAAAATAAATATCACATTAGTTGGTTATATATTGAATTGGTCTATTTAGCGGAGATACTCATTTCATCTGTGACTACAAAAGCAGCGAGAGAGAAAGAGAGTGCGATCCAGAAAGAGAAATTGAGAGCAGCAGAAAAATGGCTTCAAACGCAGCGGCGCCATTTTGGAGGTCGGCGGGGATGACTTACATAACATACTCAAACCTATGTGCAAACCTGGTTAGGAACTGCCTTAAGGAGCCTTACAAGTCCGAAGCCCTGACCCGTGAGAAGGTCCACTACTCCGTCTCCAAATGGGTCGATGGCAAGCCTCAGAAACCCAGTAAGCAATCTCTGTTTTTCTTTTGATTTTTCCCCTTTCGAGAAAGAAAATTAACGTTCAGATCTTTTGTTTCCTTATTTCATTATTTGTGTATTAATTCATGTTAGTGTTTCAATAATTCCTCTTTTGTATCAATGCGCATCTCGTGGTAGGATCTGTAAATGGATTAAAATTCGAAACTTGGTTATCTTAGGGTTTTTGTATGTGATTAGTAGGTGGCATTTCTTGATCTAGTGTTTTCTGTTCATATTACAGAATGCAATGAATCATTGTTAATATTATTAATTCTGTTGGATTTCTGTAGGAGTTGTTCTCTTAACCGTTCTATTAATTATAAAAGGTGAATTCCTAGTTAGAAAATGTCCATCGTTTTTAGGTCCTAGACATGAAATGTTCTTATTAAACTCTTTGGCTTGACTAGAGAGATAACCAACCAGTTGAAACTAAAATGAGTTTAGTAGTTTATCCACTCCAGTTTCATTATTTGGTGGACTGTGAAATCTTTGCCCTTCTGACTTGCATGTGGATATCATATCCACTTAACACCCTATTTGGATCATTTTTAACCACTATTGTATTGTATTGTATTGTATTGTATTGTATTGTATTGTATTGTATTGTATTATATTGTATTGTATTGTATGGTATTGTATTGTATGGTATCGTTTTATGAATACAACGTTAGGATAGATTGTATTGTTTGTTGTTGTCAACTGACATTTTGTTGTTTGATTTGATTGTATCGTATTGTACTGTAATAAGTTTACTAAAATACCTTTAATTATTTTAAATATTCTCAAAAAAGTAATTAGAATTGGAATTTAAAATCAATATTATACTGCTAATTGGAGATAAAGTAATTAGAATTGGAGTTAAAAATTAAAGTAAAAGAAAGAATAATAAAACAAAAAGAAGGCAAAACCTATACATGACGTTGGAGTTGGAAATGGCAGAAGGAAAAAAGGAATGAAGATGCAGCCTATAGGTTAGAAGATTTGGATTGAAATAAAAAAAGTACAAGGTAAAATAGACTTATAAAGTAATAAGTTAGGGCGTAATTGAAAAGTTTTACATAGTTATGTGTAAATAGTCCTAGTCCCATATGTAGTAGGAGTAGAATATGTCATGGTCCTATATATAGTAGGAGTATAATATATATTATATATAGGGCTCACTATGTCATTGTTAAAAAATAGATTCTTCTCCCATGTATTCTCACATGGTATTAGCGCTTCGGTGAGAAAATTATCCTTGTGTCATTCCAACGACATCCGGGAAGAAAGCTGTGCAATTTTCCGACAACTTCATCTTATTCACAGTTGATCACTGCTACAATGGTACTGTACATATACCAGTACCACCATTGGATCTGAAACCCTTGTGCGACCAAACCCCAGAAATTCCAGTCCCATTAGAACAAAAAAGTCAGTCATCGTGCACCTTTCCGGTTGATGACTCAAGATTGATTTGCGCTATATCCTCATGGTAAGTGTTGTGCAAAAACCAACACTACCATCTTGTTCGAAAACAGTCAATTGCTTCGGTAGGTCCCTTACGCGCCGCCAAAACTAGGGTTCCAGCGAGCTACTATAACTTTTCCGGCGTGTGAGCCATACCGACCACTTTTTGACAAAACTCTTTCAGGACAACTTACTCGTCAAGTGATTCCAAGCCTACCCTTATAAATTACATCAAATTCTGTTGACTTTTATTTTTTCTGGCGTGAACAGTGGCCCTTTTATGGCGTGAACAGTCGTTCATGCGTGAACAGTAATTTCCAGAAAAGTTTCTGTGTTTTCTAATGGTGTTTTAGAACCTATTTTGTAGAATGGAATTCGGCTCAGTCTCACTATTTTCAAATTTTTTGCGACCTTTCGGCCAACTTCTGTTTGTCAGCAACGACCTGGTTTTGTTGCTCAGGGGGAGTCTAGTGGCCTTGTATGACGAATGATCAGCTTGCAGATATTTTCACCAAGTCCCTCACTGATCCCCGCATTAGTTACATATGTAACAAGCTCGATAAATATGATTTGTATGCACCAGCTCGAGGGGAGTGTTAGATAGCTATGTGCAAATAGTCCTAGTCTCATATATAGTAGGAGTAGAATATGTCATAATCCCATATATAATAGGAGTAGAATATGTATTATATATTAGGCTCATATATAATAGTAGTAGAATATGTATTATATATAGGGCTCATTTATCATTGTTAAAAAATAAAAAAAATTCCCGTGCATTCTCATAGAAAGAAAAATAGGAAATAATCCCACCCCACCAAATCAATTGTTTCGAAAAATGAGACTTCTCATTGTTCCGGAACAATGGATTTAACAATACAATACAACAAATTTTAACTAAACAATCAAAACAAATATTATTTTGGGATAACAATACAATATGATACAATGAACGACAACCATCCAAACAAGCTGTAAACCTCGAACAGTTGATAATTAATATGGCAGACTTAAGGGTGGATGTAGGGTAATTAATACGTGTTCATCTGAACCCAATAGCTTTAGCTTAAATCTTGTATAGTGTTAGAAAATTTACCAAATTAATACAAATAATAGATTTTGAACCTAGTAAATCAAATTGCCTTTGGTAGAATTTCAAACTCTGAACCCACAAAGTTCAAATTTTGGATCCGCTGCCGCAGACTTTGCGATGCTGAGACTCATACTTATTTGAATATTCAGACGGTGCTGTTTGCCCCTCTAAAAAGCTTAATCTGAAATCTTTCAACTCATCTACTTCGTTCAAATATTATCCAAATTGTGGTTGTCTAGTGTCGATCATTTGCTTAATACTGCCCATCTGGTTGCCTACTAATTCTCTGCTCTTTCTTGTTTATTCCCCTCCTCTTCCTAAAAGATATTCTTTTCTCACTTCTAATCGCTGCTGTAGAGTGGGCATTGGGATATCGTTTCACCCATTTCATCATATACCTATACATTTGTGTCTTTAAGAAATGTCATGTCTGCATTGTCATGTGTTGCATGCACTTCACATACGTTTCTTTTTTATGTTTTAGATGAGGGGATGGGGCATGGAGGATGGGTTATATGGCCTGTATATATGTTATTTGCTCTATTGACTTAATGCCATTGCAAGCTGTGCTTTCTGCTTACTGATAAACATTTCTGCTGGTTTTTAAACAGCCATCCGCTCAGATTCTCCTGAAGAATGAGACCAACTGAACAAGGTTGGATATCAGGCTTTATTTCTTCTCTCAAATGAATTTTGTACTTTCCTGGCATTACATACGGTGCTCGTGTGCTGGAGCTTGCATAAAAACATTTATATGCTAATAATATAGCCGATAGACCTTGACTTGTACCTGTTGGAGGGGAATTGTGATAATGTTTGTTGGATGGAATTGTGATAATGTTTATTTTTAGACCTGCTTCTGTTGTCAAGAGACTTATTTCCTTTTTTCTAACGAAACTTGTCCAATGGCCATGGGGCTGGGGCTGTCATAATGCATCAAGCTCAACGTTCACCTGTGTAATTTAAATCATTGAGCCTTTGAAGATGTCTTGGAACATAACATAAAGTAACCGCCATGGTCAATGAAGCAGCGGTCTTCTGCTTTTAAAAGTGGTGAGAAGGAAGAGGAGGGTAGAGCAGAATTGTTGTACGCTTTATTTCCTAGGAGCCTGGACTAAATATGTAAAACTAATAAACTAATATCAATACAACTTACATTATAAAATATTTTTCATAGACAAATCTTCTAATTTTAAATGCTAACGCCACCATAAAATTCATGGTTGGAAGCTCGAACTCTTTTCTTTCTTCATTACTCAGGTACAACACTTTGGAAATAAGTTTTGAGGCTTGATAGATTATGTTAATGCACGACCATAATAGGTTGCTTATTACGTCGAACCAGCTATTCTAGGCTGGCCAAGTGTGCCGGGCTAGAAAACTTATATATTACGGAAAAGGTCCAAATATCCCCTATACTTTGTAAAAATGGTCAAATATACCCCTCGTTAAAAGTTTGGCTCATATCCAATCTTGTCGTTACATTATTGGCCCGGATACCTCCCTAGATTTTACGATAAGGTCTATATATAACCCTTGTTTTTTAACAATTTTTTTTTGTTGTAAAAACTGAAAATTATTTGTTGAAAATAATTTCTTCAGTTCTTAAAAAACGACAAATATTTTGTAAAAAAATATTTTCTTTTTCCTTTTTTACAAAAAAAAAAATAGTTTTTACAAATTTGTTTTTCCAATTTTTACAAAAAAAGTTTTAATAAACTAAATAATGAAGAAAAAAAACATTTTTCAAAAGCGAAAATAATTTATTGAAAATATTTTATTTAGTTTTTTTAAAAAATAAAAATATTTTTGGAAAAACTGAAAATGTTTTAATTCCTTTGTTTTTATATTTTTTACAAACGGAAAAGGGTCTGATATATCTTTGTACTATGGTACATTGTTTAAAATTGTCCCTCGTTATACTATTGGGCCATAAAAATCCCTACCGTCCAACTATCCTAACAAATCTGTCCTTACTTTGACGGAAGTGCCACGTGGCCAGATTTAAAAAGAGGCAACGATGGATGCCACGTGGCACTTCCGTCAAAGTAATGGCAGATTTGTTAGGATAATTGGACGGTAGGGACTTTTATGGCCCAATAGTATAACGAGTGACAATTTTAAATAATTTACCATAGTAAAAGGATATATCAGATCCTTTTTCGTATACAAATATGTTTTTACAAAAATAAATATTTTGTTAAAAAAAATGATTTTTGCAATTTTTTAAAGTTTTACAAAAAGAAATTAGAACATTTTCAAAAGAAAAAGACATTTCTTTTTGTGAAACTTTAAACAATTTGCAAAAATTATTTTTTTAACAAAATATTTTTTTTTGTAAAAACTGGAAAAAAATGTAAAAACAGAGAAATTAGATCATTTTCAGTTTTTAACAAAATATTTTTGTCTTTTAAAAATTGAATAAAATATTTTCAACAAATTATTTTCGCTTTTGAAAAATATTTTTTTCTTCATTTTTCAGTTTTTAAAGTTTTTTTTTAAAAACCGGAAAAACAAATTTGTAAAAATTGTTTTTTTTTTGTAAAAACAGAAAAAAAATTATTTTTTAACAAAATATTTTCGTTTTTATGAACTGAAGAAATTATTTTCAACAAAATATTTTCAGTTTTTACAAATATATTTTTACAAAAGAAAAATATTTTGTTAAAAAAACGAGAGTTATATATAGACCTTATCGTAAAATTCAGGGGGGTATTTGGCTCCGTTTAAAGTTCAGGGGGTATCCGAGGCAATAGTGTAACAGCAAGGTTGGATATGAGCCAAACGTTTAGCGAGTGGTATATTTGGCCTTTTTTGCAAAGTATTGGGGGGTATTTGGGCCTTTTCCGTATATATTATTATCTTTTCATGAACCACTTAGAGTTGAATTATACTCTTCCTCTAATTCTTGCTTTTATCCACGTAAAATCTTGTGAAAAGCGCAAAAATATCTTCTTAAATCTTGCGAAGAGCATCTAAAATCTTGACACAGATATTATGGCCAATAGTGCCAAAATGATGGTGTAATTTGGTTGAGCTTTTCTTAAGCTAGTTCATCACTATATGATCTCTCTTAGGCTGTTCATAATTGTAGTAGCAGTTATATGTATCATCTCTCTTCATTTGCCTCTGTAATGATTTCTTCAAGTGGAGTTCCAGGTTCTCTTGTAGAGAACCCTTCATCCGGAGGCGATGCACTTCTGGTTTCTGGGATTTGTGTGGGGAAGTTGGGCAATATTTCAGGGAAAGCTGCACTTGCTGTGAATGGCGGTGTAGTCTTTTGGCTTTCATTGTCTTCACCCGGCTTTTCTGACTTAAGAGTTAGGTTTCTCTTTCTCGTCATCAAAGATGTTTGCTATAGCAGTAAGCTTTTGCCATAGAGAATCATCAGTGGCTAAGATTTCCCTGTTTTGATAAAGAAAGATGAGGAAAAATATGAGAAGAGCGGAACTTGCTGATACACCAGCTATGAGGAAAAGTCCCTTGAAACTATCTAGCTTGAGGCTATCAGATGTTATAGGCATTCCATCTTTCTCCGGACAATCTGTTTCATTCCCAGACAAGTTCTGTATTATGTTATTCATAACCCCTCCCTTCTTCACCATGAAGGCTGCTCTCGAGACATCAGGTACCAATGGAGATCCTTTTGGAAACGCCTGCATGAAATTGTGGAGAAAAGAATGGAATAGATTAAGTAAACTACCATTGGTAGTATAACTTTAGTTATGGAACATTTCCAATTAAATGATGCAGAGAGAATCTTACGAATCCAAAGCCAGAAGTTTTGTAAGTCGGACCGACCATAATATACTTCCAGCAGTACTTGTTGAGGAAGAGTCTGAGATAAGGTAGTTCATCAACAATTGCACCAACACCTCCATTTTTACTTCCTCTCGAGAGGGCATCACTGTACGCTTCCAATGTGCTATAACTTCTAAGCTTGGTGCTGTCAAATCTCATGCTCTTCAAGATGTCTTTGACAAAGGAACCTTTTTGGTACCCAACATATTCTCCATTCTTGATGAGATCATTGAGGTCTGTTATAGTAGGTTGTAGCTGTTGCACCATTAACATAGATGTTAAGCTGGCTGTATAACTTGATGTCAGTACTAGGACCACGAAAACCCACACAATCACCACAAATTTTGTTAAGTTGCTTTTCACCCTCTCTCCTGCAACCAGCCATATGATCTGTTAAGAAACAAGGAGAATATAAAGCACATATGTAACTTGCTTTGAGTTAGAGACTTACTGTGAGCAAAAACAAGAGTTGAGAAGGAAAACCAGAATATCATCCCAACTTGCTTGCCTTTGGGTCCTCGAAACTCTTTGTTTACACGGTGTTCGAGTATCCAAAGTTTGCTCTGTAGAGGTTTCAAGAAAATCCACCCATTCTTCCTCTCATCATCCCTTACTGGCACAATTGCAGAAATACCTGACTCCGTAATAGGTATCAGATCGGTTAGCTAAAAAGCCTAAAATGGTCACATCACCTATAATTGCATCATATTCCTGGTTAAAGCAAACAATGATTATGGCAGTAATTATAGTTGGTCAAAGCAGAAAGTAGATAAGAAGGTCCAAAATAGGAGCATAACAACAACAACAACAATAACAAAGTGTATTCCCACAAGTGGGGTTTGGGGAGGGTAATATGTAAGTAGACCTTACCCTACCCAAGGGGCAGAGAGGCTGTTTCCAGGTGACCCGGCTCAAGAAGGAAACAGGTGACAAAAACAAGCGGCGATATATTAGTACTAGTACTGAAATATATATTACCTTAAAAATAAACTTGTAAACAGGATCATCATAGTGCAGAAGGTATAAGTTCGTAACGGACAGCATAGGGCAAAGTTCGGAGGACTTCATTGAAGACATCTACAAATAAACCAGTTGAATCTAATTCCATTTGAGTGAATTGCTCCAGCCCTCCTTTGATGGGAATTCCAACCCTTAATTTCTTACCATTTGTGGCAATCTCCCAGCCTCTTGGAACAATAGTAGAATCACCGGGCCAAATGATGGACCCTAGTTGCTTATTATTACTCTTAGTTGTTTTATCATTCATCCTCAGTTTATACGAAATGCCATCTTTCTCTGTCCAGAATCCTATGCTTCTCTCTCCTTTCCCAATTATATTCACAATCTGATATGGGAATGGCTGCAATTCTCGATCAATGATACGGAAATCACCCCTTAGTCCTGTTTTTAGTGTTGTGTTTTGCATAGAGTCGATGAGCAGAGATCCCAATTCTGAGGTTCCAAGTGCCTCTAAGTCCGTTAAGTTCTCTCTAGTCTCCGTTTTCTTGAATTCTGGGATGACAGTGGTGCCCACTTTCTCTGCTGCGTTAACATTGAGTTCAACTGAGTCCATGGTTGGATACTCTTGACAAAATCTCTTTCTCCATCTCTTGGTGAAATTGTTAAGCTCATTTGATCTTGGAACATAAGGCTTTATACCAAGAACACCTTGCATTGATGACTCTATCACTGAAGGATCTACCGAGTCCATAAGACTCGTTAGCACATCCGTGATGATCCATGCATAGCACTGTTCATCACCCCGACTTCTTTGGCCTTGAGAAAAAGGCGTGAGGCTAGAGAAGGTTGCAAGTGTACGACAAAGACCATGGTCTGCATTGTATTCAACTTGTATAGCTCCTTGAGGATTTGATCATCATTGGCTGAAGGAGAAATAACACATCTATAGGAGACTAAGGTGCTGATTTTCATTAAGGCATCGGTGAAATGTGGAACTATCCCGGTCCCATAGAAGCTATCTTCGTGGATGACTACAACCTCCCTCCAGTCAAAGCTCTTAATAATTGCTGCAATGGCCTTGGTCTGGCTGGAAGAAGGAAGTGCTGCTCTGATGAAATAGGGATTTTCCTTGACTGTAAATAAAGGACTTGTTGCTGGAGAAATGATCGGAACTGTAACTCTATTCCCTATGTCAATCACAAAATCAGTTTGTGTAGACATTTGTGGCCCAAAGATAGCATGTACTTGGGCATCCTTTAGCAAGTATATGGCTGCACATACAAAATCAAGCTATAAGAAATTGTTGGAACATCCCTTTCAAAATAGGAAAATCAAAGGGAAATGAGTTTTCTTAGGGAAAAAGAGAATATCTTGAAAGTAGTGCAGGAGTATTTCCTCCATTTTATCAGACACACGTTCCTTTTGAATTTGTCCACACAAAAAATAAAAAAAGACACCTTTTTTTGTTTGGAAACTACTTAATCTTAGCATCTCCATTTTACTCTTAATAACATAACTTGTTGGGACCTCAACTCCACACAATTAAAATGAAAAAACTTGAGAAACTTTCACTACTACTCATTTAAAAGGATACTTTTGATACTTTGCATATTTAGTAAGTTTTCTTTAATTTCTTAAATTGTGTGCCTAGTCAAACACTGTCATATAAATTGGGATGGAGGGAGTACTAACTACTAGAGTATATCCGTCTCGTGAAAGCACAAAGAGTAAGAAATTCTAGTTTAAATATATCACGGAGCATAATTTACCAGCGGATGCAGCTTCAAAATCATCTTTCTTGGAATCCCTCAAGTGAGGGACTATCCTAATGGCACTGCGATTAGCGGCATGGTAATCTTCAAGAGCTAATTGGATACATGTGTGCATGACTTTTGCCACAGTTGTTTCTGTTTGACTCAAAATGTTATTGATCATTTTATGAATTCAAAACAATCGATATAAGTTGAGGGTCAATCATAGCAATTCGTAACATATCATGAATTTAGTAAAGGAAAAGATAATGAAAATGTTCATATTAACAACAGAAGATATAGATGATCTTTATTCATGATAATAGAGTAGTTTGCCTCTCCATGGGGAGGTTTAGAACTTTACAATCATGTTTAATTCGATCTATTCTCTTTCTGCTTTTTCTATTGGGTTTTCACTCTGTATTTTACTCTGTATTTCAAGAGCCCCTCATAGGGAGAGAGTAGAACCACGTTTCTGCCCATTCTCCTTGTATTTATAGATGTGAATTGTATAAGTTGACCCTTGATGACTGGACCCACGTTAGAGGATTATTTGAGATATATCCGATAGGTCATAACCTTAGTAACCTTTTAAGTGGATGCGAAAAGGTCTCCTTAATTAGGAATGATTATAGCACTTATTACGCTTGCATTAGTCGATAGGAGCGATTAACCTTGTCGACTGTTGTAGAATCGGATTATGATCCATACAGTTCCATATCAAGAATTATGCCTACATCCACCTGCTTTACAGCATTAGTTTTATCTTCACCATTTACTGGCGTTGTGTATTGGTAGAAGTTAATGATGGAGACAAATTGAATTAAAAAAATTAGGAAGTGGCATCGTGAATTTTGCATTTGGAAAACTCGGTAAGTCCAAGAGTTGGGAAATCAGTTGTGCTTGTGCAAGCAGCCACCGTTCAAAGATAAGCTCTATTAAAGATTTGTCTAAGCTCTCTCAAATGGGTGGGCTTCAGTATCAGGAAACTTCTTACTCTTCGACCAGTAAATTCCTTAAGTACTACTGTACTATAATTAGACCAAAACCCAATAATTGTTCAAAGAAGGAAAAGTTGAAGATATTTCGTTTGATTATTGAGAGAGAGAGGACTTTCAGAGGTAGTAAGCTTTCTCGTTTGACCAAATCAAAACTAACTGAATATAGTGACTAAATTCATTTGGTTGAACTTTGTGTGGTACTCATTCCCCAATCACACCTACTTGTGTATTCATTTGATGCCGACTATTTAGAGGACATTGAATGAATTATCCATAGTTTGGCTAAGGCAGAGTAAGGCAGAGGGAGTAGATAAATTTAGAAGTTCCGAGCAACATCAGTTACAAATCCTAAATAGTCAACATATAAGGCTACGAGTACTACTCTGCTATATATAATGTTAATCTTAATTACGCGGTTTAAGTTAGACTTGGTCAGCACTAGATTCTTTTCACGCCAAAACAACCAAACACGCTCACAGACGGCGGAATCAGAATTTAAAACCTATGAAATTTGGAATTCTAAATGTTTTAAATTAGTAAGTTTTAATTTAATAATTTGTACATGTTCAATAAAAATTTTAAAATAAATATATGATTTGAATCAAAGATATTTAATTCGGCCTAATCCGTATACTCCTCTCCCTCCACCCATGTACACTCATGACCCACCACCCTGATCGGTCAATCGGAGATAGCGTCATAAATGGAATGGAATGGAATAATGATGCATTTAGATATCAGAAGTCAATTTGTTCGGTTGGGTTTTGGAGATGATTATATAGGTCAAGGGCGAAGGCATACTTGGGCAAGGGTGGTCAACTGACCAACCTTTATTGGAAAATTACATTGTTTATATAGGTAAACTATTAGATTTTAAAGGTACATAACATATATTAAATATTCTTTGTCGAATTATTTTTTTACTTATTTTAAATTTGAACACCCTTAAGTAAATTCCTGATTTCGCCGATATAGGCGTCAATGTCATTGGGTCACTGTTTTTGTTAATGTAAAATGAAGCTGCTTGTGAACTGCCTATGACTGGAAGTAAACTGTGAGCATATATTACCGCTTGTCTTTTTGACCAAAATTCTCGCTTATCTTTAAGAAATAAGTTTATTCTTATCCTTTAAACTATAGGGAGATTTTTGAATAATTGGTCTTTCTGCTTTTCAATTAGAATTTTTACATTCCTACATTATCATTTTTATTTAAATTTTATTATAATTATATTTTATATACCTAATTATTATTTATTTATATTTTAAGGGAATTAATAATATTAATTAGTATCCTAAAATAATTCTATCGTATATTCCCCCCATATTTCTCTCTTCAAATTCCATCCCTTCACCCACGTATCTTGCACTTACCCACGATTTTCTCTTCACAAATCTCAAAACTCGTTCATTAACACCTATGTCATCTCTTCTTCAAAAATCAGACAAATTTTTACTCTTATTCAAAATTCCCACCTCCATTAACGTCTCTGATTAGCTTGATTGTCAATGAAGAAGAAGATCTCTACGTAAAGCAAAGAAATTCTCTCTACGTCTCTCTCTATCCCTTTATCCCTAATTTCAGTAATGTAAAACAAAGAAAAAGAGAGCAGCAATTCCACCATTGGCAGCCATTAAAAAGCTTTGAAGCTTTTAATTCGAATTTGGGTTTTCAAAAACCGTTATTTATTTGGATTGGGTGTTGTCCCAAATAATTAGGAATACGTTTTGGAGTTTATATCTCATTTTTTAGGGTATTTTGGCGAAGATTAGACTTAATTTTGACTGAATTCGGATTGAAACTCGAATAATAGGAAGAAGACGCAATATACATTATATTTTGAGCCGAACAATTTGGCGCCGTTTGTGGGATTTCATAGCAAGACAATTTAGCTTATAAGCACTTTTATCCAAACACGTAACTGCTTAATTTAAAAATCAGTTTCGGTAGTTAAAAATACTTTTCAGAACATATGCTTTTCAGCTACTCTAAATCAGCTAGCCAAACGAGATCAAATTCCAGGGCTACAGAGCACTCTGCTGCTTCAGTAATGTGCTAAAAAAAATCTCCCAATATACATTCTATGCATCTAAAAGTAAGATGGTAAGGGAATGAAGTGCATTGCAAGGCCCAACACTGCATTTCTAAACAACCTGTTTACTGGTATGCCACTCGAGCAGCGTATGATAAGACAAAAAAAGGTTAATTTCAATATGGTCATCTAACTTATAATTTATTTCAGAAAAACCACTTATCTATTTTTCATCACTTAAAAATTACTCAACTTTACATTTGTAACTTAAAAGTCATTCTAATTTAAAACCTATAAAATATCCTATAAAGATATGACATTGCATTAAATTTAATCATAGTGCCACATAAACTTAGATGGACCATACCCAATTTAGACCCGTTTCATCAATAATTCGATTTGACCTATAACACAAATGGATTTTAATATTTTGATCATTAGAAGGAAAGACGAGAATAATTATGTGCTAAAAATATCTTACTTTATGTATGAGCTATAATTTGATCTTATAATAATCAATTAGATTAACCATTTCTCTCGATTGATATAAACATAACAAGCAGCGAGACCGCCCCGACCAAGAGTACTACCCGCATCCTCCTAGAAGTTTTCCCGGGTACGCCCGAAATAATCTCCTAACACGGGCCCGATCTCCAAGAAAGTCAACTGGTACAACAAATGTCTATAAATACAGAGGCACGTATCAGGAAAGGGGGCTCCGCTCTCTCCCCATGGGGGATCTAAGAAATACACAGTACAACGCATAGTGAGAACCCAATACCAAAAAGATAGAATAACGGTAGATATACGAAAACATGATTGTAAAGATCTGAACCTCTCCATGGAGAGGCAGATTAATCCATTGTCATGAATAAAGACCACTAATATCTTCCCCATTATCTTTTCTCTTATCGAATTTCAGATATGTTACGACTTGCTATGATTGGCCCTTTATTTTTAGTAATTATTTTGAATTCATAAATGCTTGTAAACATTTTGAGTCGAACACTTTATTTGTTACCTAATAACATTAATGTCACCACCTATCATTTCATTAAAAATATGAACAAAACTAGCACAGAACCAATTTTTGCATCCTTCATGGCATTTTATAAATTTTCATGAAGTTAAAATACTACCATATCAATCTCACATAACATATAAATGTATCACTAGCAAAAGAAATAACATGTTGTGTCATTGACCGTAAATGTACAATCAAAACCTTCAAAAGACCTAATTTATTTTAAATTTCTTAAACGTATTTTTCTACAAATTAACCACAAAAATCAAATGTCACACCCCAATCTTGGGAGGTGTGACTGGCACCCGATGCACGAAGGCCCGAGCGAACCAACCATGAAATATGATCTGAAATATAATAACCTGCAGGCAGAAGAGAGCAACACGACATATATACATATAACCTAAGCCAACAAGGCTGCAACAACAGTGTAACAGCTATCCAGAATGCCGATAGGGCTATACGAAATATATATATATATACAATGACCGCTAGTCTGCAAGCCTCTAAGAGTGTAAGACACTATCAACAGGGTGGGACAAAACCCCCCCGACATACCCAAAACTACACATATACATATGTAATAGTACCTATGGACTCAAAGTCAGCCACTCCAAAGAAGTGGAGTGCGAAACCTAACGCTGATCCTGGGGGTCCTACCGAGGAGGCACACCGCTCTGTCTATCCGAACCTGTGGGCATGAACACAACGCATAAAAATGCGTCAGTACGAAATATGTACTGAATATGTAGGGCGACAAATGTAACATGAAAAATGTAACTAACAAGAGAAAATATATATAGAAAATTTGAATTTATAAAACTAGCCTCGATAGTAAATTAAAAGTTCAACCTGGATATAAATGTATGCTCGTGGAATCGTTGCTCACTATCGCTAGTTATAATATATCACATTATATAATAATAAATCCTTCTGTGGGGCTATAATATCCATAACGTACCCGGCCATAATAAAGGCTCGGTAGAATCGTACCCGGCCACGTGGAGCTCGGTAATCCCAACTGATCAGTGGTTACACAATATGTGTCATACCCGGTCGTCTATAGTGCGGCTCGGTAATAAAAGTAAATACATACATATGCTAAATCATGAATTGTATAAGTTCAATGCGAACCAAACTTCGAAGACTTCTACGAATAGTCAAAATGGCATATCATCATTATTCCCCGACTATCATAATTGTCGCTAAAATATCTGATTTTCTTAACTACGAGTCAACAAGTACTAAGAACATGAGATCAATGTATTATGAATACCTTTAAAGTAAGTGCTACTTATTCAAGATTTATATTAATGTCGAAATGACAACGAGTAAAAAGGCTCTAGTTCTTTTTAAGCACGGAACAAGGAAAACCGAGAATTCATGGATATTCTCTGAAGTACGCACTCTATGAGAAAGAATTAGTTCTAAGCATCTTTATAAGTTGAAGCTGAAATAACTCTCATCCGACGAAACAATTCAATAAACGTTTATTCGAATTCTAGTCATGCCGAAAAGTATAGCGAAAGCCCTACATACCTTGTCGATGGAGTTATATACGATTTCCGAGAACTCGAAAGCCTTAGGAATGATTTCCTACATAACACGAACCATCCAATATCAAATTCAAGCTCATATCCTATATAATTCCTCATTTAGACAATTAAGCGAACAACTTGCGGGCATGAATTGTAGACCCTTTTTTGTAGTTTAAATTTTACCCAACACACCATCAAAATTTTACTTAACTACATCTCCTCATCGACATGATTCCAGCCATATCTTCACAGATTCAATCAACACAATAAAACTATATAAAACAGCCCAAACAACCAAGTCCTACTAAGAGGGGTTTCTTAACAAAAATCAAAGAATATTTCTATAGATTTCAACTATTTCTTAAGAATTCTTATGGTAGATGTTTACAAGAAACAAGGAGGAAGTTAAATCATACCTTATGTGACTAGAATTACTCAAAATTCGAAAAAAAATTTCAAGGCGGAGTCTTGCTATGAGAAGTGAATCACCGAAGAAATTCACGATTCCGAAGTTGCCATGGTTGAAGATGATTAAATTGTTGTTATGCTTGGCTAGATGGATGGGAGGAGTTTGAGAGGAAATACCAAGGGTTTTGATTCTGTTTGGGAGAGAAATAAACGAAGGGTTCTGTTTTGGATGACTTAAATAAAAAAAATTTGGACAAAACCCGGTTTGCACACTATTCCCGTAACAGTGTGCACCCCTGTACGAAAATGTTAATATCTCTCTACTCTGAAGTCGTATTAACGAACGGTTTATTGCGTTGGAAACTAGACTCATAGACCTTCGATTCGATAGGTAGAACACACCATAACTCCCAGTATATTGAGATAAAAGCTCATCAACATTTGATCCAAATTCCAATAAAATTTAAAACCCATAACTTGCGACGATCTTTGTCGAATTTTTAATCACAACTCAAATGACTTCCAATCTTAGCGTATAACTATCAAATAATTTAAATATCTCGTAGAAATTATATTCCTATCGAATTAGCCCTTTTACAGCATGATAACACCGAATACACAAGGTGTAACATTCTCCCCTTCTTATGGACATTCGTCCCCGAATGTTAACGGTTAACTTAACTTCTCAGTTTTTTTTTTTTTATAAAAAAAATTCGCCAGAGTTTCCCCTATATATAGGTCTATCCAATACCTATCATCAGCCCAAACATACATATCCAAGGCCACACATCATCATAATAACATTAATTTGGCCTCACACGATCGCTTACTTATACAATAATAATAATAAGAAGAAGGTTAGTCATACCTTAGTTACCTCAGCTGTTACTGGTTGATATCTGTGCAACACGTGCCATATTTGTCTCAAGCATACCACCTGAAGGTTTAAATAAATGAGGGTACCTGTACTTCATGTCCTCCTCGGCCTCCCATGTCATTTCCTCTACATTATTGCTCCTCCACAGTACTTTTACTGAGGCCACCTCTTTAGTCCTTAGCTTACGGATTTGACGGTCAATAATGGCAACAGGTATTTCTTCATATGACAAATCCTCGGTAACTTGAATATCCTCAATAGGGCTGATGCTAGAAGGATCACCTAAGAATTTGCGAAGCATGGAAATGTGAAATACCGGATGGATTGCGCTTAATTCCGGTGGCAAGTCAAGTTTGTAGGCTACTCGCCCAATTCTCTGAACAATCTGATATGGCCCGATATATCTAGGGCTGAGTTTTCCCTTTTTTCCAAATCTCATTACACCTTTCATAGGCGACACTTTCAAGAATACCCAGTCTCCCACAACAAATTCCAAGTCTCGACGTCGGTTATCTGAATATGATTTCTGTCGACTTTGAGCTGTACGCAACCTTTCCTGGATCAACTTTACCTTTTCTACAGCTTGTTGTACCAATTCAGGTCCTAGCAACTTTGTCTCGCCAACATCAAACCAGCCAATAGGAGATCTGCATTTCCTCCCATATAATGCCTCGTAGGGTGCCATATGAATACTGGCGTGATAACTGTTATTGTAGGCAAACTCAATAAGCGGTAAATGATCTTCCCAACTTCCCTTGAAGTCTAAGACACAAGCTCGCAACATATCTTCGAGCGTCTGAGTAGTGCGTTCGGCTTGTCCGTCGGTCTGCGGGTGAAAGGTTGTACTGAGGTTAACAAGAGTACCCAAACCTTCTTGAAAAGACCTCCAAAAATTAGCTGTAAATTGGGCACCTCTGTCAGATATAATAGAAAGCGGAACTCCATGTAGCCGAACTATTTCCTTGATATACAGTCTTGCATAGTCTTCAGCTGAATATGTGGTCCTAACTGGGAGAAAGTGAGCTGATTTTGTCAGCCTATCCACAATGACCCAAATTGAATTGAACTTCCGGCGAGAATTGGGAAATCCTGTAATAAAATCCATATTAATCGATTCCCATTTCCAAGCTGGAATCTCAATATTTTGAAGTAGTCCTCCAGATTTTTGGTGTTCAGCTTTAACTTGCTGGCAGTTGGGACACTGAGCCACATATGTAGCTATATCTTTCTTCATGCCGTTCCACCAGTATAGCTGACGAAGATCATGATACATTTTGGTTGAACCAGGATGAACTGAGTATCGAGACTGGTGCATCTCCGTCAAAATTTTCTTACGAAGCTCCCCAATGTTAGGTACACACCACCGGCCTTTATATTTTAGAATTCCATCATCAGATTGTTCGAACAACTGATTCTTCTGAAAAGAGATGCTCTCTTTAATCTTGACTAACTCCGGATCCTCAATTTGACGCATGTTTACCTCATCTACGAGTGACGACCCCGCAATATTTTGGACTACTATACCCTGGTCACCTGTATCATGTAGTCGTACCCTCAGGTTAGCCAATTGATATATATCCTTAGTCATTTCTAATTTCCCAGCTTCTACATGCTTCAAACTGCCCATGGATTTGCGACTCAACGCATCAGCTACCACATTCGCTTTGCCCGGATGGTACAAAATATCCACATTATAGTCCTTCAACAATTCAAGCCACCTCCTTTGTCTCAAGTTCAGCTCTTTTTGCTTAAATATATATTGTAAACTTTTGTGATCTGTATAGATATCCACATGAACACCATAAAGATAATGACGCCAAATTTTCAAGGCAAATATAACGGCTGCTAATTCAATGTCATGAGTTGGATAATTGTGTTCGTGCTTCCGCAACTGCCTTGAAGCATATGCAATAACTTTGCCATGCTGCATTAGAACACATCCCAATCCAACCCTAGATGCATCACAATATACCACGTAGCCTTCAGATCCCTCGGGAAGTGCTAGAACAGGTGCTGATGTTAAGCGTTTCTTCAACTCACGAAAGCTCCTTTCACATGCATCAGACCATTGGAACTTAACGGCTTTGTGTGTCAATTTTGTCATAGGAGCAGCAATAGAAGAGAAGTTCTCCACAAATCTCCGATAGTAACCCGCTAAGCCTAAGAAACTACGAACCTCCGTGGGAGTTGTGGGTCGAGGCCAGTTTTGTACTGCTTCAATTTTCTGACCATATACCTTAATACCTTCATCGGAAACGATATGCCCAAGGAATGCCACTGAATTCAACCAGAATTCACATTTGGAGAATTTAGCATATAATTTTTGATTTTTCAAAGTCTGCAACACCACACGCAAATGATCCTCATGTTCTGCTTCTGATCGAGAATATACCAAAATATCATCAATGAAAACAATTACAAATATATCTAGAAATGGCTGGAAAACTCGATTCATCAAATCCATGAAAGCTGCTGGTGCATTAGTAAGACCGAAAGACATCACAAGGAATTCATAATGGCCATATCTAGTTCGGAAAGCCGTTTTTGGAATATCCTTCTCTTTAACTCGCAACTGGTGATAGCCGGATCGAAGGTCAATCTTTGAGAAATACTTGGCACCTTGCAACTGATCAAACAAATCATCAATTCTGGGTAAGGGGTACTTGTTCTTGATAGTCACTTTGTTGAGCTGACGATAGTCAATACACATTCTTAATGAACCGTCCTTCTTACGAACAAACAATACTGGTGCACCCCAGGGAGAAGTACTTGGCCTGATAAAGCCCTTATTCAGAAGATCCTTCAACTGGACTTTCAACTCTTTTAACTCGGTAGGAGCCATTCTGTATGGAGGAATAGATATTGGTTGAGTATCTGGAAGCACATCAATAGCAAAGTCGATTTCTCTTTCGGGAGGAAGACTAGGAAGTTCATCAGGAAATACATCTGAAAATTCATTCACAATAGGAACCGATTGAAGGGTTGGAGATTTCACCTCCATATCCTGCACTCGTACCAAATGATAAATGTACCCCTTCAAAATCATCCTTCGAGCTTTAAGGTAAGAAATAAACTTCCCCTTAAGTGTTGCAGTATCACCTTTCCATTCAATAATAGGTTCACCTGGAAAATTAAAACAAACAATCTTTGTCCAACAATCTACGTTGGCATAACAAGAAGCCAACCAATCCATACCCATAATGATATCAAAATCAACCATTTCTAGCTCAAACAAATCAGCTAACGTATGACGGTCATGAATCTTCACCTCACAACTTCGATATACCCGTCTAACTACAACAGACTCACCCATTGGCGTAGATACCTCAAACGACTTATGCAACAGTTCAGGCTCTCTATCCCATTTACTAGCAACGAAGGGGGAAATATACGACAATGTAGAACCAGGATCTATCAAGGCATACATATCGGTAGAAAAGACGGATAGTATACCTGTAACCACGTCCGGAGATGACTCCAAATCCTGACGACTCGACAAAGCATATATGCGATTCTGCTGACCTCCTGAACCAGAAGCTCCAAACCTTCCCCTACCCCTGCCAGCTGATGTCTGCATACTCTGCCTAGGAGGACGTACCGAAGATGAAGAAGCCCCTGCAGATGCCGTTGGCTGAGCTATACCCCCTCCGCCTGCCATCGGACAATGTCTCATAAAATGACCTGGCTGTCCACATGCATAACATGCATCAGAACCCTGGCGACATGGTCCAAAATGATTTCGGCCACATCGATCACATCTGGGAAACTGAGGCCTCGTCTGACTGAACTCGCCTCTAAACTGTGGACTTGGGGTCCGTGAACTCTGAACTGGACCAGAATAAGTGGGTCGATCATGTCGCTGCCCTTGAAAATGTGGTGGCGCACTGGCTACCGGATAAGATGGACGCCTAGGAAACTGTGGCCTAGATCCACCTCGAGTCTCTCCTGTGTTACTTGCGAATCGCGCCCTCTTCTGTTGACCTCTATCATGCTCTCGATTGGCTCGTTGTTGCCTCTTGCGATCCTCTAGACCCTGTGCATATGCTTGAATACGGGCAATATCCATTCCTTGGTTTAGAGAAGCTGTAGTGCACTCATTTATCAAGTGTGCCCCCAAACCACTAACAAACTGGTGTACTCGATCACTCATATCAGCAACAATCGTAGGAGCATACCTAGCCAGAGAGTTGAATTGCATGCTATATTCCCGAACGCTCATATTACCCTGTTCTAAGTGTAAGAACCTGTCTCGTCGGGCTCTTCGAAGTTCGATTGGCAAATATTGCTATAAAAATGCCTCAGAGAACTCTTTCCATGTCACTGGTGGTACATTAGGCCCCCGAGTCTGCTTCCAAGTCTCATACCATGTCACTGCAATATCATGTAGTCTATAAGAAGTAAACTCCACTGACTCAACATGTGTGGCATGTATAATCTGTAAGGTCCGTTGCATAAGATCTAGAAAATCTTGTGGGTCAGTATTAGGATCAACCCTTGTAAATACTGGAGGATCCAAGTTGATAAAGTCCCGAACTCTCGCACTCACGGACCTATCAGTAATACTGCGGGTCTGGTGTTGGGCCTGGGAGGCCACTATTCGAGTCAGCAATTGTACAGCACTCCGCATGTCTAGGTTCTAATCAGGAGCAACTGGGAGATGGACTGGAGGTATGTTAGCTCCTCTACGCCCTTCCGGGGGCGGTGGAAGTGCTGCCCCGGAAGCCTGAGAATCAGCCTCATTCTGTAGCTCATGTTGATCTACATTAGCAGGTGGCACCTGACTTGTACCCTCTCCCGCCTCCTCATCTATCCTCCGAATAAATTTCATAGCCACTTGTCGTCTCGTAGTATTAGGCATGACTGAGAAGGTAAACAAAAAAAAATTAGGAATGAACACTTATGATTAGGCTCTATTGCACGATCTAGATCAAGAAGAAAGTAATAATCCTAAATGCCCAATAGCCTAATGTTTATCAGTGTGGTGCACAACACACCATAAACAAGACTCTACTAGACACGTCTTGCAGACTCCCTAGGACTAACCGGCTCTGATACCAAGTTTGTCACACCCCAATCTTGGGAGGTGTGACTGGCACCCGATGCACGAAGGCCCGAGCGAACCAACCATGAAATATGATCTGAAATATAATAACCTGCAGGCAGAATAGACCAACACGACATATATACATATAACCTAAGCCAACAAGGCTGCAACAACAGTGTAACAGCTATCCAGAATGCCGATAGGGCTATACGAAATATATATATATATATACAATGACCGCTAGTCTGCAAGCCTCTAAGAGTGTAAGACACTATCAACAGGGTGGGACAAAACCCCCCGACATACCCAAAACTACACATATACATATGTAATAGTACCTATGGACTCAAAGTGAGCAACTCCGAAAAAGTGGAGCGCGAAACCAACACTGATCCTAGGGGTCCTACTGAGGAGGCACACCGCTCTGTCTATCCGAACCTGTGGGCATGAACACAGCGCATAAAAATGCGTCAGTACGAAATATGTACTGAATATGTAGGGCGACAAATGTAACATGAAAAATGTAACTAACAAGAGAAAATATATATAGAAAATTTGAATTTATAAAACTAGCCTCGATAGTAAATTAAAAGTTCAACCTGGATATAAATGTATGCTCGTGGAATCGTTGCTCACTATCGCTAGTTATAATATATCACATTATATAATAATAAATCCTTCTGTGGGGCTATAATATCCATAACGTACCCGGCCATAATAAAGGCTCGGTAGAATCGTACCCGGCCACGTGGAGCTCGGTAATCCCAATTGATCAGTGGTTACACAATATGTGTCATACCCGGCCGTCTATAGTGCGGCTCGGTAATAAAAGTAAATACATACATATGCTAAATCATGAATTGTATAAGTGCAATGCGAACCAAACTTCGAAGACTTCTACGAATAGTCAAAATGGCATATCATCATTATTCCCCGACTATCATAATTGTCTCTAAAATATCTGATTTTCTTAACTACGAGTCAACAAGTACTAAGAACATGAGATCAATGTATTATGAATACCTTTAAAGTAAGTGCTACTTATTCAAGATTTATATTAATGTCGAAATGACAACGAGTAAAAAGGCTCTAGTTCTTTTTAAGCACGGAACAAGGAAAACCGAGAATTCATGGATATTCTCTGAAGTACGCACTCTATGAGAAAGAATTAGTTCTAAGCATCTTTATAAGTTGAAGCTGAAATAATTCTCATCCGACGAAACAATTCAATAAACGTTTATTCGAATTCTAGTCATGCCGAAAAGTATAGCGAAAGCCCTACATACCTTGTCGATGGAGTTATATACGATTTCCGAGAACTCGAAAGCCTTAGGAATGATTTCCTACATAACACGAACCATCCAATATCAAATTCAAGCTCATATCCTATATAATTCCTCATTTAGACAATTAAGCGAACAACTTGCGGGCATGAATTGTAGACCATTTTTTGTAGTTTAAATTTTACCCAACACACCATCAAAATTTTACTTAACTACATCTCCTCATCGACATGATTCCAGCCATATCTTCACAGATTCAATCAACACAATATAACTATATAAAACAACCCAAACAACCAAGTCCTACTAAGAGGGGTTTCTTAACAAAAATCAAAGAATATTTCTATAGATTTCAACTATTTCTTAAGAATTCTTATGGTAGATTTTTACAAGAAACAAGGAGGAAGTTAAATCATACCTTATGTGACTAGAATTACTCAAAATTCGAAAAAAAATTTCAAGGCGGAGTCTTGCTATGAGAAGTGAATCACCGAAGAAATTCACGATTCCGAAGTTGCCATGGTTGAAGATGATTAAATTGTTGTTATGCTTGGCTAGATGGATGGGAGGAGTTTGAGAGGAAATACCAAGGGTTTTGATTCTGTTTGGGAGAGAAATAAACGAAGGGTTCTGTTTTGGATGACTTAAATAAAAAAAATTTGGACAAAACCCGGTTTGCACACTATTCCCGTAACAATGTGCACCCCTGTACGAAAATGTTAATATCTCTCTACTCTGAAGTCGTATTAACGAACGGTTTATTGCGTTGGAAACTAGACTCATAGACCTTCGATTCGATAGGTAGAACACACCATAACTCCCAGTATATTGAGAGAAAAGCTCATCAACATTTGATCCAAATTCCAGTAAAATTTAAAACCCATAACTTGCGACGATCTTTGTCGAATTTTTAATCACAACTCAAATGACTTCCAATCTTAGCGTATAACTATCAAATAATTTAAATATCTCGTAGAAATTATATTCCTATCGAATTAGCCCTTTTACAACATGATAACACCGAATACACAAGGTGTAACATCAAATGGTCAAAATATTAACAACTCATTTTGGTTATAGGTCAAATCAGGCCGAGAAAATGATGGGTCAAACTTAGTTATGTTCTATTTAAGCTTATGTGGCATTATTGTTAGATTTTTTAAATTAAATTTAATATCATGTCATATTTTTTATTGGATATTTTGTAGATTTTGAACAAAATAATTTTTAAATTATAAAAGTAAAGTTAAGTGACTTTTAAGTGATAAATAATAGATAAATGACTTTTTTGAAATATAGAGTTAGTTGGATGACCTCCCGTGAAATTAACCCGAAATAAAAGAACTTAGAAAAATTAAACTAGGTAGAGAGAGAACAAAACTTCTCCAAGAGTCCAGGTTTTAACATGTCAAATAAATCTTTTCAATTGACTTGGCTCATGTAGCCCCTTATCTAACAAAACTATAACCTTCATTAGAACCAATCTCTAGAGGAAAATGTTCCATATAACAGGAGTCATGAAAAACATAGAAAAATGGGAAAAATTAAAAAATAGCCAAATTTACCATTGGTCGTTGAAAAATAGCCAAGTTTCAAAAGTCATCAAAATTTAGTCACTTTAATCTGAGCGAAAATACTATTCAAAATCTGAAAAAATATGCCCGCAAATTTTACTGGAGTTCCCGCATAAATATGTTTGAACTCTTGTAAATTTTACGGGAGTTCCAGAATAACTATGCTGGAACTCCCACAAATTTTACTGGAGTTCAAGCATAATTATGCTAGAACTCCCGCAAATTTTACGGGAGTTCTAGCGGTATAATTGTCTAGTATAATATACTGGAGTTTGGAGCACTAATGCTCCAGTCTCCCGCAAATTTTACAGGAGTTAGCAAAGTATACCGGTCCAACATAATATACTGGAGTTCGTACACAAATGCACTAGAACTCCCGTATATTATACTGGACCGGTCCCTGTTACAGCAAACTAGTGGCTATTTTTCATTAACTTCGTAAACAGTGGCTATTTTTCATTGACCAGTGTGAAAACTGGCTATACCATAAAATTTTAACTAGAAAAATGACTCGCATCATACAAACACACCCGTGTTTTTTGGCTGCCAAGTACCATGTGCCTCAAATCATCCACTCAAATATAACGTATAATTTTACATGTCGAAAACAAATGCATTCTTCATCGTTCCAGACTATCATACTATATATGCAGAAATTCTTAGGAAGGAGGGGTGGAAAAGAAAGTGGCAAAAGAGGGTTCAGGTAGGGAGGAAGAGTTAGCAGTCCCGGCGAGAAGAGCCAACCCACCACAAAACAAGTTATGCAATATTGAAGCTCATAATCCATTGTATGGGGTCGAATCGGATGTATGACGGGGCGGGCATATATACACATATAGCCGACTCGGATGTAATACGGGTCGAGCACGTATCCTTACGCGGCCGTAGACTCCAGATAACACCCTCTTTCGTGTCCGTACAATGAAAAGGGTACGCCCTCGACTGTAGTGGTGTATCAGCAAGCTCACCCGAGCAGACATCCCGACTCCCCCTCCCCTATATCTTCATTGTAATAGTAATAGCTTTGGGACGATGTAATGTGTTGGCGAGAGGGTCATCCTTTTATATAAGGAAGGGTCCCCCTCATTTGTAATACAAGTATTATTAATCAATAATAATACAACTCTCTCTTACTCTGTCATTTGCTCTCTATTTTATCTCTTTATTGCTTACTTGCTCAAACACTTCATTAAGATCCACTACATTCTTACAAGGGAAACCTATATACGAATCCAAAGATCAATCTTTAAGATACCCATTGATTCTGATTTACCCTTTATATAATCTTTGATTGTCCCTAACTCATAAAGCAATCGATAGCTTTTGGGTCAAACAACCATTATATATCAACTATACACAGAACAAGGATGTGAACATAAAGGTTGTTTTACTCCCCCGCCTCTTGGGCATCATATATCCGTTTACAGGTACAAAATAAAGTTAAAGGGTGATATAACTTTGCATCAAAAAAATAAGGAAAGAGAAGAATATGAAAAAAGGTAAAGGGTGTAACTAAATCCCTTAATTGGACAAGTGAGGCTTGCTTAGTTAGTAAGCACCTCCACATACAACTGTTAGATTCTGAGTTCGAGTCATGCTAGTGGGGAAGTATGAAAACACTATATATCCTCCTAATTTGGGAGGAGTTTAAAAAAATCCCTTAATTGAAGGCACAAATAATTGATTAGGGGCCCTTTAATGTGGAATGTATATATTTTGTAAATAAAACTTGTGTATGTAGGGTAATTTACTTAAAATGAACATTTAGGGTAATAAAGTTTTCAATTGTGTATAAGAATAAAAAAATTCCCAATTAGAATTTTTACATTCCTATATACTATATGAAATTATATTACCATTCTTACTTAAATTTTACTATAATTACATTTTATATACCTAATTATTATTTATATACATTTTAAGGGAATTAATAATATTAATTAGTGTCCTAAAATAATTCTATCGTATATTCCCCCCATGTTTGTCTCTCCAAATTCCATCCCTTCACCCACGTATCTTGCACTTACCCACGATTTTTTCTTCACGAATCTCAAAACTCTTTCATTAACACCTATGTCATCTCTTCTTCAAAAATCAGACAAATTTTTACTCTTATTCAAAATTCCCACCTCCATTAACGTCTCTGATTAGCTTGATTGTCAATGAAGAAGAAGATATCTACGTAAAACAAAGAAATTCTCTCTACGTCTCTCTCTATCCCTTTATCCTTAATTTCAGTAATGTAAAGCAAAGAAAAAGAGAGCAGTAATTCCACCATTGACAGCCATTAAAAAGCTTTGAAGCTTTTAATTCGAATTTGGGTTTTCAAAAACCGTTATTTATTTGGATTGGGTGTCGTCCCAAATAATTAGGAATACGTTTTGGAGTTTATATCTCAATTTTGAGGGTATTTTGGCGAAGATTAGACTTGATTTTGGCTGAATTCGGATTGAAACTCGAATAATAGGAAGAAGACGCAATATACATTATATTTTGAGTCGAACAATTTGGCGCCATCTGTGGGAATTTCATAGCAAGACAATTTAGCTTATAAGTACTTTTATCCAAATACGTAACTGCTTAATTTTTAAATCATTTTCGGTAGTTAAAAATACTTTTCAGAACATATGCTTTTCAGCTACTCTAAATCTGCTTGCCAAACGAGATCAAATTCCAGGGCTACAGAGCACTCTGCTGCTTCAGTAATGTGCTAATAAAAATCTCCCAATATACCTTCTATGCATCTAAAAGTAAGAAGGTAAGGGAATGAAGTGCATTGCAAGACCCAACACTGCATTTCTAAACAACCTGTTTACTGGTATGCCACTCGACTAGTGGATGATTAGACAAAAAATGGTTAATTTCAATATGGTCATCAAACTTATAATTTATTTCAGAAAAATCACTTATCTATTTTTCATCACTTAAAAATCACCCAACTTTACCTTTGTAACTTAAAAGTCATTCTAATTTAAAACCTATAAAATATCCTATAAAATATGACATTGCATTAAATTTTATTATAGTGCCATATAAGCTTAGATGGACCATACCCAATTTAGACCCGTTTCATCAATAATTCGATTTGACCAATAACACAAATGTGTTTTAATATTTTGATCATTAGAAAGAAAGCCGAGAATAATTATGTGCTAAAAATATCTTACTTTATGTATGAGCTATAATTTTATCTTATAATAATCAATTAGATTAACCATTTCTCTTGATTGATATAAACATAACAAGCGGCGAGATCGCCTCAACTAAGAGTACTACCCGCATCCGCCTTGAAGTTTTGAACGGGGTCAATGCTTTCCGGGTACGCCCAAAATAATCTCCTGACATGGGCTCGATCTCCAAGAAAGTCAACTGGTACAACAAATGTCTATAAATACAGAGGCAAGTATCAGAAAAAGGGGCTCCACTCTCTCCCCATGGGGGCTCTAAGAAATATAGAGTACAACGCAAAGTGAGAACCCAATACAAAAAAACAGAATAACGGTAGATCTACGAAAACATGATTGTAAAGATCTGAACCTCTCCATGGAGAGGCAGATTAATCCATGATCATGAATAAAGATCACTAATATCTTCTGTTGTCCATACATATGTTCCCATTATCTTTTTCCATATCGAATATCAGATATGTTACGACTTGCTATGATTGGCCCTTTATTTTTAGTAATTGTTTTTAATTTATAAATGCTTGTAAATATTTTGAGTCGAACAATTTGGCGCCGTCTGTGGGGATTTCATATCAAGACCGTGTAGCCTTTCCTGAAGTCAAAAGCAAAGGAAAAACGAGGAACGAAGGGTTGCGAACCCGATGAGAGCAAGCCTGATTCATCCTGTCAAAACTCGGGCTATGAGCCCTCGACTTAAAAGAATCAACAAAGTTCAACTACGGTTGAACTGGGACTCAGACCGCGAGCCTTCGCCACATTAATTCAACGACAGTTGAAGTAAAATTCGGGCTTTGAGCCCTCGACTCAAAAGAATCAACAAAGTTCAACTACAGTTGAACTGGGACTCAAGCCACGATCCTTCGCCACATTAATTCAATGACAGTTGAAGTAAAACTCGGGCTATAAGCCCTCGACTCAAAAAAATCAACAAAGTTCAACTACGGTTGAACTGGGACTCTCGCCACGAGCCTTCGCCACATTAATTCAATGACAGTTGATGTAAAACTCGGGCAATAAGACCTGGACTCAAAAGAATCAACAAAGTTCAACTACGGTTGAACTGGGACTCAGGCCACGAGCCTTCGCCACATTAATTCAATGACAGTTGAAGTAAAACTCGGGCTATGAGCCCTCGACTCAAAAGAATCAACAAAGTTCAACTACGGTTGAACTGGGACTCAGGCCACGAGCCTTCGCCACATTAATTCAACGACAGTTGAAGTAAAACTCGGACTATGAGCCCTCGACTCAAAAAAATCAACAAAGTTCAACTACGGTTGAACTGGGACTCAGGCCACGAGCCTTCGCCACATTAATTCAATGACAGTTGAAGTAAAACTCGGACTCTGAGCCCTCGACTCAAAAGAATCAACAAAGTTCAACTACGGTTGAACTGGGACTCAGGCCACGAGCCTTCGCCACATTAATTCAACGACAATTGAAGTAAAACTCGGGCTATGAGCCCTCGACTCAAAAGAATCAACAAAGTTCAACTACGGTTGAACAGGGACTCAGGCCACGAGCCTTCGCCACATTAATTCAATGACAGTTGAAGTAAAACTCGAGCTATGAGCCCTCGACTCAAAAGAATCAACAAAGTTAACCTATGGTTGAACTGGGACTCAGGCCACGAGCCTTCGCCACTTCAATTCAACGACAATTGAAGTAAAACTTGGGCTTTGAGCCCTCGACTCAAAAGAATCAACAAAGTTCAACTACGGTTGAACTGGGACTTAGGCCACGAGCCTTCACCACATTAATTCGATGACAATTGAAGTAAAACTCGGGCTCTGAGCCATCGACTCACAAGAATAAACAATTTTCAACTACGGTTGAACTGGGACTCAGGCCACGAGCCTTCGCCATATTAATTCAACGACAGTTGAAGTAAAATTTGGGCTATGAGCCCTCGACTCAATATAATCAATAAAGTTCAACTACGGTTGAACTGAGACTCGGGCCACGAGCCTTCGCCATATTAATTCAACAACAATTGAAGTAAAATTCGGGCTATGAGCCCTCGACTCAAAAGAATCAACAAAGTTCAACTACGGTTGAACTGGGACTTAGGCCACGAGCCTTCGCTACATTAATTCAATGACAGTTGAAGTAAAACTCGGGCTATGAGCTCTCAACTCGAAAGAATCAACAAAGTTCAACTACGGTTGAACTGAGACTGTGGCCACGAGCCTTCGCCACATTAATTCAATGACAGTTGAAATAATACTCGGGCTATGAGCCCTCGACTCAGAAATAAAATCAACAAAGTTCAACTACGATTGAACTGGGACTCAGGCCACGAGACTTCGCCACGTTAATTCAACGTCCGTTGAAGTAATACTCGGGCTATGAGCCCTCGACTCAAAATAATCAACATAAGTTCAACTACGGTTGAATAGGGATTCACGCCACAAGCTTTCGCCACATTAATTCAATGACAGTTGAAGTAATATTCGAGGCTATGAGCCCTCGACCCGGAACAATCAATGACCGTACTGAGGGAAAACGTAAGTAGGGCGAGCAATAAGGAAGCAATGGAACAAGGGGGAATCCCCCCCCCCCAATTAAAAGAGATGGACGCAGGCCATACCCGTCCGCCCCAGTACAAATATTGTCCGAAACAAACCGCAATAATAAATAAAACAAAAGAGAAGGAAAGAAAAATAGCCACACACGGCAACAACCAACAAGAGAATCATCAACTAATCATCAATCACTGGGGATTACTAGTACCAGCGTCCGCGCCAGTCCCGCCTGCTCGCGCCACTCCACCACTAGTTCCGCCTTCGCCGGCACCCGCGGCGCCCATGTCGTTCCCAGCTCCAGCCAAACTCCCACCAGGGACATCATCGATACCGGGCGTCGCAGCGTCAAAGCCTCATTCCTCGCGAGCTTCCCGTGCCCTCTAGCGCGCCCCCTCGAAGATTGCTTTGGAGATAATACCAACCTCGAACAGATGCTTATATATATCCCGCAGAGCCTCGGCATAAACCCAAGCTTCGCGGGAGCTACTCATAAATGCAGACTGTTCCTGAATGCACTGGTTCTCCTCTTCCAGTAGTGCAATTTTCCCCGCGGCATCCTAAGCGTTCTGCTCTAGAACCCCGATCCGCTCTTCAAGGTCGCTCTCCCTGAAAGCGGACCTCACCAACGACAATTAGGAATTGTTGGCACGGATGACCCCTTCGAGCTCGTCCGCCCGGGCGGAAGCCTCGGCCAGCTTGTGTTTCAGATCGGCTACTTCCCCCTCTAGTGCAGCGACCTTCCCGCTCCATTCCGAAGTGACCTCTGTCACCCTGGTCATACATAAGCGTTCGCTCTCCAGCGACACCCTCCATCCAGCCTCAAGCTCGTCGCTCATCTGACACAGCCGATCTTCCAAGGCCTCGACACGACCGAGCACGTGGCTCCTCTGTAGCTCTTTCCGTGTTAGCTCTCCAACCAGCTCCTGATTATGGGGATCGACCCTTATGCGCTCGTTAAGCTCCCTGCACCGATTCTGATACCGGCGACACCTCTCGAGAACTCGTAGAAGTACCCAAGACCGAACGTTGGGCCGACGAAGGCTCTCCAACTGCAACAAAAACACCTACAAAACAAAGTGAAAGGAGCAAAGGAGTCAGATATAGAAGCCCCTAAGAAAATAGGAAATAAGGAGCTCGTAAATAAATAAACAGCCTAGAGCACATACCCTCATTCCCAGCGACGCCACCTCGTTCATTAAACCCATATCTGTCACCCCTCTTAGCGACTCGTTCTCAACTGAAGAACACAACTGGCCCAGCAGCGGCAATAGAGCAGAATCCCTCAGCAACATATTCTCATTCACGGGAATCTCAATTACACGCAGCCTCCCGTCCGGGTGGACCGTCGCGTTCGTGACCCCATCACGAAACATACGGACGTCCTCAAAGCCCAAATTAGAATCGGACAAGGACCCCTCTATCACCGCCGCCACCTCCATCGAAGGAGTACTCGAGTCGCCAATGTCCACAATCACCCGAGAGGGCTCTCCCACCTCAAACCTATGAGTAGAGGATTGAGCGGAAGGGGCATCACTTACCTTTCGCTCCTCTCGAGCCTGAGATTCATTTGGCCCGCCTCCTAGAACGCGCGCCGCGTCAATGTCCTCCCGCACCCCGGAAGGGGGTAAGGAGTCCACATTTATCACATCATTAGCAGCGGGCCGAGCCGCTAAGGGGATCGAAGGGGGAAAGACTCTACGCCTAATTAAATGCCTCTCATCCTTATCATTAGAGGGCGACGCCTCCCATGGGCAAATTGCTCCTGACAAACCCCTGCCATCAAGTAAAGGGCTCACGGGAGATGGCGTTGCGGAAGATTCGACTGAGGCGGCCCTAGGCACCTGGTTGGCCGCCGGCGCAGCAAAGAACCCGGCAATCGCACTACGCCGCCGGAATACCAATTGGGGAGCCCTGCCGCGGTATACCCTCCCTGGAAATATGGAATTGGGTCATTCCCGAGTCACGGCAATGACTAAAATTAGACACGCCCGAAGAAAGCAAAAACCTTACCAATAGCCGACCCTTGGTCGTATCTCCTCCAGAAAGACAACCACGAACAAATCCCCTCGGTGTGCGGAAGGATAACCTCAAGCCATCCGTGCAGTCCGGTGAATAAAGGCGGGGGCGACCTGTCGGCTACAGAAACAATAACAAAACAATGACTATTCAAAAAAAAATGAAGAAGGAGAGCAAGTCTGACCCCGCCAAAGAAGTAAACTAGAACTTACGACTATGATTCCAAGTCTCTGGAAACCTTGGAGAGGGGCCACCAAATGACCGGTCTTGATGTAGAAAAATTGTTCGAATTGACGAGACTCTACCTCGTCGTCCAGAGTAGTCACCAAGCCCTGCGACCCGCGGGACCATCCGGATCATACTCCCCTGAACTCGCTGAGGGGCGTATAGAGCAAGTACGTGCTGCAGCGTGACAGTCTGGCCATCCAGCTCCGAGAACTTTAGCAGCATAGCCAAAAGCTTGTACAAAGATGGGGTAAGTTTCCGCGGACACACGTTATAATACCGGCAGAAATCGACTACCAAGTTGGGGAGGGGTACCCTAAACCCCAGCCTGAGGGCATAAGAATAGAATACGCAATACCCGACATGATCGGTGTGGACCCGTTCCTCCGACCGGGCCAGCACAACATTAGCATGAGAAGGGATGAGCCCTTGCTCGCGTAACTGGGTCATACCCACTTCCCCCATCAACGGGGCCTAATCTACTATGTCATCTCCTCCATCTGCGGTGAAGTCCACCGCCAAGTTGCCCGCTGCGGGGAATATCTCATCTACTGCGGGTATTCTATCAGTTTCATTTCCACCACCACCCACAAGTACCTGAGACAATTCTTCGATCATCGGAGGACCAGCCGGTACCAACGTTGGAAGACCGTCGCGAGAAAAAGAGTCAGCCACTGATTCAGGTCACTAGAAAGACTAGGGGGAATGATGAAGCCAACTGAGAACGAACGACAAATGTTTCGCACGAAGAATATAATTCTTTAAGAATTTGCCAAAGATGAGAGCTACTAGTAAACCAAAGAGTGTTGTATGTCAGACATCTCAATCCTTTTTATATGCAATTGAATCAAACCTCGGGAAACCGACAGGCGACATTAAATACGCATCCCAACCATCAGAAAATGGTTCAATTTCACCAAAACCATCACCACCACGATTGAAACCCGCGAGTATACGCTGAAATCGCAGCTACCACCTCGAATATCTCAAACATGCAGATGCCTTATCGGCCGAGGCAACCAGGCCCCGCGTCGGATGAAACGTATCCTAACCTATGATTACGGCTTAGCGAACATTACCCTTCACCACGAATATTCGCACACAAGATCGTACCTCTTCCATGAAAATGAAAATAGTGATAAGGCGCCATAAGCAATTATCATCCTCTCGCCCGGAAAGGGGCGCTCTTCGAACGGTCATATCCGCTTATCAAGGTCTGCCTCGATGCGACCATGATAATCGGAGGGACTAATTGTATGGGCTACAATTTGATCTTATAATAATCAATTAGATTAAACATTTCTCTCGATTGATATATACATAACAAGCGGTGAGACCGCCCCTGTAGATGCGTGATTTTGCCCCTACCCGAGATTTTTTATATTTTTAGCGTAAAATATTAAGTTTAGTTTTAATATAGCTATTTTAGCTAAATTTGACTCTTTTACTTTATTTTTACCTTAAAATGAAAAATAACAAAAATATGGTTTTATTAATGTTTCGTAGTCATTTTAAACTTGAAAAATACAAAAATAGTACTTTATATTTTTTATCTTTTTATAAAAACGAAAATAATAAAAAAATAGTTTCATTAATATTTTGTAGTTATTTTAAACTTGAAAAATATAAAAATAGTACTTTATATTTTTATCTTTTTATAAAAACGAAAATAATAAAAAAAATAGTTTCATTAATATTTTGTAGTTATTTCAAACTTGAAAAAATATAAAAAAATAGTCTTATTTTAATTATGAGTATTATAGTTATTTTGATTACCTAGGATTAATTAAATAACACCATTCTCGGTTCCGGGCGAAGAATAATATTCGGGTTCAAACTACCCGGTTTTATAATTTTTGGACCTAGCCCGTAATAATTCGAGTCCACTACACTAAGGGGGACAATACATAATGGGATGGGGGAATAAGAAGAAAAAGACAAGAAGAAAAAGACAAGGGAAAAAGACAAAAGGAAAAAACAAAAAGAAAAAGACAAAAAAGGCATGGAGACGAAAAAAAAAAAAAAAAAAAAAAAAACAATATAAAAGAGAGAGGTCTTGATTTAAAAGGGAGAGACAATACAAAGGAAAAGGAGAAAAAACGAAAAAAGGAAAGAGAAGAAGAAAAATCGGCAGAAAAACAAAGAAAGAAACACGGAGACAAAGGAAAGAGTAAGGAAAGAAAACGAAACAAAGAAAGAAAGGAAACAGAAAGAAAAAACGGGAAAGAGGAAGAGAAACGAAAGAAGAAGAAAAACGGCAGAAAAGAAAAACCGAGAAAAAATAATACACACAGTAGGAGGCCACAGTGGAGGAAAAAGTTTTTCTGCTTCGTCAACCTCGTTCTGCCCGTCGAATCGTTTGTTCTTGGTTCCGGTTTGGTTCGAGTTCTGTCCGGAGAGGTCGAGGTTTGAGATCGTCATAAAAGGTTCGTTTTCTCGTTGTGTACGTTGAAAAAATATGCAGAAATAAAGGTGCATGTTCTTTTCCGATATTGTTCTTCTCGCTAATATTTTGGATCGTTTCGTATTTGATTTAGTTTCGTATGGTTCAGACTATTTTTGTAAATATATGATTTTGTTGAACATGCAATGTCGAAGTTAGCTAATAAAAATGACTAATCCTTCATATGCTCGCCAACTAGTTATGCTTCCGTTGTTTATGCAATTATTCACCATAGTCTTGAATTTGCTCACTTAGTTAGCTACTCGTATGTTTACTCGAATTGGTTATAGTTGAGCACGATGTTGTCACATTATGGAAATTGGTTCATTATTCTTCAACCGAACGACGGAATTAGATTAAAGGAATCGGGGGTGTATTTCACGTGACCCGACTCCAATTTTGAACAAGGTTAAATAAAGCGTGTCATGGACCACGGGTGCATTTCATGTAGCGTGGCTTGCAACATGTTCTAGATAATCTCGAATTAATTCTTAAATGAATATAACGGAATATAGTTCTCTTTTAAATTAGAATTAAAGGTATGCCTCGCCTAACAAAATTATACAAATCGCGGGGCCCTCATAAATGTATAAATATAAAAATACTTAGACTTCGGGATCGGCTATATAGCGAATTTTACGGTGTTCTCCGAAGATAATAAATGCGTAGTTGCTTTAATCGCGTATTCTAATACTACCTTCTCAAATACGAGTGCACATTTATGTGACCCAAATCTAAATCTCAACGAAGTCGAAACGTGTCAAAAGTTACGGGTGCACTGGTGCAACGTGGTTCGAGATACGTTTCTACTGCGTTGTAATTCATTTAAAACAATAAACAATAAAAGGGTAATGAGCCCTTAAACAATAAGTGAGACGAGCCTCGCCAAAATAACACGCAAATTGCGGGGCCCTCAACAGACGATTATTACGAAAAACGTTTAGATTCCGGGATGTGCTGTTTAGCGGATTTCACGGCCTTTCCCGAACACAAAACGCGTTAGTATCTTTAGGCGCGTATTTAATAATCTTATCTCCTTAAACTCGAGTGCACATTTATGTGACTGAAATCCAAATCTCAACGGAGTCGAATTGTGTTGACAACCACGGGTGCACTGGTGCGACGTGTTTCGAGATACATTTTCACAACATTGCAATTCTTAAAAAAAAAAAAATAATAATAATAATTCTTATAATAATAATAATCAAAAGCGGTTAAAAGTTAAAATTTGCACATAGGTTAAAGCACATTATAAAATCAGATAAAGAGGCCAAATACGATGATTAAGCGACCGTGCTAGAACCACGGAACCCGGGAATGCCTAACACCTTCTCCCGGGTTAACAGAATTCCTTATCCAGATTTCTGGTTCACGGACCGTAGTATAGAGTCAATCCTTTCCTCGATTTGGGATTCGAACCGGTGACTTGGGACACCATAAATATCCCGAGTGGCGACTCTGAATCTCTTAATAAATAAATCCCATTTCGATTGTCCTTTAATTGGAAAAAACTCACTTTTACCACGCCCTTCGCGGGTGTGCGGAAAAAGGAGGTGTGACAGCTCTGGCGACTCTACTGGGGAGTAATTGCCCAGAACTTCGGTTCAGGGTTTAAGAATTCGAGCTCAGTTAAATTGTTGTTTTTGTCTATATCTGATTTTATTATATGTTTGATTAATGTGCTATATGTTTACCGCTTTGATATTATCTGAACTGTACATATAAACTGTGCCGAAACCCTTCTTTTCTCACCCCCGGGGATGTGCTCACTGGTTGAGACTCCCTATTCTGTTAGTGTCATACCCCAAAATAAGAAAGAGGCTCGGAAAGTTTCTAAGTCGGCTGGCCTTTTGGTTCCCGGAAAGGAGCTCCTTCCTCGGCTCGAGTTGTCCGCTCGGGTACACAATCTAGATCATATACCGAGGTTTTGAACTTAGAATAACATGACTTCATGCCGGATCCCTAGTAGGAACGCTTATTTGCATCATGTTGCATTTGACTTAGGGGACTCAACACAGGGGTTGGGTTCGTCTAGGACAGGTGACCTGAAATGAAAAGATCATCCTGCTGCATCCTGTTTGTTTTACGTATTTATTTGTTTCAGACTTGCAGGCTAACCGTTTTTTTATATATTGAGGAAAAATGAAGAAAAAAAAGAGAAAAGAAAAGTAACAGTGCAGAGAGATAACTACTCATTTTTAGAAAACAAACCAATGCCCAAGTAGTGTTGAAACTCTACCGGATTTTGAGAATAAAAAGGAAAAAAGAGAATTGTTATTTTTAAAATAGTTTGTTATTACTTAAAAGAAAAAAAAAAGAAAAAACGTTTTATTTTAATAATTAAAAAAAAAAGCTTTATTTTTCAATAAAAAAAAAGTGATTTTATTCATAAAACATAGTCATTTGTTTGTCAATAAAATGAAAATTATAATAGTTCGTTTTATATGCCAATGAATTGAAAAATAATAGTTTGTTTTCAAAAATAATTCGTGTTGCTTGTTAATAATAATAAGATATATATATACATACATATATATATATATATAATAAATAGAAAAAAACATAAAAGAAAAGGAAATGTCATTGTTTTCAAAAGTAGTTTTCTTTATCTGACCGAACTACGCTGGTTTGATTCTCCCCATTAGGTGGGATACGTAGGCAACCCTCATCGGGTCCAACCACCCCTTCGAAAAAATTAAAAAAAAAATGTCGAAGTTTTTAGTTTTCAATAAAATCAAAGTGATGCCATTTTGAAAAATAGCTGAATGTTCCGAAAGGACGCCGGAATGCTGTTTTTGCAAAAATAGCCACTTTGAATCATTGTAAATAATTTTTGGGCACAACCTTGAAATATTTCCTCGCGGAAATGTTGAAAGGTCACAGCCGCAAAATCAAGTTTGGGTTAGCACACCTTTCAAATAAAAAAAAAATGTGTGTGTTTAATTTTGTCAATAAAATCGAAGTGACGCTGTTTTTGAAAATAGCCGAATGTTCCGAAAAGACGTCGGAAGGCAGTATTGCAAAAATGGCCACTTTGAAGACTTTTCTTTTCTTTTTGAATAATGGCCTTGAAATATTCCATGTGGAAATGTTGAAAGGCCGTAGCTTCAAAATCAAGTTTTGGGTTCCAACCACCCCTTTTAAAAAAAAAAAATGTGTGTTTAATTTTGTCAATAAAATCAAAGTGATGCCGTTTTTGCATATAGCCGAATGTTCTGAAAGGACGCTGGAAGGCTGTTTTTTTTGCAAAAATAGCCACTTTGAATCATTTTTAATAATTTGCGGGCACGACCTTGAAATATTCCTTGTGGAAATGTTGCAAGGCCATAACCGCAAAATCAAGTTCGGGTTCACACCCCGTTTGCAAAAATAACCAAAAAAAAAAAGTCAAATTTTTGATTTTGTTATACTTAAGTCGGGTGATGCTATTCTTGCTTAAAATAAGCCGAACGTCCCTCAAAAAGACGCCGGAAGGCTGTTTTTGCAAGAATAGCCACTTTGGATTTTTTTAAATAATTTTGGACACAGCCTTGAAATATTCCCTCGCGGAAATGTCGAAAGGCTGTATCCGCAAAAAATCAAGTTTTGAGTCATCACTCAACTTTACAAAAATAACCACTTTATCAAACAAGCCATTACATGGCCGAAATTTTACTGAAATAGCTACATTTTTGCATTTGAACCTTTCTCAGTCTTGTGTTGGCCTGTGTCGGTGCTGAACGATGCCCCATAGGCCCCAGGATAAAATTTTGAATTTGCATCTTCTTACATAAAATTTTGCAAAAAGAGTCACTTTGTCTAAATAAGCCATTACATGGCCAATTTATGAAAAATAGTTTTGTGTTGGTTTATGGTGATGCCGAACGATGCCCCATGAGCCACAGGATAAAAAAAAAAATTTCAAGTTTTATCTTTCTTAAATAAATTTTGCAAAAAATAGTCATTTTGTCAAATAAGCCATTATGTGGCCAATTTTGTAGAAATAGTCATAAGTGACACCAAAAATATTCTTATTCTTGTAGAAATCTCCTACACAAGTTTGTAGTTGGAGTCGGCTTGTACAATTTTTATTCAAAAAATAATCAGATAAACATCTCTTTATTTCTTGTATTAATTTGCAAGAACTACGCTCGGTCTGATTCATGCGGGGTCATGATACGTAGGCAATCCACATAGGATTCGACCATATCCATAACCGAAAAAAATGGAAAACTACAAAAAGAAAAAAAGAAGAGAAAAAGAGAAAAATGGAAAAAATAATAACAACAATTAAGAAAATAAAGGAAGGTTTAGGAAGCACATATAGGGGAAGCTGGAACGACGCATGTAACTGAAGCAAATGCGTGATAGAAAGGTTTAACTGCCTAGGATTCATTGCATCCTTAATGCACGTTTACCTGTTTGTCCAATGCCCTAGCCTAACGTAATGTCTTCACTTTGTTGTGTAAAGTTTCAGAAAGGTGGTTGGTTGTGGTTCTAAAATAACTCTTCCCTGTAACACAAAGTCAGAGGACAATGGCAGAGGATCTCAAGATTGAGTGGGTTGATACCGATACCCGACAACAGCTGGTTGAACGGAACCACGGGTTAGTAGAAGAAGTCAAAATATTGAGACAACATGTGGCCGATATGTATCGGGCATGGATGGATGGAAAAGCACCACCCCCGCCACCACCTAGCTTCCTAGACTCTGTCCTTACCCGTACAATGAACCCGATGCCAGATGATCCCCCACACTCTCCATATATACCCGCCTATCACAATTTTTCCAGCCGCTCAATTAGCTCAACTACTCGTCCCCCAGCTATGTTTTCACAATGCTTCTCTCGTCCCCAACACCACTACTCTCCCCGGGACAACCAAAATCGTACTTCACCTTCCAGGTACCCAGCTCCACAAAAAGCCTACCAACCCCCACGAACATACCGGAAACCCCCTGGGTCAGGTTTCAGGCCAAATAAGTCGTTTAGGGAGGAGAGGTTGTTGAAGCGAGAAAAGGCTCTTACCCCTATCGGAGAATCCTATGCAAGTCTGTTTGAAAGGTTAAAGCATGTCGGCCTGATTACACTGCTCCCTGGATATACTCCCGACCCACGTGCAAGAAGCTTCGATCCTACTGCACGCTGTGCATACCATTCCAATGTCAAAGGGCACGATATTGAGAGTTGTCGTACCTTGAAAAAGGAAATAGAAAGAATGATTCAAAAAGGGTGGTTGATTGTGATCAATGACGATGACAGAGAGCACACGAATCCTCTGGGGGGTGTATTGACTGAAGCTAAAAATGTTGAAGCAGATGGCAGCCTCGGCAATATTGATGCAGAACTTAGTGGCTAAAGCGTCGTGCTTGGTAATTGGGAAGACACTCCATCTTTTGGTCAGCTAGATGGAGCTTTGGTGGTTCGTTTTTGTTGTCATTTCTGTTGTCCGAGTTATTTTCAGGGTTTTCTTGTGGTCAAACCCTTTTGTCCTAGCAGTTTGCTTTGGTCTTGCCCAGTTTTGTTTCAGGGCTATACTCTAGTTTGTTTTGCTTGTTTTGACATTGAACCATTTCGTCATTAGTTTAATGAAGCTTTCGGTCTTTTGTTACTTCCGGTCATTTTATTTGTTTAGTTCTTTTTACCCTTTAGATTTGTCTTGTGCTCAAACGTCGAATCTAGTGACATGACATGCGCACACATAATTGTGGCTTAATTCTAAAAGTCAATCATTAAGCAATTGGAAGATGATCGGGTCATCTAAAGGAAATAAAAACAATTTGAGACTATTTGGATCCCGAGTCATGTGAAACCGGGGCAAGTAAAAAGGAAACAGTCAAAGGCAAGCTGGCCAAAATTGACATGGGGTCGTTCATAATAATGAGAGTGTTGCCCAACAGTGCTTTAAAGATATGACGAATATTAATTGTGTTGTTTACACTTGGCATGTTTTGAAGATTGGAATGACGAAGGCATTTTGTTCCGCTATCCAAACACTTTATCCATCGTCAACCCTTTGAGGCTTATTTTAAATTCTTTCATACCCCTCCTTCGGAATTAGTTGCAAAGACTAGAAACACAAGTTTGAAAGGCAAAAGAAGAAAGGGATAAAGAAAAAGTAAAGAAAAAGAAAACAACAAAAAGAGATAAAGAAAAGAAAAAGAAAAATGTATGAAAAAAAAACTTGAAAAAGAGGAATTGGGAACTACGTTTGACCTGATTTCTCAAAGAGGATACGTAGGCGCTTCACAGCTCGGTCATAGTGTAAATAAAAACCAAAAAATCCCCAAGCAAGAAACAAGGGCAGTAAAAAAAAAAGTGTTTATGTAAGGAAAATATAGGATTCCGAAGGTTGTAATTTTGAACCCAATTTATTTTATTTTGAGCCTTTAATACCCTTTCTTTCTAGCCCTGTCCCAACCCACATTACGGTCCAAAGAAAGACCTTTTGACCAATCTTCAAAAGAGGTCGAGTTAGGCAAATGAGAGAAGTTTCATCGGGACATAACACTCTGATTCCCGGCAGAAAGACTCCGATCTCCAGCAGAAGAAATATGAGAGAATCTTAGCAGTAGCACCACCAATCCCCGGCGGAAAAGTAACACAAATGAGAGAGTCTTAGCGGTGAAAACCTTCACAGGCACCATAAGGCGATGAAAGCTGAAAAAAAAAAAAACCGAAATGAGAGAGGCTTGATAGTGAAAACCCCCGGGCACTACAAGTCGAACGAAGATTGGAAATCAAATGGAAAGCCCCAGGCGAAGATTACAAAAGGCGGTTTAACAACGGAATATAGGCTATATGTGCATGTCGTGTCCATTAGAGTTGGTATCCACGTTTGATAGGTTTACTTTATAATTTTTCTTTTTAGAGAGTCATCTTCCCTTTTGTCTTTTATGTTGTTTCCTTTTATCTTTCTCCTTTTTATCAAAAATTCCCCAACAGAGTCTGTTTGCAAGAAATGACTGCAAAATTTTCCATCAGTTTTCCAATTACGCAAGACGGGATTTTGATTGGTACACCCAAGTGGTATAAGTCAGGAAGGATCAAGCGCAAGGCCAGTGTCCAGAGGTATATTCCCCAGCAATAGGAAAATGACAAAGGGAGGGATCGGTGTCAATAAGGATATCTCAAGGAAGGTTAATGAGACTCAAAGGTCGGGAAATGCCCAATCCTTAGATATGCCGCAAAAGGAGAGATATCCCAAGCAGAAGAGGTATTTTCAGTGACAAGGGTGAACAAAGAAAATGGTTCACCAGTAAAACATGCAAGGTCTTCACGAAGGGTCACTATCCTAGGAATTCGGGTGGTCAGTGGAAAACCACGTGCAAAGGTTCGCGAATAAAGAGTCGTCAAGGAAGGCGGGGAAGCAAGAAAGGAGAAAGCTATCCCCAGCATGAATATCATCAAATAATAATATCCCCAGCAAGTTCTGATAATGAAACGCAGAGCAGGGAAAGAGGAGGAGAACCATCCCCAGCAGGAGCACCACAACCAACCACCACATTTTAAAACTAACCAATTTTTCTTTGATTTGAAACGGGAAAAATAGGGGTTGTTGGCAGAAAAACATGCCACGGAGAAGATTCTCAAACTGGGGCAGAAAATATTCTCCCGTTGCAAAAATTTTCTCGAAACCAAATACCCGGTTGGGGAAGGAAGCCGGATAACGCAAGGAAATGATCTTTGAACCCGATTATCCCCAGCAGCTTTGAAAAAAAAAAAACAACAAGTTGTGATAGAGGAAATTATACCCCCAGCAGACAAGACAAAACGAGGAAGCTTGCGTTCAGAAAGGCAAGAAGTCGGTATCATCCCCAGCAGTTCTCGGAAAAATGAAACACAGATTTCGAGATTTCTCCGGCAGCATTATATCCTAGGAGTTTTTCAAGGGAGCCAAGCGCGAGTCCCGAATGAGGTTTGGAAAGAGGAAAAAGGAAAAGGGATCCCCCGACAGTGTAATCCCCAGCTGATGACATTTCAATCCCCAACGATATCGGGAGAGAATAAAGGTTTTGAAGGAAGTAGAAAAAAAAGGGAAATAAAGAAGATTTCCCCAGCAGCATTACCCCAGCAGGTAAGTAATTAGTTCCAAAGATATCCCCAGCAGTCAAGAGAAAAATAACACGACTCAGGAGGAAAGCAATTCCAAAACAAGGTAATTCAGAAGAAAGGATGGCCCAAGAAGCGATGCAGGAAGAAGAAAGTGGTGCAGGAAGCAAAGGAAGGCGACATGGACGGGATGGAGTTAGTGAGTTGATGTTGAAGTCAGGAGCCCGCCTGAAGAATGGAGTGGCGATTTATTTTCAAAAGATGTTGTTGAGGTCAGGAACCCGCCTGAAGAGAGGAATGGTGATTTATTTTCAAAGGATGTTGTTGAAGTCGGGAGCCCGCCTGGAGAGAGGAATGACGATTTATTTTCAAAAGTTGATGTTGAAGTCGGAGCCCGCCTGAAGAATGGAGTGGCGATTTATTTTCAAAAGATGTTGTTGAAGTCGGGAGCCCGCCCGAAGAATGGAGTGGCGATTTATTTTCAAAGGATGTTGTTGAAGTCGGAGCCCGCCTGAAGAATGGAGTGGCGATTTATTTTCAAAGGATGTTGTTGATGAAGTCAGGAGCCCGCCTGAAGAATGGAGTGGCGATTTATTTTCAAAAGACGATGTTGAAGTCAGAAGCCCGCCTGAAGGGAGGAATGACGATTTATTTTCAAAAAGTTGATGTCGAAGTCGGGAGCCCGCCCGAAGAATGGAGTGGCGATTTATTTTCAAAGGATGTTATTGAAGTCGGGAGCCCGCTCGAAGAATGGAGTGGCGATTTATTTTCAAAAAGATGTTGAAGTCGGGAGCCCGCTCGAAGAATGGAGTGGCGATTTATTTTCAAAAGGTGTTGTTGAAGTCGGGAGCCCGCTCGAAGAATGGAGTGGCGATTTATTTTCAAAGGATGTTGTTGAAGTCGGGAGCCCGCCCGAAGAATGGAGTGGCGATTTATTTTCAAAAGATGTTGTTGAAGTCGGAGCCCGTCTGAAGAATGGAGTGGCGATTTATTTTCAAAGGATGTTGTTGAAGTCGGGAGCCCGCCCGAAGAGAGGAATGGCGATTTATTTTCAAAAGTTGATGTTGAAGTCAAGAGCCCGCCTGAAGAGAGGAATGGCGATTTATTTTCAAAAAATGTTGTTGAAGTCGGGAGCCCGCCCGAAGAGAGGAATGGCGATTTATTTTCAAAAAGATGTTGTTGAAGTCGGGAGCCCGCTGAAGAATGGAGTGACGATTTATTTTTCAAGGATGTTGTTGAAGTCGGGAGCCCGCCCGAAGAATGGAGTGGCGATTTATTTTTCAAGGATGTTGTTGAAGTCGGGAGCCCGCCCGAAGAGAGGAATGACGATTTATTTTCAAAAGTTGATGTTGAAGTCGGGAGCCCGCCCGAAGAGAGGAATGGCGTTTTAATTTGCTAGGATGTTGAAGTCAGGAGCCCGCCTGAAGAGAGGAATAGCTATTTATTTTCTAAGTTGATGTTGAAGTCAGGAGCCCGCCTGAAGAGAGGAATGGCGATTTATTTTCAAAAAGATGTTGTTGAAGTCAGGAGCCCGCCTGAAGAGAGGAATGGCGATTTATTTTCAAAAGACGATGTTGAAGTCAGGAGCCCGCCTGAAGGGAGGAATTGCGAGTTATTTTCAAAAAGTGTTGTTGAAGTCAGGAGCCCGCCTGAAGAGAGGAATGGCGTTTTATTTTTAAAAGATAATGTCGAAGTCGGGGAGCCCGCCTGCAGAATGAAGTGGCGATTTAGTTTTGAAGTCATAGTTAAAGTCAGGGAGCCCGCCTGAAGAATGGAGTGGTGATTTATTTTTGAATTTGGTTGAGGAAAGCGGTAGAGTGTAACGGAGATCCCCAACATAATCAAAAGGAAGGCAACAAGGATCAGAAAAGATAGATTCAGACTTCGAAGGAGAATAGCTCGAAGATCACAAGTAAGGGAAATCACTTCGGAGTGCAATGCAAGTTAGCAACAAAAGAAGCTTGCGACCAGAATGCGAGTCAACAGTCCGAGATGATCAACAGAAGATAGTCACAATGAAAAAAAGGGCAAGGAGTTAATCCAAGTGCAGAAGTTGATGAAAGATGTGGAGTGCTCAAGACATGGCCGAGGTCACAAGCACTGCATACCTGGTCTTGATCCGAAAAGCAGCACCTACAACTAGTAAGTATCAAGGTTCAAATTTAGAGTCCGCATGAAGCACCAACCAATACTCAAGATCAAGCTTCGGAAGACTTATAGATAGGAATCTTGTAACTAGTAGTTGATAGGCTTAGTTAGTCTTTCTCATGTTTTGATTTTTGATGTAATAGCAGGACCACGGACCGGAACTTCGATGGAACGGAACCTCGACGGAACGGCACCTCGACTAGCTCTCCACCTCGGTTACTCCATATTCTTACTCACTTCTGAACTACACGTGGCCTGATTCCTTTATAGCCAAGGATATGTAGGCAGCTCAGATACAAGGGCTCGGTCACATCCTCTTCTTTTTAAAATCGCACCTCCAAATATAAGTTCCCATTAGATCTTTTTAGTTGTGATTGTTAGATTTGATAGAGACTAAAAGTGCTCTTTGTAGATGCGTGATTTTGCCCCTACCCGAGATTTTTTATATTTTTAGCGTAAAATATTAAGTTTAGTTTTAATATAGCTATTTTAGCTAAATTTGACTCTTTTACTTTATTTTTACCTTAAAATGAAAAATAACAAAAATATGGTTTTATTAATGTTTCGTAGTCATTTTAAACTTGAAAAATACAAAAATAGTACTTTATATTTTTTATCTTTTTATAAAAACGAAAATAATAAAAAAATAGTTTCATTATTATTTTGTAGTTATTTTAAACTTGAAAAATATAAAAATAGTACTTTATATTTTTATCTTTTTATAAAAACGAAAATAATAAAAAAAATAGTTTCATTAATATTTTGTAGTTATTTCAAACTTGAAAAATATAAAAAAATAGTCTTATTTTAATTATGAGTATTATAGTTATTTTGATTACCTAGGATTAATTAAATAACACCATTCTCGGTTCCGGGCGAAGAATAATATTCGGGTTCAAACTACCCGGTTTTATAAGTTTCGGACCTAGCCCGTAATAATTCGAGTCCACTACACTAAGGGGGACAATACATAATGGGATGGGGAATAAGAAGAAAAAGACAAAAAGAAAAAGACAAGGGAAAAAGACAAAAGGAAAAAACAAAAAGAAAAAGACAAAAAAGGCATGGAGCCTATTTAAAAAAAAAAGAAAACAAAAAGAAAACAATATAAAAGAGAGAGGTCTTGATTTAAAAGGGAGAGACAATACAAAGGAAAAGGAGAAAAAACGAAAAAAGGAAAGAGAAGAAAAAAAATCGGCAGAAAGAAGAAAAAACCAAACAGAAAGAAAAAAACCAAACAGAAAGAGAAGAAACGAAAGAAGAAGAAAAACGAAAGAAGAAAAAAAAACGAAAGAAGAAGAGAAACGAAAGAAGAAGAAAAACGGCAGAAAAAGAAAAACCGAGAAAAAAAAAATAATACACACAGTAGGAGGCCACAGTGGAGGAAAAAGTTTTTCTGCTTCGTCAACCTCGTTCTGCCCGTCGAATCGTTTGTTCTTGGTTCCGGTTTGGTTCGAGTTCTGTCCGGAGAGGTCGAGGTTTGAGATCGTCATAAAAGGTTCGTTTTCTCGTTGTGTACGTTGAAAAAATATGCAGAAATAAAGGTGCATGTTCTTTTTCGATATTGTTCTTCTCGCTAATATTTTGGATCGTTTCGTATTTGATTTAGTTTCGTATGGTTCAGACTATTTTTGTAAATATATGATTTTGTTGAACATGCCATGTCGAAGTTAGCTAATAAAAATGACTAATCCTTCATATGCTCGCTAACTAGTTATGCTTCCGTTGTTTATGTAATTGTTCACCATAGTCTTGAATTTGCTCACTTAGTTAGCTACTCGTATGTTTACTCGAATTGGTTATAGTTGAGCACGATGTTGTCACATTATGGAAATTGGTTCATTATTCTTCAACCGAACGACGGAATTAGATTAAAGGAATCGGGGGTGTATTTCACGTGACCCGACTCCAATTTTGAACAAGGTTAAATAAAGCGTGTCATGGACCACGGGTGCATTTCATGTAGCGTGGCTTGCAACATGTTCTAGATAATCTCGAACTAATTCTTAAATGAATATAGCGGAATATAGTTCTCTTTTAAATTAGAATTAGAGGTATGCCTCGCCTAACAAAATTATACAAATCGCAGGGCCCTCATAAATGTATATATATAAAAATACTTAGACTTCGGGATCGGCTATATAGCGAATTTTACGGTGTTCTCCGAAGATAATAAATGCGTAGTTGCTTTAATCGCGTATTCTAATACTACCTTCTCAAATACGGGTGCACATTTATGTGACCCAAATCTAAATCTCAACGAAGTCGAAACGTGTCAAAAGTCACGGTTGCACTGGTGCAACGTGGTTCGAGATACGTTTCCACTGCGTTGTAATTCATTTAAAACAATAAACAATAAAAGGGTAATGAGCCCTTAAACAATAAGTGAGACGAGCCTCGCCAAAATAACACGCAAATTGCGGGGCCCTCAACAGACGATTATTACGAAAAACGTTTAGATTCCGGGATGTGTTGTTTAGCGGATTTCACGGCCTTTCCCGAACACAAAACGCGTTAGTATCTTTATGCGCGTATTTAATAATCTTATCTCCTTAAACTCGAGTGCACATTTATGTGACTCAAATCCAAATCTCAACGGAGTCGAAATGTGTTGACAACCACGGGTGCACTGGTGCGACGTGTTTCGAGATACATTTTCACAACATTGCAATTCTTAAAATAATAATAATAATAATAATAATAATTCTTATAATAATAATAATAATAATCAAAAGCGGTTAAAAGTTAAAATTTTCACATAGGTTAAAGCACATTATAAAATCAGATAAAGAGGCCAAATACGATGATTAAGCGACCGTGCTAGAACCACGGAACCCGGGAATGCCTAACACCTTCTCCCGGGTTAACAGAATTCCTTATCCGGATTTCCGGTTCGCGGACCGTAGTATAGAGTCAATCCTTTCCTCGATTTGGGATTCGAACCGGTGACTTGGGACACCATAAATATCCCGAGTGGCGACTCTGAATCTCTTAATAAATAAATCTCGTTTCGATTGTCCTTTAATTGGAAAAAACTCCCTTTTACCACGCCCTTCGCGGGTGTGCGGAAAAAGGAGATGTGACAGACCCAACCACGAGTACTACCCGCATCCTCCTAGAAGTTTTGGCCGGGGTCGATGCTTTCCGGGTACGCCCGAAATAATCTCCTAACACGGGTCCGATCTCCAAGAAAGTCAATTGGTACAACAAATGTCTGCAAATATAGAGGCAGATATTAGAAAAGGGGGCTCCACTCTCTCCCCACGGGGGATCTAAGAAATACAGAGTACAACGCTGTCACGACCCCAAATCCGGTCGTGATGGCGCCCAGCACATTGCTAAGCCAGCCTGACCAATCAATTTCAACAACGGAGCTAGAAGCTCTCTTTAACCCATTTAAGTATTTCAAAATATGAAACAATAGTAATACTTATACCAACAGCGGGGAAACCAAGTCCCAAAATATACTAACTCCCATAGACCGAAGGGTCAAGAGTCATGAGCCTCTAACGAACGTAAGTGTATAAAGGTTTACAAAAATACCAAGTGCGGAAAGAAATGTCAATACAAAATCAAAAGTCAGTAGGAAGGAATATCGGGTCCTGCGGACTCTGCAGCTACCTCGTATATCCCATAGATGTCGCCTCGCACAGCTACTGGATCACTGCTGAGAGGTACCTGGATCTGCACACAAGGTGCAGGGAGTAAAATGAGTACTGCCAGACTCAGTGGTAATAAACAAGGGTAAGACAGCGCAGATAAGAAATCCTCAATAAAGCACTATGTAAAACTATAATCAGCTACCCTGTCATAGAATCAATATTCACCGTACCTGTACCAACAAATACCAATAAATAGCATAACAGCTAGCAGATGTAGCTAAATGCAATGCAATGCATGATATGACCGCTACGGCGCGTAGCTCGACTCCAATTTTGGGTACCCGTGCTCACTGTGGGGGTTCAGACTCCGGAGGGGCTCCTACAACCCAAGCACATCTCATAGAGATTTCCTACGGCGTGCAGTCCGATCCAACATATATATCTCGCTGCGGCGCGCAGCCCGATCCACTACTAGTCAGCTAATATGCAGATACAGCCTCGAGGCTCAAAAGTAGTTTTTGAAAACTCTTTTATCATTTTTCAGTTGGAAAACAGTAATATCAAGTTCCAGAGATTGGAATTAGCATAATAACAGAAATAGGTGCGGACTAGTAGTAAACTAGCATGTCTATATGATAAGACAATGATAACGATCCTCGCGGGATCCAATAACCTGGCTCACGGCCCACAAGTATACTCAACCGCCCAAGAAGGGGTTCAACGGCTCGAGAATAGCCAATAATACAGTATCAACAGGTCGGACTAATATATAGTCTCCAGTTCATGATCGACCCCGCACTCTCAAGAGTGTGCGTGTCTCGCCGCTATACAGCGTCACAAAGTGGTATACCGGGGTTTCGAACCCGCCGGTCATCACCCACATCTATTACTCACCTCAATACGGCGCGACGACTACTCCGCAATGCCCTTGCCACGAGAATCAAGCTCCGCACGCGTAGAATATGATCAAATATAGTAGAAATACAACAAATTAGGCCAATGGGACGATACCCAGTCAAAACAACTCAATTTACATCAAAATTCCCAAAGTTGTCAAAACCCGACTTTCGGTACGCTTGTCAAAAAATCACGAAAGTCACATATTCGGAACCCTCATCTCAATACGAGTCTAAGCATATCAATTTTACCAAATTCGGACTCTATTTGCCCATTCAAAACCTTGATTTTCTAAAGTTCAAGCCTAGGGCTAAATCCTCCATAAATTACCCCAAATTCCTCCATTTTCATGATATAATTGCATAATATTATCAATACTAATCATAGTGTAAGTCCATAGTTGATTACCTGATGATTTCCCTTGAGTTTGTCTTCAAAATCGCCCAAATCGCCTCTAAAGCCGAGACCCAAATGTGTGAAATGTTTCTAAAATATTTCTAACTTCTGATACACTTAACTCACAGCGATTTTCGCTTCTGCGGATAAAATTCCGCCCCCTGCGGAACCGCTTCTGCGACCTTTTGGTCGCTTCTGCGAACCCAGGCCCTTTTGGCCATTTCCGCACCAGCGATCCAAGGACCGCTCCTACGAGTCCGCTTCGGTGGATTTTCATCCACTCCTGCGGTCCTCTCCGCCTCTGCGATCAAGAGTCCGCTCCTGCGGACTCGCCTCCGCGATCAACCACCCGCTTCTGCGGACCTCCCCATCACGCCTCAGGACCGCTTCTGCGATCGCCCACTCACTTCAGCGAAGCCGCTCCTGCGGGCCAAGCTCCGCTTCAGCGGTCTATCCCGCTTCTGCGCCTTCTTGTCCGCTCCTGCGGACTCGCTCCTGCGCTCCCATTTCCGCAGGAGCGAAAACAACAGAAGCAGTGCACCAGTTTTGCAATTTTCCATATTTTCTATCGTTTGGCTATCCGGAAACACCCCGAGGCCCCCGGGACCCCAACGAAAACCACCAACATACCCCAAAACACGATACGAACTTGTTCCAATCATAAAAACACCATCCTAAACATCAAAATCACCAATTTCACACGGATTCAAGCCTAAATTTCTTAAAACATTCCGATTTACACAATCAATTAAAAACCCGACCAAACGACGTCCGAATGACCTGAAATTTTGCAGGCACATCCAAAATCACCCAACGGAGCTACTGCAACCTGTCGGAATTCCATTCCGACTCCCGGATCAAAATCTCACCTACCGTACGGATTTCGCCAAAATTCAACCTTAGCCAATTCAAGCCTATTTCTACACCGGGCCTCCAAATTCAATTCCGATCGCTCCCCTAAGTCACAATTCACCTCCCGGAACTAACCGAATCATAAGAATTTGATTCCGAGCCCTCTAACCAAATAGTCAACTCCAGATTGACTTTCCTTATTCAAGTTTCCTTCACAAAGGCTATATGCCTCATTTCCAATCCCAATCACTCCTAACTCACCCGATAGACTCTAACACTGATATAAAATCATAAAATATGTATTTACAACATAACGAGGTGGTAATTCTCGTGACGACGAGCCGGGTCGTCACATTCTCCCCCTCTTAAGCAAACGCTCGTCCTCGAGCGGGTCAAGAAACATACCTGAAGTCTCAAACAAGTGAGGATATCCGCTCCGCATCTCCCGCTCGATCTCCCAAGTGGCCTCCTCCACGGGTCGACCTCTCCACTGAACCTTAACTGATGCAATCTCCTTAGACCTCAATTTTCTCACCCGACGACCCAAAATAGCAATAGGCTCCACATCATAGGATAAATCACCATCAAGCTGAATGGTACTGAAGTCTAATATATGAGACGGATCTCCAATGTACTTCCGGAGCATAGACACATGGAATACTGGATGAACGCTGGATAAGCTGGGCGGCAAGGCTAACTCATATGCCACCTCTCCAACCCTCCTAAGTATCTCAAAAGGACCAATGTACCTGGGACTCAACTTTCCTTTCTTCCCAAACCTCATGACACCCTTCATAGGTGAAACCTTCAACAATACTCTGTCACCAACCATGAAAGACAACTCTCGAACTATACGGTCCGCATAACTCTTCTGACGAGACTGTGCTGTACGAAGCCTCTCCTGGATCAACTTTGCTCTATCCAGAGCATCCTGGACTAACTCAGTCCCTATCAATCTAACCTTACCAGGCTCAAACCATCCCATGGGGGATCTACACCGCCTGCCATACAATGCCTCATACGGGGCCATCTGAATACTCGACTGATAACTGTTGTTGTAGGCAAACTCAGCAAGTGGTAGTAACTCATCCCACGAACCACCAAAATCAATCACACAAGCTCGCAACATATCCTCCAAGATCCGAATAGTGCGCTCAGACTGTCCGTCTGTCTGGGGGTGAAATGCTGTACTCAACTCAACCCGCGTACCCATCTCTCGCTGAAATGCTCTCCAAAACTGAGAAGTGAACTGAGTACCCCTGTCGGATATGATAGACACCGGAACTCCATGCAACCGAACAATCTCTCGAATAAAGATCGCTGCCAACCGCTCCGATGAGTAGGTAGTACTAACTGGAATGAAGTGAGCTGACTTGGTCAGTCTATCCACAATCACCCATACGGAATCAAACTTCCTCGCCGTCCGAGGGAGTCCAGTAACAAAGTCCATAGTGATCCTCTCCCATTTCCACTCAGGAATATCAATGCGCTGAAATACACCACCGGGCCTCTGATGCTCGTACTTAACCTGCTGACAGTTGAGGCACCGTGCTACATGTCCGACAATGTCCATTTTCATCTTTCTCCACCAATAGTGCTGTTTCAAATCTTGATACATCTTCGCGGCTCCTGGATGGATAGAATACCGCGAGCTATGGGCCTCCTCCGGAATCAACTCACGAAGGCCATCAACATTGGGCACACATATCCGGCCCTGCATCCTCAATACGCCGTCACTATCAATGGTGACATCTCTAGCATCATCATGCTGAACTCTGTCCCTCAGGACAGCCAAATGTGGATCATCATACTGGCGCTCACGAATACAATCATATAGAGATGACCGAGATGCAACACAAGCCAATACCCTGCTGGGCTCCGAAATATCTAACCTCACTAGCCGATTGGCTAGCACCTGAACATCATAAGCAAGTGGCCTCTCCTCAGCTGGAATATATGCCAAGCTCCCCATACTGACCGCCTTCCGGCTCAAAGCATCGGCCACCACATTGGCCTTCCCCGGGTGATATAATATAGTAATGTCATAATCCTTCAGCAACTCCAGCCATCTCCGTTGTCTCAAATTAAGGTCTTTCTGTTTGAACAAGTGCTGGAGACTATGATGGTCGGTATACACCTCACAAGACACACCGTACAAATAGTGTCTCCAAATCTTCAATGCATGAACAATGGCGGCTAGCTCCAAATCATGAACAGGATAGTTCTTCTCATGTGGCTTCAACTGCCGAGAAGCATAAGCAATTACCTTACCTTCCTGCATCAACACACAACCTATCCCCACTCTCGAGGCATCACAATAAACGGTATATGAACTTGAAGCTGATGGCAATACTAACACTGGAGCTGTGGTCAAAGCTGTCTTGAGCTTCTGAAAGCTCTCCTCGCACTCATCCGACCACACGAATGGTGCACCCTTCTGGGTCAATTTAGTCAATGAAGAAGCAATGGATGAAAATCCCCGAACAAACCGACGATAATATCCCGCCAAACCAAGAAAACTCCTGATCTCTGTAGCTGAGGTCGGTCTAGGCCAACTCTGCACCGCCTCTATCTTTTTCTGATCAACCTGAATACCATCACGAGACACCACATGTCCCATAAATGCCACGGACTCGAGCCAAAACTCGCACTTGGAGAATTTAGCATATAGCTTCTCCTCCCTCAATCTCTGCAACACAATACTCAAATGCTGAGCATACTCCTCCTGACTACGGGAGTAGACTAGAATGTCATCAATGAACACAATCACAAATGAATCCAAATAGGGCCTGAACACACTGTTCATCAGATGCATAAATGCTGCTGGGCGTTGGTCAGCCCAAACGACATCACAAGAAACTCATAATGACCATATCGGGTCCTGAATGCAGTCTTCATAATATCCGAGTCCCTAATCTTCAAGCTGATGATAGCCTGAACGAAGATCGATCTTAGAAAACACCCTCGCACCCTGTAACTGATCAAACAAATCATCTATGCTCGGTAGAAGGTACTTGTTCTTCACTGTCACTTTGTTCAATTGCCTATAATCAATACACATTCGCATGGAACCATCTTTATTTTTAACAAATAATACCGGCGCACCCCACGGGAACACGCTAGGGCGGATGAAACCCTTATCCAGAAGCTCTTGAAGCTGCTCTTTCACTTCTTTCAACTCAGCTGGTGCCATCCGATAAGGAGGAACGGATATGGGCTGAGTGCCCGGCACCAAGTCAATGCCAAAATCAATATCCCTGTCCGGCGGCATGCCCGGCAGGTCTGAGGGGAATACATCTGGAAAGTCCCTCACAACAGGTACAGAATCAATGCTAGGAGACTCAGCTCCCACATCTCTCACAAAAGCCAAGTACGATAAACACCCTTTTCCAACCATCTTTCTGAGCCTTTTAGAACGAAATGACACGGCTAGGGACGAAATCAGTCGAACCCTGCCACTCGATCCGAGAAATACCAGGAATGGCCAACGTAATTGTCTTAGCATGAGAGTCCAATATAGCATGGTACGGAGACAACCAGTCCATACCCAATATAACATCAAAGTCCACCATTCCCAATAATAACAAATCTGCCTGGGTCTCCAGACCCCCAATAGATATAACACATGATCTATGGAAAGGATCCACAACGATCGTATCACCTACGGGGGTGGATACATGAACATGTAAATCAAGACTACTACGAGTCGCACCCAAGTGATGTGCAAAATAAGAGAACACGTAAGAATATGTGGACCCTGGATCAAATAGAACGAGGCATCTCTGTGACAGACGTAAATGATACCTGTAATCACTGCATTAGAGGCAACCTGCATCACGCCTGTCAGGAAGTGCGTAGAATCGCGCCCGGCCTCCACCAGATCTCTCCTCGCCCCCGGGGCGACCACGAGAAGGCTGACCTCCACCTCTACTAGACTGAGATGGTGCTGAAGAGGAGGGCTGATCCCTCTCCTGAGTCCTGCCCCTACGGAGTCGAGGGCATTGTCTCCTCATGTGGACAAACTCACCACACTCATAACATGCACCCGGTGCCGGAGAAGGGTACTGAAGGGAACCCACTAAGTGATGACCGACCCGCCGAAATCCTCGTCGACCACGACCATAAGAACCTCTGCTCTGTTCGGGGCGGCTCGAATGAGAAGGTCTAGACGAGCGACCTCTGCTCCGCCGGGAATGCTCTCCGGACGGAGCACCACCGAAACTACCGGAACCACGAGGCCTCTCGGCCTCCCGCTCCTCTCTCTCGGCGACGATCCGCCTCAATGGAGCGTGCCATATCAATAACTTGCTCAAAAGATGATGACAGAACTCGCTCTCTGGTCATAAGAATGCGGATAGAGTAGTTGAGGCCATCAATGAACCTCCTGATCCTCTCCCTATCAGTGGGGATCATCCATGTGGCATGCCTAGCCAACCGAGTGAATCTAAGCTCATACTGGGTCACAGACATGTCGCCCTGAATCAACCACTCGAACTGGCGACGTAGCTCCTCGCGACGAGACTGAGGTACATATTTCTCTAGAAAGAGAGTAGAGAACTGCTGCCATGTGAGAGGTGCTGCTCTTGCAGCCTACGCCTCTCAAACTCCTCCCACCAATCAAATGCGGGACCAGTGAACTGAAATGTAGTAAATGAAACTCCGATGGACTCAAGAATACCAGCCGTACGCAGCATCTTCTGACACTTATCCAAGAAACCCTGGGCATCCTCGCCCTCAACGCCACTGAAATGGGGTGGCCGAAGTCTACCAAATCTCTCAAGACGACGCTGCTCGTCATCGGGCATAACCTGAACCATATGCTCTGGAGCTGGAGCTGGTGCAGCTGGAGGAACAACCGGTGCAACCACCTGAGCGGGGACCACCTCTGGCGTCTGAAGTCCCTGAACAACCGGGTCAGGTGTGTGTGACGACCCGGCCCGTCGTCACGGGAATTACCACCCCGTTATGTTGAAATTGTATGTTTTATGACTTTATATCAATGTTAAAGTCTATCGGGTGAGTTAGGAGTGAATTGGATTGAAAATGAGGCATATAGCCTTTGTGAAAGAAACTTGAATAAAGAAAGTCAACCCGGAGTTGACTATTTGGTTAGAGGGCTCGGAATCGGATTCTGATGATTCGGTTAGTTCCGGAAGGTGATTTGTGACTTAGGGGAGCGATCGGAATTGAATTTGGAGGCCCGTGTAGAAATAGGCTTGAATTGGCTAAGGTTGAATTTTGGCGAAATCCGAACGGTAGGTGAGATTTTGATCCGGGGGTCGGAATGGAATTACGACAGTTGCAGTAGCTCCGTTAGGTGATTTTGGATGTGCCTGCAAAATTTCAGGTCATTCGGACGTCGTTTGGTCGGGTTTTTGATGGAATGTGTAATTCGGAATGTTTTAAGGAATTTAGGCTTGAATTTGATGTAAATTATGGGTTTTGATGTTGTTAGACGTGTTTTGAGGATTGGAGCAAGTTCGAATAAGGTATTAAGATGTGTTGGTATGTTTGGATGAGGTCCCGGGGGCCTCGGGGTATTTTCGGATGGTTAAACAGGAGAAAATTTTGGAAAAAATTGCAGGTTGGGATCCTGCTTCTGTTGTTTCCGCTCCTGCGGAATTTTGAACGCAGGAGCGTGTCCGCAGAAGCGGACGAGTTACGCAGAAGCGGAAGTCATTCCGCTGAAGCGGCATCGCTGGTGCGAGCCAGTGATCGCAGAGGCGAAGGGGAAGAAAATGGGCATGGTCCGCAGAAGCGGACATTTGACCGCTTGGGCGGGACCGCAGAAGCGGACAATGGTGCGCAGAGGTGGATGTTTCCGCAGAAGCGGAAGCTTCTTCGCAGAAGCGGGTGCGCTTAAGCGACCCTTTGCCCGCAGAAGCGGAAATGGCCGGTTAGGCCTGGAACCGCTGAAGCGACCCTTTGGTCGCGGATACGGGTGCATAGGAGCGGAAAATATTCCGCAGAAGCGAAAATCGCTGTAAGTAAGTGTATCCGAAGTTAGAAAAATTTCAGAACATTTCACACATTTTGGGTCTCGGCTTTAGAGGCGATTTGGGCGATTTTGAAGAGAAATTCAAGGGAAATCATCAAGTAATCATCTATGGACTTAAACTATGATTAGTATTGGTAATATTATGCAATTATATCATGAAAATGGAGGAATTTGGGGTAATTTATGGAGGATTTAGCCCTAGGCTTGAACTTTAGAAAATCAAGGTTTTGAATGGGCAAATGCAGTCCGATTTTGGTAAATTTTATATGTTAGACTCGTATTGAGACGAGGGTTCCGGAAATGTGAATTTCGTAAATTTTCGGAATGTGGGCCGGGGCTCGGGTTTTGACAACTTTGGGAATTTTGATGTAAATTGAGTTGTATTGATTGGGTGTCGTCCCATTGGCCTAAATTGTTGTATTTTTACTGTATTGGATCAGATTCTACGCGTGCGGAGCTTGATTCTCGTGGCAAGGGCATTGCGGAGTAGTCGTCGCGCCGTATCGAGGTGAGTAATAGATGTGGGTGATGACCAGCGGGTTCGAAACCCCGGTATACCACTTTGTGACGCTGTATAGCGGCGAGACACGTACTCTCTTGCGAGTGCGGGGTCGATTGTGATTGGGGACTATGACTTAGTCCGACTTGTTGATACTGTATTGTGATATTAGGCTATTCTTGAGCCGTCGAACCTCCTTCTCGGATGGTTGCATATATATATATATTGTGATAATGGCCACTCTTGAGCCGAGGAACCCCCTTCTTGGGCGGTTGAGTATACATGTGGGCCGTGAGCCACTTATTGGATCCCGCGAGGATCGTTATCATTGTCTTATCATATAGACATGCTAGTTTACTACTAGTCCGCAACTATTTTTGTTATTATGCCAATTCCAATCTCTGGAACTTGACATTACTGTTTTCCAACTGAAAAATGATAAAAGAGTTTTCAAAAACTATCTTTGAGCCTGCGAGGTTGTATCTGCATATTAGCTGACTAGTAGTGGATCGGGCTGCGCGCCGCAGCAGGATATATGTTGGATCGGACTGCACGCCGCAGGAATATCTCTATGAGATGTGCTTGGGCTGTAGGAGCCCCTCCGGAGTCTGAACCCCCACAGTGAGCACGGGTACCCAAAATTGGAGTCGGACTACACGCCGTAGCGGTCATATCATGCATTGCATTGCATTTAGCTACATCTGCTAGCCTGTTATGCTATTTATTGGTAATTGTTGGAAACAGGTACAGTGAAGATTGATTCTATGACAGGGTAGCCGACTATAGCTTTACATAGTGCTTTATTGCGGATTTCTTATCCGCGCCTGTCTTACCCTTGTTTATTACCACCGAGTCCGGCGATACTCATTTTACTCCCCGCACCTTGTGTGCGATCCGGTACCTCTCAGCAGTGATCCGATAGGCCGTGCGAGGCGACGTTTGTGGATATTCGAGGTAGCCGCAGAGTCCGCAGGACCCGACATCCCTTCCTACCGTCTTTGGATTTTGTATTGACATTTCTTTCCGCACTTGGTGTTTTGTAAACCCTTATACACTCATGTTCAAGTAGAGGCTCATGACTCTCGACCCTTCGGTCTATGGGAGTTGGCACGTGTTGGGACTTGGTTCCCTGTTTTTAATATGTATCTATCACTCGTTGAATTATTTCCGTATGCTTAAATTGGATAAAGTGAGCTTATGGCTCCGTGATTGTTGTTAATTGGTCGGTCGGCCTAGCAATGTGTCGGGCGCCATCACGACCGGATTTGGGGTCGTGACAAGTTGGTATCGAGCCTAGGTTTACTAGGCCTCGCGAGTCTTGAGCCGGTTGGTAGAGTCTTGTGGATCGGTACGGGGACGTCCGTACTTATCCTCGGGAGGCTCGCGAACCTTTAGGAAAACTTCACTTTTCTTGAACTCCGTCGTGCGATCTTGTTGTTCCAAGAACTGAACTTCTATATTCTATTCTCCCGCAGATGGCGAGAACGCGAGCTTCGGGACGAGGTGGACGACCTCCATTGCCACCTGTTAGAGGCCGTGGGCGCGGTCGCGCTAGAGGTAGAGGTAGGGCGGCTGAGGCAGTGCCAGCCGACCCGCCCGTTGTACCGGCTCAGGAGCGGCCCCCGGTGGTTGATGCTCCAGCAGCCCCGGCTCGGGGCCGGACTATATCTATTGCTATTCCCGGTCTTCGGGAGACTCTTGCTCAAATATTATCGGTGTGTTCCGGATTAGCTCAAGTAGTTTCGGCTACCGCTACCGTAGCGACATCTCAGTCGGGGGTGGTCGGCGGACCCCCGCAGCTCGCACACCGACCCGGTTGTTCGGGGACTTCGGACGCCAGAGGCGGTCCCCGCTCGGTGGTTGCACCGGTTATTCCTCCGACTGCACCAGCTCCAGCTCCAGAAGCATATGGTTCAGTGTTATGCCCGAGGACGAGCGGCGTCGTCTCGAGATATTTGGTAGACTTCGGCCACCCCATTTCGGTGGCGTTGAGGGCGAGGATGCCCGGGGGTTTCTTGGATAAGTGTTAGAAGATGTTGCGTACGGCTGGTATTCTTGAGTCCAGCGGAGTTTCATTTACTACATTTCAGTTCACCGGTCCCGCATTTGATTGGTGGGAGGAGTTTGAGAGGCGTAGGCCTGCAAGAGCAGCACCTCTCACATGGCAGCAGTTCTCTACTCTCTTTCTAGAGAAATATGTACCTCGGTCTCGTCGCGAGGAGCTACGTCGCCGGTTCGAGTGGTTGATTCAGGGCGACATGTCTGTGACTCAGTATGAGCTTAGATTCACTCAGTTGGCTAGGCATGCCACATGGATGATCCCAACCGATAGGGAGAGGATCAGGAGGTTCATTGATGGCCTCAACTACTCTATCCGTATTCTTATGACCAGCGAGCGAGTTCTGTCATCATCGTTTGAGCGGGTAGCTGATATGGCACGCTCCATTGAGGCGGATCGTTGCCGAGAGAGAGAGGAGCGGGAGGCCAAGAGGCCTCGTGGTTCTGGCAGTTTCAGTGGTGCTCCATCTAGAGGGCATTCCCAGCAGAGCAGAGGTCGCTCATCTAGACCTTCTCATTCGAGCCGCCCAGAGCAGAGCGGAGGTTCTTATGGTCGTGGTCGACAGGGGTTTCAACAGGGTCAGTCATCACTTAGTGCCCTCCCAGCCCAGAGTGCAACACCTACTTCTCCAGCACCAGGTGCATGTTATGAGTGTGGTGAGTTTGGCCACGTGAGGAGACAGTGCCCTCGACTACGTAGCGGCAGGACTCAGCAGAGGGATCAGCCCTCCTCTTCAGCACCATCTCAGTTTAGTAGAGGTGGAGGTCAGTCTTCTCGTGGTCGCCCCAGGGGCGAGGAGAGATTTGGTGGAGGCCAAGCACGGTTCTATGCACTTCCTGACAGGCGTGATGCAGTTGCCTCCGATGCAGTGATTACAGGTATCGTTTCCGTCTGTCACAGAGATGCCTCTGTTCTATTTGATCCACGATCCACATATTCTTACGTGTCCTCTTATTTTGCACATCACTTGGGTGCGACTCGTGGTAGTCTTGATTTACCTCTGTTCATGTATCCACCCCCGTGGGTGATACGATCATTGTGGATCATGTCTATAGATCCTGTGTTATATCTATTGGGGGTCTGGAGACCCTGGCAGATTTGTTATTGTTGGGGATGGTGGACTTTGATGTTATATTGGGTATGGACTCGTTGTCTCCGTATCATGCTATATTGGACTGTCATGCTAAGACAGTTACGTTGGCCATTCCTAGTATTTCTCAGATTGAGTGGCGGGGTTCGACCGATTTCGTCCCTAGCCGTGTTATTTCGTTCTTAAAAGCTCAGAAGATGGTTGAAAAAGGGTGTTTATCGTACTTAGCTTTTGTGAGAGATGTGGGAGCCGAGTCTCCTAGCATTGATTCTGTACCTGTTGTGAGGGACTTCCCAGATGTATTCCCCTCAGACCCTGCCGGGCATGCCGCCGGACAGGGATATTGATTTTGGCATTGACTTGGTGCCGGCACTCAGCCTATATCTATTCCTCCTTATCGGATGGCACCAGCTGAGTTGAAAGAACTGAAAGAGCAACTTCAGGAGCTTCTGGATAAGGGTTTCATCCGCCCTAGTGTGTCTCCGTGGGGTGCGCCGGTATTATTTGTTAAAAAGAAAGATGGTTCCATGCGGATGTGTATTGATTATAGGCAATTGAACAAAGTGACAGTGAAGAACAAGTACCCTCTACCGCGCATAGATGATTTGTTTGATCAGCTACAGGGTGCGAGGGTGTTTTCTAAGATTGATCTTCGTTCGAGCTATCATCAGCTGAAGATCAGGGACTCGGATATTATGAAGACTGCATTCAGGACCCAATATGGTCACTATGAGTTCCTTGTGATGTCGTTTGGGTTGACCAACGCCCCAGCAGCATTTATGCATCTGATGAACAGTGTGTTCGGGCCTTATTTGGATTCGTTTGTGATTGTGTTCATTGATGACATTCTAGTCTACTCCCGTAGTCAGGAGGAGCATGCTCAGCATTTGAGTATTGTGTTGCAGAGATTGAGGGAGGAGAAGCTATATGCTAAATTCTCCAAGTGCGAGTTTTAGCTCGAGTCCGTAGCATTTCTGGGACATGTGGTGTCTCGTGATGGTATTCTGGTTGACCCGAAAAGATAGAGGCGGTGCGGAGTTGGCCTAGACTATCCTCAGCTACAGAGATCAGGATTTTCCTTGGTTTAGCAGGGTATAATCGCCGGTTTCTTCAGAGATTTTCATCCATTACTTCTTCCTTGACCAGGTTGACCCAGAAAGGGTGCACCATTCGTGTGGTCAGATGAGTGCGAGGAGAGCTTTCAGAAGCTCAAGACAGCTTTGACCACAGCTCCAGTGTTAGTATTGCCATCAACTTCGGGTTCATATACCGTTTATTGTGATGCCTCGAGAGTGGGGATAGGTTGTGTGTTGATGCAGGAAGGAAAGGTAATTGCTTATGCTTCTCGGCAGTTGAAGCCGCATGAGAAGAACTATCCTGTTCATGATTTGGAGCTAGCCGCCATTGTTCATGCCTTGAAGATTTGGAGGCACTATTTATACGGTGTGTCATGTGAGGTGTATACCGACCATCGTAGTCTCCAGCACTTGTTCAAATAGAAAGACCTTAATTTGAGACAGCGGAGATGGCTAGAGTTGCTGAAGGATTATGACATTACTATATTATATCATCCGGGGAAGGCCAATGTGGTGGCCGATGCTTTGAGCCGGAAGGCGGTCAGTATGGGGAGCTTGGCATATATTCCAGCTGAGGAGAGGCCATTTGCTTATGATGTTCAGGTGCTAGCCAATCGGCTAGTGAGGTTAGATATTTTGGAGCCCAGCAAGGTATTGGCTTGTGTTGTATCTCGGTCATCTCTATATGATCGTATTCGTGAGCGCTAGTATGATGATCCACATTTGGCTGTCCTGAGGGACAGAGTTCAGCATGATGATGCTAGAGATGTCACCATTGATAGTGACGGCGTATTGAGGATGCAGGGCTGGATATGTGTGCCCAATGTTGATGGCCTTCGTGAGTTGATTCTGGAAGAGGCCCATAGCTCGCGGTATTCTATCCATCCAGGAGCCGCTAAGATGTATCAAGATTTGAAACAACACTATTGGTGGAGAAAGATGAAAATGGACATTGTCAGACATGTAGCACGGTGCCTCAACTGTCAGCAGGTTAAGTACGAGCATCAGAGGCCCGGTGGTGTATTTCAGCGCATTGATATTCCTGAGTGGAAATGGGAGAGGATCACTATGGATTTTGTTATTGGACTCCCTCGGACGGCGAGGAAGTTTGATTCTGTATGGGTGATTGTGGATAGACTGACTAAGTCAGCTCACTTCATTCCAGTTAGTACTACCTACTCATCGGAGCGGTTGGCAGCGATCTTTATTCGAGAGATTGTTCGGTTGCATGGAGTCCCAGTGTCTATCATATCCGATAGGGGTACTCAGTTCACTTCTCAGCTTTGGAGAGCATTTCAGCGAGAGATGGGTACGCGGGTTGAGTTGAGTACAGCATTTCACCCCCAGACAGACGGGCAGTCTGAGCGCACTATTCAGATCTTGGAGGATATGTTGCGAGCTTGTGTGATTGATTTTGGTGGTTCGTAGGATGAGTTCCTACCACTTGCCTGAGTTTGCCTACAACAACAGTTATCAGTCGAGTATTCAGATGGCCCCGTATGAGGCATTGTATGGCGGGCGGTGTAGATCCCCCGTGGGATGGTTTGAGCCTGGTGAGGTTAGATTGATAGGGACTGAGTTAGTCCAGGATGCTCTGGATAGAGCAAAGTTGATCCGGGAGAGGCTTCGTACGGCACAGTCTCGTCAGAAGAGTTATGCGGACCGTAGAGTTCGAGAGTTGTCTTTCATGGTTGGTGACAGAGTATTGTTGAAGATTTCACCTATGAAGGGTGTCATGAGGTTTGGGAAGAAAGGAAAGTTGAGTCCCATGTACATTGGTCCTTTTGAGATACTTAGGAGAGTTGGAGAGGTGGCATATGAGTTGGCCTTGCCGCCCAGATTATCCAGCGTTCATCCAGTATTCCATGTGTCTATGCTCCGGAAGTACATTGGAGATCCGTCTCATGTATTAGATTTCAGTACCATTCAGCTTGATGGTGATCTATCCTATGATGTGGAGCCTATTGCTATTTTGGGTCGTCAGGTGAGAAAATTGAGGTCCAAAGAGATTGCATCGGTTAAGGTTCAATGGAGAGGTCGACCCGTGGAGGAGGCCACTTGGGAGATCGAGCGGGAGATGCGGAGCAGATATCCTCACTTGTTTGAGACTTCAGGTATGTTTCTTGACCCGCTCTAAGAAGGCAGAAGCGAGGGTAAATGTGACGACCCGGCCCGTCGTCACGGGAATTACCACCTCGTTATGTTGAAATTGTATGTTTTATGACTTTATATCAATGTTAAAGTCTATCGGGTGAGTTAGGAGTGAATTGGATTGAAAATGAGGCATATAGCCTTTGTGAAAGAAACTTGAATAAAGAAAGTCAACCCGGAGTTGACTATTTGGTTAGAGGGCTCGGAATCGGATTCTGATGATTCGGTTAGTTTCGGGAGGTGATTTGTGACTTAGGGGAGCGATCGGAATTGAATTTGGAGGCCGGTGTAGAAATAGGCTTGAATTGGCTAAGGTTGAATTTTGGCGAAACCCGAACGGTTTGTGAGATTTTGATCCGGGGGTCGGAATGGAATTCCGACAGTTGCAGTAGCTCCGTTAGGTGATTTTGGATGTGCCTGCAAAATTTCAGGTCATTCGGACGTCGTTTGGTCGGGTTTTTGATCGAATGTGTAATTCGGAATGTTTTAAGGAATTTAGGCTTGAATTTGATGTGAATTATGGGTTTTGATGTTGTTAGACGTGTTTTGAGGATTGGAGCAAGTTCGAATAAGGTATTAAGATGTGTTGGTATGTTTGGATGAGGTCCCGGGGCCTCGGGGTGTTTTCGGATGGTTAAACGGGAGAAAATTTTGGAAAAAATTGCAGGTTGGGATCCTGCTTCTGTTGTTTCCGCTCTTGCGGAATTTTGAACGCAGGAGCGTGTCCGCAGAAGCGGACGAGATGCACAGGAGCGGCTGGTTACGCAGAAGCGGAAGCCATTCCGCTGAAGCGGGGTCGCTGGTGCGAGCCAGTGATCGCAGAAGCGGACATTTGACCGCTTGGGCGGGACAGCAGAAGCGGACAATGGTGCGCAGAGGTGGATGTTTCCGCAGAAGCGGAAGCTTCTTCGCAGAAGCGGGTGCGCTTAAGCGACCCTTTGCCCGCAGAAGCGGAAATGGCCGGTTAGGCCTGGAACCGCTGAAGCGACCCTTTGGCCGCGGATACGGGTGCATAGGAGCGGAAAATATTCCGCAGAAGCGAAAATCGCTGTAAGTAAGTGTATCCGAAGTTAGAAAAATTTCAGAACATTTCACACATTTTGGGTCTCGGCTTTAGAGGCGATTTGGGCGATTTTGAAGAGAAATTCAAGGGAAATCATCAGGTAATCATCTATGGACTTAAACTATGATTAGTATTGGTAATATTATGCAATTATATCATGAAAATGGAGGAATTTGGGGTAATTTATGGAGGATTTAGCCCTAGGCTTGAACTTTAGAAAATCAAGGTTTTGAATGGGCAAATGCAGTCCGATTTTGGTAAATTTTATATGTTAGACTCGTATTGAGACGAGGGTTCCGGAAATGTGAATTTCGTAAATTTTCGGAATGTGGGCCGGGGCTCGGGTTTTGACAACTTTGGGAATTTTGATGTAAATTGAGTTGTATTGATTGGGTGTCGTCCCATTGGCCTAAATTGTTGTATTTTTACTGTATTTGATCAGATTCTACGCGTGCGGAGCTTGATTCTCGTGGCAAGGGCATTGCGGAGTAGTCGTCGCGCCGTATTGAGGTGAGTAATATATGTGGGTGATGACCAGCGGGTTCGAAACCCCGGTATACCACTTTGTGACGCTGTATAGCGGCGAGACACGTACTCTCTTGTGAGTGCGGGGTCGATTGTGATTGGGGACTATGACATAGTCCGACTTGTTGATAGTGTATTATGATATTAGGCTATTCTTGAGCCGTCGAACCTCCTTCTCGGATGGTTGCATATATATATATATTGTGTTAATGGCCACTCTTGAGCCGTTGAACCCCCTTCTTGGGCGGTTGAGTATACATGTGGGCCGTGAGCCAGTTATTGGATCCCGCGAGGATCGTTATCATTGTCTTATCATATAGACATGCTAGTTTACTACTAGTCCGCAGCTATTTTTGTTATTATGCCAATTCCAATCTCTGGAACTTGACATTACTGTTTTCCAATTGAAAAATGATAAAAGAGTTTTCAAAAACTACTTTTGAGCCTGCGAGGCTGTATCTGCATATTAGCTGACTAGTAGCGGATCGGGCTGCGCGCCGCAGCGAGATATATGTTGGATCGGACTGCACGTCACAGGAATATCTCTATGAGATGTGCTTGGGCTGTAGGAGCCCCTCCGAGTCTGAACCCCCACAGTGAGCACGGGTACCCAAAATTGGAGTCGGGCTACGCGCCGTAGCGGTCATATCATGCATTGCATTGCATTTAGCTACATCCGCTAGCTGTTATGCTATTTATTGGTAATTGTTGGAACAGGTACAGTGAAGATTGATTCTATGACAGGGTAGCTGATTATAGCTTTACATAGTGCTTTATTGCGGATTTCTTATCTGCGCTGTCTTACCCTTGTTTATTACCACTGAGTCTGGCAGTACTCATTTTACTCCCTGCACCTTGTGTGCAGATCCCGGTACCTCTCAGCAGTGATCCAGTAGCTGTGCGAGGCGACGTTTGTGGATATTCGAGGTAGCCGCAGAGTCCGCAGGACCCGACATCCCTTCCTACTGTCTTTGGATTTTGTATTGACATTTCTTTCCGCACTTGGTATTTTGTAAACCCTTATACACTCATGTTCCGTAGAGGCTCATGACTCTTGACCCTTCGGTCTATGGGAGTTGGCACGTGTTGGGACTTGGTTCCCTGTTTTTAATATGTATCTATCACTGTTGAATTATTTCCGTATGCTTAAATTAGATAAAGTGAGCTTATGGCTCCGTGATTGTTGTTAATTGGTCAGGCTGGCCTAGCAATGTGCTGGGCGCCATCACGACCGGATTTGGGGTCGTGACAGTGATGGCGCCGGACATTGCTGTCAGGCCAGCCAATTAGATTACCCATTAATTTCATTTTTTAATACTTTAGAGAATCTGTGGTTTTTCCTTCTGTTTCACATGAAATAAGGTCATTTCCCCAAATTCAAATGTAAATAATACCAATTAGTACAAAGGCGGGTCAGCTGGCACTGCCTCAGCCGCCCTACCTCTAACTCTAGCACGACCGCGCCCACGGCCTCTAACGGGTGGCAATGGAGGTCGTCCACCTCGTCCTGATGCTCGCGTTCTCGCCATCTGCGAGAGAATAGAATATAGAAGTTCAGTTCTCAGAACAACAAGATTGCACGACGGAGTTCAAGAAAAGTGAAGTTTTCCTAAAGGTTCGCAGCCTCCCGAGGATAAGTACAGGCGTCCCCATACCGATCCACAAGACTCTACTAACCGGCTCAAGACTCGTGAGGCCTAGTAAACCTAGGCTCTGATACCAACTTGTCACGACCCCAAATCCGGTCGTGATGGCGCCCAGCACATTGCTAAGCCAGCCCGACCAATCAATATCAACAACGGAGCTAGAAGCTCTCTTTAACCCATTTAAGTATTTCAAAATATGAAACAATAGTAATACTTATACCAACAACGGGGAAACCAAGTCCCAAAATATACTAACTCCCATAGACCGAAGGGTCAAGAGTCATGAGCCTCTAACGAACGTAAGTGTATAAAGGTTTACAAAAATACCAAGTGCGGAAAGAAATGTCAATACAAAATCAAAAGTCAGTAGGAAGGAATATCGAGTCCTGCGGACTCTGCAGCTACCTCGTATATCCCACGGATGTCGCCTCGCACAGCCTATCGGATCACCTGTCGAGAGGTACTCGGATCCGCACACAAGGTGCGGGGAGTAAAATGAGTATCGCCGGACTCGGTGGTAATAAACAAGGGTAAGACAAGTCGCAGATAAGAAACCCGCAATAAAGCACTATGTAAAACTATAATCGGCTACCCTGTCATAGAATCAATATTCACTGTACTGTACCAACAAATACCAATAAATAGCATAACGACTAGCGGATGTAGCTAAATACAATGCAATGCATGATATGACCGCTACGACGCGTAGCCGACTCCAAGTTTGGGTACCCGTGCTCACTGTGGGGGTTCGGACTCCGGAGGGCTCCTACAGCCCAAGCACATCTCATAGAGATTTATCGCGGCGTGCATCCCGATCCAACATATATATCTCGACTGCGGCGCGCGCGCCGATCCACTACTTCAAAAGTAGTTTTGAAAACATCTTTTATCATTTTTCAGTTGGAAAACAGTAATACCAAGTTCCAGAGATTGGAAATAGCATGATAACAGAAATAGCTGCGGACTAGTAGTAAACTAGCATGTCAATATGATAAGACAATGATAACGATCCTCGCGGGATCCAATAACTGGCTCATGGCCCACAAGTATACTCAACCGCCCAAGAAGGGGGTTCCTCAGCTCAAGAGTGGCCATTATCACAATATATAATATGCAGCCATCCGAGAAGGAGATTCGACGGCTCAAGAATAGCCTAATATCATAATACAGTATCAACAAGTCGGACTAAGTCATAGTCCCCAATCACAATCGACCCTGCACTCACAAGAGAGTACGTGTCTCGCCGCTATACAGCATCACAAAGTGGTATACAGGGGTTTCGAACCCGCTGGTCATCACCCACATCTATTACTCACCTCAATACAGCGCGACGACTACTCCGCAATGCCCTTTCCACGAGAATCAAGCTCCGCACGGGTAGAATCTGATGAAATATAGTAGAAACACAACAAATTAGGCCAATGGGACGACACCCAATCAAAACAACTCAATTTACATCAAAATTCCCAAAGTTGTCAAAACCCGACTTTCGGTACGCTTGTCGAAAAATCACGAAAGTCACATATTCGGAACCCTCATCTCAATACGAGTCTAAGCATATCAATTTTACCAAATTCGGACTCCATTTGCCCATTCAAAACCTTGATTTTCTAAAGTTCAAGCCTAGGGCTAAATCCTCCATAAATTACACCAAATTCCTCCATTTTCATGATATAATTGCATAATATTATCAATACTAATCATAGTTTAAGTCCATAGTTGATTACCTGATGATTTCCTTGAGTTTCTCTTCAAAATCGCCCAAATCGCCTCTAAAGCCGAGACCCAAATGTGTGAAATGTTTCGGAAATTTTCTAACTTCTGATACACTTAACTCACTGCGATTTTCGCTTCTGCGGGCCATTTTCCGCCCCTGCGGAACCGCTTCTGCGACCTTTTGGTCGCTTCTGCGAACCCAGGCCCTTTTGGCCAATTCCGCACCAGCGATCCAAGGACCGCTCCTACGAGTCCGCTTCTGCGGATTTTTATCCGCTCCTGCGGTCCCCTCCGCCTCTGCGATCAAGAGTCCGCTTCTGCGGACTCGCCTCCGCGATCGACCACCCGCTTCTGCGGTCCTCCCCATCGCACCTCAGGACCGCTTCTGTGATCGCCCACTCACTTCAGCGAAGCCGCTCCTGCGGGCCAAGCTCCGCTTCAGCGGTCTATCCCGCTTCTGCGCCTTCTTGTCCGCTTCTGCGGACTCACTCCTGCGCTCCCATTTCCGCAGGAGCGAAAACAACAGAAGCAGTGCACCAGTTCTGCAATTTTCCATATTTTCTCTCGTTTGGGTATCCGAAAACACCCCGAGGCCCCCGGGACCCCAACGAAAACCACCAACATACCCCAAAACACGATACGAACTTGTTCCAATTATAAAAACACTATCCTAAACATCAAAATCACCAATTACACACGGATTCAAGCCTAAATTTCTTAAAACATTCTGATTTACACAATCAATCAAAAACCCGACCAAACGACGTCCGAATGACCTGAAATTTTGCAGGCACATCCAAAATCACCCAACGGAGCTACTGCAACTGTCGGATTCCATTCCGACCCCCGGATCAAAATCTCACCTACCGTTCGGATTTCGCCAAAATTCAACCTTAGCCAATTCAAGCCTATTTCTACACGGGCCTCCAAATTCAATTCCGATCGCTCCCCTAAGTCACAAATCACCTTCCGGAACTAACCGAATCATCAGAATTCGATTCCGAGCCCTCTAACCAAATAGTCAACTCCGGATTGACTTTCCTTATTCAAGTTTCCTTCACAAAGGCTATATGCCTCATTTTCAATCCAATTCACTCCTAACTCACCCGATAGACTCTAACACTGATATAAAATCATAAAACATGTATTTACAACATAACGGGGTGGTAATTCTCATGACGATGAGCCGGGTCGTCACAAACGCAGAGTGAGAACCCAATACCAAAAAGACAGAATAACAGTAGATCTACAAAAACATGATTGTAAAGATCTGAACTTCTTCATGGAGAGGCAGATTAATCCATTGTCATGAATAAAGATCACCAATATCTTCTGTTGCCCATGCATATGTTCCCATTATCTTTTCCCTTATCGAATTTCAGATATGTTACGACTTGCTATGATTGGCCCTTTATTTTTAGCAATTGTTTTGAATTCATAACTGCTTGTAAACATTTTAAGTCGAACACTTTATTTTTTACCTATTAACATTAATGTTACCACCTATAATTTCATTAAAAATATGAACAAAACTAGCACAGAACCAATTTTTGCATCCTTCATGGCATTTTATAATTTTACATGAAGTTAAAATACTACCATATCAATCTCACATAACATATAAATATATCACTAACAAAAGAAATAACATGTTGTGTCATTGACCGTAAATGTACAATCAAAACCTTCAAAAGAACTAATTTATTTTAAATTTCTTAAACGTATTTTTCTACAAATTAATCACAAAAATCAAATGGTCAAAATATTAACAACTCATTTTGGTTATAGGTCAAATCGGGCCGAGAAAATGATGGGTCAAACTTAGTTATGGTCTATTTAAGCTTATGTGGCATTATTGTTAGCTTTTTTAAATTAAATTTAATGTCATGTCATATTTTTTATTGGATATTTTGTAGATTTTGAACAAGAATGATTTTTAAGTTATAAAAGTAAAGTTAAGTGACTTTTAAGTGATAAATAATAGATAAATGACTTTTGTGAAATATAGAGTTAGTTGGATGACCTCCCGTGAAATTAACCCGAAATAAAAGAACTTAGAAAAATTAAACTAGGTAGAGAGGGAACAAAACTTCTCCAAGAATCCACGTTTTAACATGTCAAATAAATCTTTCCAATTGAGTTGGCTCATGTAGCCCCTTATCTAACAAAACTATAACTTTAGAACCAATCTCTAGAGGAAAATGTTCCATGTAACAGGAGTCATGAAAAACATAGAAAAATGGGAAAAATTAAAAAATAACCAGATTTACCATTGGTCGTTGAAAAATAGCCAAATTTCAAAAGTCATAAAAATTTAGTCACTTTAATCTGAGCGAAAATACTGTTCAAAATTTGAAAAAATATGCCCGCAAAGTTTACTGGAGTTCCAGCATAAATATGTTTGAACTCCTGTAAATTTTACGGGAGTTCCAGGATAACTATGGTGGAACTCCCCCAAATTTTACTGGAGTTCAAGCATAATTATGCTAGAACTCCCGTAAATTTTATGGGAGTTCCAGCAGTATGATTGTCCAGTATAATATACTGGAGTTTGGAGCACTAGTTGTCCAGTCTCCCGCAAATTTTACAGGAGTTAGCAAAGTATGCCGGTCCAGCATAATATACTGGAGTTCGTACACAAATGCACTAGAACTCCCGTATATTATACTGGACCAGTCCCTGTTGTAGCAAACTAGTGGCTATTTTTTATTGACTTCGTAAACATTGGCTATTTTTCATTGACCAGTGTGAAAACTGGTTGTACCATAAAATTTTAACTAGAAAAATGACTCGCATCATACAAACACACCCGTGTTTTTTGGCTGCCAAGTACCATGTGCCTCAAATCATCCACTCAAATATAGCGTATAATTTTACATGTTGAAAACAAATGCATTCTTCATCGTTCCAGACTATCATACTACATATGCAGAAATTCTTAGGAAGGAGGGGTGGAAAAGAAAGTGGCAAAAGAGGGTTCAGGTAGGGAGGAAGAGTTAGCAGTCCAGGCCAGAAGAGCCAACCCACCACAAAACAAGTTATGCAACATTGAAACTCGTAAACCATTGTATGGGGTCGAATCAGATGTAAGACGGGGCGGACATATATACATGTATAGCCGACTCGGATGTAATTTGGGTCGAGCACGTATCCTTACGCGGCCGTAGACGCCAGATGACACCCTCTTTCGTGTCCGTACGATAAAAAGGATACGCCCTCGACTATAGTGGCGTATTAGCAAGCTCACCGGAGCAGAAGTCTCGACTCTCCCTCCCCTATATCTTCATTGTAATGGTAATAGATTTGGGACGATGTAATGTGTTGGCGAGGGGTCATCCTTTTATATAAGGAAGGGCCCTTCTTATTTGTAATACAAGTATTACTAATTAATAATAATACAACTCTCTCTTGCTCTGTCATTTTCTCTCTATTTTATCTCTTTATTGCTTACTTGCTCACATACTTCATTAAAATCCACTACATTCTTACAAGGGCAACCTATATACGAATCCAAAGATCAATCTTTAAGATAACCACTGTTCCTGATTTACCCTTTATATAATCTTTGATTGTCCCTAACTCATAAAGCAATCGATAGCTTTTGGGTCAAACAACCATTATATATCAACTATACACAGAACAAGGATGTGAACATAAAGGTTGTTTTACTCCCCCGCCTCTTGGGCATCATATATCCGTTTACAGGTACAAAATAAAGTTAAAGGGTGATATAACTTTGCATCAGAAAAATAAGGAAAGAGAAGAATATGAAAAAAGGTAAAGGGTGTAACTAAATCCTTTAATTGGACAAGTGAGGCTTGCTTAATTAGTAAGCACCTCCACTTACAACTGTTAGGTTCTGAGTTCGAGTCACGCTGGTGGGAAATATGGAAACACTATATATCCTCCTAATTTGGGAGTGGTTTAAAAAAAATCCCTTAATTGAAGGCACAAATAATTGATTAGGAGCCCTTTAATGCGGAATGTATATATTTTGTAAATAAAACTTGTGTATGTAGGGTAATTTACTTAACATGAACATTTAGGGTAATAAAATTTTCAATTGTGTATAAGAATAAAAAAATTCATTTTGAATTTTATAGTCCATATTTCAATTTACAACCAATTAGCCCATAAATTGTAGGCTAAGATTCAACATCCAACTCTAATTGATTCAAAATTACTATTTAATTTTAAAAAAAGATTCCTCAAGCTTTTAAGTTAACTTTGAAATCAGCAACAATGACTCAAATATTAGTTCAACAAACCAAATTCATTTGGGTGGTGAAAATCAGATTTTTAATAAGCTTAAATATGTGAGTTTAAATTTCGAATTTGATTTTGTGAGAAATTTAGAGTCGGTGTTATTTAGACTTATTGGAAATAATATAAGGAGGTTGTATATAAATTTTCAAGTCATTTAATGGATATTTTAGCTGGTTTTGAACAAGAATTGCAACTGAAAATCGTGGAAGAAGCTCGTCTACATGCGCTTGTATAAATGTGTATAATATTATATAAGGTGTGTTTTTACACTCATACACTATTATACAAGATTATACATCATTATACAAAAAACTTGTTTCATCTTCTTTCTTGTGTCGTTTTTGAAATTTAACTCAAATCTACTCCAAAGTCCAAACCACGTCAAATTTAAATTTTAAACTCCTTTTGATATTTTCTATCAATTGGAACAACACCCAATCCAAATAACTAACAAATTTTAAAAAAAATATTTTCAAAAGCAAAACTTTGAATGGTCTTCAATGGTGGACTTCTACTCTTCAATTTTCTTACATTGCAACCGGGTGACACAAGAGGAGAAGCAGAAAATACACGGCCCCTTGAGGCATATGTAGAAGATGTGAGAAGAAGAGAGAGTGAAAGTAATAGTTGTGAGAACACAGATTTGATTCCATAGCTTTTAGAAGCAATGGTTGTATGAACACAAATTTTAAATTTGCTAGTGCTTTCAAAATATGTCAACGTGGGCTAGATAGGGTAAAACTTAAAAACATGACCATTTTTGTTATGGTGTGAAGTCATTTATATTTCTTATAATTCTTTCTTAAAAAAATATAACTTTAAGAGTGTGTTTGGTGTGAAGGAAAATATTTTTCTAGCAAAAAAATCTCTTTTATTACTTATTTCTTTTGGATTACGAGTGAATTTTTTTCCAATAAATATTTTATGTTATTTGGTTAGAGAGCAGAAATATTTTTGAGGAAACTAAGTTTTTGTGCTACTCTATTCATCCCCACCCCCTCTCTCAAATCCCCATGTTTTCTGTGCCCCCTCCTCCGCCTTCCCCTTCCGCCCAGAAACCCAATGTTTTGAGGACGCTATTTTCTTCAAGAATTTAATTATTCATTTAACAATTCACACAAACCCAAAGAAACAAATGTGCCACTACTTTCACACACTCGAATCGCGTTGAAATTTGAGCTCCATAACAAAAGATATATTCATTTTTATTAAAACAAAACAAAAGTACTCTTTCTACGACATGAAAAAAGTATTCATTTTGTTGAAATAAAAGAAAATATTTTTTTTACATCATAAAAAAATACTCATTTTGTTGATATGAAAAGAAAATACTCTAAATAATATTTTCTATTTAGGGTGGGGATAGGGCGTGGGGGATGTAAGGTGGGGTTGTGAGGGTTGGTGGGGATGGAGAATGTCGAAAAAAATTGAAAAAAAGTTTTGAAAAATATTTCACCTATCTTGATAGGAAAAATATTTTTCTCCAATTGGAAAAAAAGAAATTCATGAAAAAAATATTTTTAGAAATATTTAAGTCTACCAAACTTAAAAAAATTAAAAATTATTTTCCAGAAAATATTTTCCTACATACCAAACATACCCTAAGTATCTTTGGTCCCTTAAATTTGCTAAAGTAGAATAAATTTCATTTCAACAAAAGCTATAAAATCTTAGGGTACTAACCGTTAGCCCCTCGACAGAATGGGTTGTGACAAGGATTTTCATGACGGTCTTTTCACACAACCTGAAAAATGAGGCAACATCATGACGGGCTACTCCGCATGGCAGACTATGCGGGATTGACAAACGCACCTTGACGGAGGCAAGGCGCATTTCACATGGACGTGCGAGTTGGTATAACAATGGTAAGGCAAAGCCATGTCAAAGCAGGGGCCATGACATGAAAAGGCAAGACAAGACAAGCAATGACATTGACGTGACAGATTTGATCAAGTTGAGGGTGACTTGACATAAACGAGCAACTATAGCAATGGATGTGTACGGCTAAGTCGAAGGGCGACAAGCTGTGGCCATGATATTGGGCGGAGCAATGTATAAGGGCAAGGCTGGGTGCAATGCCAGCCTTGGGCGCGCAACAGCTGGGCAAAACAAGCACATTCAATGCACAAGCAGCGATTACAAAAAGTATGCTAGGCACGTGACGAGGTAGTGACGGTTACAACCACATCCAAAACATGACTAATCCTGGGGCTAAAGTAGAGGCACGTTTTTGTAGCATGTCTATCATGTTTGCCCATTAATTGGGCTTGTCAACTTATTGTCTTATATGTTGCCAAGTGTAATTGGGCAGTATGCATTATAAATATGTCCATAAGCCTGACCCAAAGAGGCATAACTTAGTCTTGTGGCAATTTGTTAAGCCAAAAACGTCTAAGTGTATTCCTAAGAGTGAGAAGTCATTTTGGGGAAGGGAACTAGGGTGTTCTTTATTCTCGGCTATAGGGTTGGCTTCTTTGTGTTCTTATATTTACATATTAATACGATTTTGGGAAAAAATCCTATAAATTTCGTGTGCGCCTTTACTTTACTTTATTTGCTGCCTAAATTTTTCTAAGTTCCAAAACGTTCCTAAAATTATTGTAAGTGTTGGAAGGTCGAAGTCAAGGCTAGGCTTGAGTGTTGCTAAGTGGTGAACCTCGGGCAGAATTCGAGTGACATAAATCACCGTTGTGACACTGACCATGTGCCACTCATGTGACACTATATAGATGAATAAAAAGTAGGAGAGACATATATAGATTTGAATCCATATGTCACGTCCTTAGTTGTTAACTAAGTACACGTGCGGCACTTGACAACTCGCTCACGATCTTGCACAACTTGCTCACGTTCTTGCTAGGCCAAGTCAGCCTTACTATACTCAAGATCGCTAAGAGAATGGAAGAAAGAACACAAGAGAATTTTTAAAGGAAGCTTTGTATTAGAGAGAACTTGAATTGTTTTGTTGGTTGATGAATTACAAATGAATGCCTCCTATTTATACTAATCATCTAGGGGCTAGTATGTAAATAATAATTGTTCTACAAGTCCTTTCATATTTACAAATAAGTCCATTCTCTAGAATTCTCTACAAGCCTAGAAGATTCCAAGGACTTTCCTAATAAATTCATAAAGATCTAGGTTCTTCCTAAGGAAATATCCATACTTATCTAGAATCTTCTCACAAATACTAGCCTTCTTCTTATGTAAGCTTCCACATGGCATTAATATATGCCAAATGGCGCCTATGTGGCATGATGATGTGGCAAGTCATCACACTCTCCCCCACCTAATATTGCGATGACCGCGGTGCAACGCTGCTGCATAAACTCTCGGATCTTATCTTTGAATTGCCACAAATCCTCATATCGTTCCCACGTGGCCTCCTCCGGTGATTGCCCTTTCCAATGGACGAGGAACATAGCAGTCGCTTTTTGCCCTTGTTTTCGCCTGGCTTGGTAATCTATAATAGCCTCAATCTCCCGATCATGCGAGGCAGTGATAGTCATTGGCGCTCGACTTGATTGGCCCCTACTCGGATCATCCTTATCTTCATGATATGGCTTAAGCATGCTCGCATGAAAAACAGGGTAGATCTTAAGATACGATGGCATGTCAAGCTTGTATGAGATCTTGCCTACTTTGGCGACAATTTTAAATGGCCCTTCATACTTGCGAATCAAATTCTGATGCATGCCCCGTAGTGCCTTGAACTGTCTTGGGTTAAACTTCACCATGACCATGTCTCCAACTCTATAGTCTGTGGGACGCCGTTTACGGTCCGCGAACTTCTTCATCTTCTTAGCTGCCTTATCCAAGTAGGACTTAGCAGTGTCGAGCTGCTCCTCCCATCCTTTGGCCATATGATAAGCCCCTAAACTCTTTCCCTCAAAGGCGGCTGGCAATGAATGTGGAGTTTGTGGTTGTTGGCCTGTGGCTAGCTCAAATGGTGTCCGCCCGTGGACTCACTCCGCTGTAAGTTATAAGAGAATTGGGCGATGTCTAGGAGCCTTGACCAATCTTTCTGATGCGCACTTACGTAATGCCTCAAGTAGCATTCCAGTAGGGCATTGACTCGTTCCGTTTGTCCATCCGTCTGTGGGTGGAAACTAGTAGAAAAGTGCAGTTCCGTGCCTAGTATGTCGAACAACTCTCTCCAAAAGTTCCCAGTGAAGCGGGGGTCTCGATCACTGATGATATGCCTTGGTAAGCCCCAATACTTCACCACGTTCTTAAAGAATAGCTTGGCGGCTTCCTTAGTTGTGCAACCCGGTGAGGCAGGCATGAAGGTAGCATATTTGGAAAATCTATCCACGACCACCATAATAGTACCATAACCGTCGGACTTCGGTAGGCAAGTGATAAAGTCCATAGTCACGCTCTCCCATGGATGCTCTGCAACCTGGTAATGGCTCCAAAAGTCCTCCGGGTTGTTTTTGTTCAACCTTGTCCTGTTGACAGACAAGACAAGTCCGCACATAGCACTCTATGTCATCTCGCATGCGTGGCCAATAGTAGACCGACTCAACCAAGGCCCTAGTGCGACGTTGGCCTGGATGACCAGCCCACATTGTATCATGACTCTCCCTTATGATCCGCCGTCTGATGTCTCCAAACTTAGGCACGTAAACCCGCCGACCCGTGGTAAGTAATAGGCCGTCTTCAACCCAAAAACGTCTCGTCTTGCCCTGCTTGGCTAACTCGATAAGTTGTTTGGCAGCTGGATCATGTTGCATGCCTTCTTTTATAGCCTCACGAATATCCCAAGTTACTAAAGTGATGGCAGCAAGCTCGGCTTTCCGGCTCAAGGCATCAGCTACAACATTACCTTTGCCCGGCTTGTACTCTAGCACATAATCAAACTCAGCCAAGAATTCTTGCCACCTAGCCTATTTTGGTGTGAGCTTCTTCTGCGTCTGAAAGTAGCTAGTAGCCACATTGTCAGGCTTGACCACGAACCTCGACCCGAGCAGATAATATCTCCATGTACGGAGGCAATAGACAATTGCAGTCATTTCCTTCTCTTGCACCGTGTAACGCCGCTCTGTCTCATTTAACTTGCGGCTCTCAAATGCTATGGGATGCTTATCCCGCATAAGGACACCCCCAATAGCGAAGTCTGAGGCATCTGTGTGCACCTCAAATGTCTTGGCAAAGTCAGGTAATGCCAAGACTGGCTCCTCTGTTACCGCTGCCTTAAGGCCTTCAAATGCCTTTTGACATTGCCCCGTCCAAACCCACAGATTGTTCTTCTTTAGCAACTCCATCAATGGTGCAGCCTTTGCTGAGTAGCCACTGATGAACCGACAATAGTAGTTAACAAGGCCAAGGAAGGATCTCAACTCGGTTACCTTTGTAGTTGCCTCCCACTCCTGGATAGCACGTACCTTAGCCTCGTCCATGCGTAGCTCGCCATTGCTAATGATATGGCCCAAGAAGTGCACCTTTGATTGTGCAAACTCACACTTCTCCCTCTTGATGTATAGCTCGTTCTCCCGCAAGACTTGGAAAACTTTCCTTATGTGCTCCATGTGGTCCTCCAAGGTGTTGCTGTAGATGACTATGTCATCTAGGTAGACTACCACAAACTGATCAAGGTAGGGATGAAAAATCTTGTTCATAAGGGTGCAAAATGTGACCGGTGCGTTGGTTAAGCCGAAGGGCATCACCAACCACTCAAAGGCTCCATATCTTGTCACACATGCTGTCTTTGGCTCATCCCCTTCAGCAATGCGAACCTGGTAGTAGCCCTTTCGAAGATCCACCTTGGTAAAGTATTTGGCTTGCCCAAGTCTATCGAACAAGTCATCAATGAGTGGGATCGGGTACTTATTCTTCACTGTAACCTTATTAAGTGCTCGGTAGTCTATGCACAAGCGCAACGATCCATCCTTCTTCTTCTGGAACAATACTGGTGCGCCGAAAGGTGCCTTTGATGGGCGAATGTGACCAGCATCCAGCAACTCTTTCAATTGTTTCCTGAGCTCCTCTAGCTCGGGCGGTGCCATACGATATGGGGAAAATGCAGGTGGTTTAGCCCCTGGTTCCAACTCAATCTTGTGATCCACCTCTCGCCTAGGCGGCAAGTGCTTAGGCAACTCCTCGGGCATGACATCTTTGTTTTCCTCAAGCAGCTTCTCTATGCAAGGCGGCAATGTCTCTTGAAAACTCTTCTCTTCCTCCATACTTGCAATAGTTGCCACGAACGTTGGCTCCCCCTTCTTGATCCCCTTTACAATCTGCATAGATGAGATTTGTGCTTGGAATTGTCCGTGTGGCATAGTCATTGTAGGTACCATGCAAGCTCCTTCTCGTTCCATAACGAAAAGTCGTTGGAGGTAGGGGTCGATCAAAGTATGACAATGTCTAAAGAACTCTTGCCCCAGTATGATGTCAAATATATCCATAGCGGTTACGGTAAAGTTTGTCGTACCTTTCCAAGCTCCCAATTTGACACCTACTCCATTAGCTACCCCGCGAGCATTTTGTACATCGGCATTCACGGTCTTGACCCGAGAGTTGGTTGGGGAAAGCTTCAATTCTAGTCTCTTTGCGGCAGCCTCAGTCACGAAGTTGTGAGTTGCTCCGGTATCCACCATTGCACGAGCGTGCTTGTTGTTGATGGTGAGATCCACATATTGATTTCCACTCTCGGTAGGTTGGATAGCTTGCTTTGTGACGGCACCACATAATCCGATCATACCCAACTGTGCAGTTCCCGAACTCTCTCCTTGCGGCTGCTCCTTTCGTTCACGGACTATGGCGCTGAGGCTCTTTAGGTCGGGACAATTCCTAAAGCCATGTGGCCCTCCGCATATGTAGCATCCCTTCTTCTCGGCATGTGCCTTCTTCTCGGCGTAGCCTTGACGACCACTCGACTTTTTGGAATCTTGAGTCTTGGAGTATTGTTGATGTATCTCTTTGCCTTTGCCACGATCTCCCCCGCCTTTGACATTGTTAACTTTTGACTCCTTGCCATTGCCTTTGTCATGCTTCTCATGCCTGAAATCCATCAATGATTCGGCCTCTACTATGGCTTGGTCTATATCGGTGACTTGCCGGCGTTGTAACTCTTGCTTAGCCCAATTTTGCAACCCGTCCATGAAGTGGAACAACAAGTCATCATTGGTTAGGTTGGGGATTTGAAGCATAAGGGTAGTGAACTCCTTGACATAGTTACGTATGCTCCCTGTTTGCTTCAATTCCCTAAGCTTGCGCCTTGCCTCGTACAAGACATTGTTTGGAAAGAATTGTCGCTTGAACTCGGCTTTGAATTGATCCCATGTGCTAATAGTACATAGACCTTTATCCACGTCCGACATCTTCCTTCTCCACCAAAGCATGGCAGTCTCTGAGAGGTACAATACCGCATTGTTGATTTTTGCCTCGTCGTCCTTCACGTTGCCGTGGCTGAAGTAGTTCTCTAAGTGCCAAAGAAAATTTTCCACTTCTTGTGCATCACGAACACCTTTGAACACCGGTGGTTTGGGAGCATCGATCTTGGTCTCTCTCGTTACCACAACATTGCTGGCTACCTCGGTCACGCCAGCATTGACATGCTCCTCGAGTGAATCTATCTTTGCCTTCATAGCACCGATAGTACTCAAAGCCTCCATGAGTCTGCACTCTAAGGCAGTGATGGTTTGCCTTAGTTCCATCTCAGATCTGTGTACGTCCCTCCAAGTCATTTCGGATACTCTCAATCTCTTCAAGAGTGTGCCCCTCAAGAACGCTAAGGGTGCCTTCCACCTTCCCCAAGCGTTGGCCAAAGATCTCCACGGCATCCATCCCCGCGTTCATCTTCATCACCCACTCTTTACCGAGTGAGATGTCCTCGGGCAGGACCTCTACTTCATCCTCGCTCGCCTCAGTGGCAGATGATTCTTGGGATGTAAGCCCTTTGTTTGACACAACCTCGGGTGGTACCTCCTGGCTCTTGTTGGCGGCATTCCTCTTTTTTCCACGGCCGCTCTTGCCAGCAGCATCCTGGATGACATTGGCTTGGGTGTTGGCAGCGTTAATTTCTCCGTCGTTCGCCATTCCCTTAGTTGAAACCTTCGCTCTGATACCACGTTGTCACGTCCTTAGTTGTTAACTAAGTACACGTGCGGCACTTGACAACTCGCTCACGATCTTGCACAACTTGCTCACGTTCTTGCTAGGCCAAGTCAGCCTTACTATACTCAAGATCGCTAAGAGAATGGAAGAAAGAACACAAGAGAATTTTTAAAGGAAGCTTTGTATTAGAGAGAACTTGAATTGTTTTGTTGGTTGATGAATTACAAATGAATGCCTCCTATTTATACTAATCATCTAGGGGCTAGTATGTAAATAATAATTGTTCTACAAGTCCTTTCATATTTACAAATAAGTCCATTCTCTAGAATTCTCTACAAGCCTAGAAGATTCCAAGGACTTTCCTAATAAATTCATAAAGATCTAGGTTCTTCCAAAGGAAATATCCATACTTATCTAGAATCTTCTCACAAATACTAGCCTTCTTCTTATGTAAGCTTCCACATGGCATTAATATATGCCAAATGGCGCCTATGTGGCATGATGACGTGGCAAGTCATCACACATAGCTTTAAAAATATAACGGTTCAATGTTAACAATCTCAAAAATTGGACCCATTGAGTTTAAATAGTGGATCCGCCTCGGATAAATCATTCCCAATTTCTCACAACTCTTATTGAGTAAGACGAGATCTTTGAAGTAAAACCTTTGAAGAGCATGCAGCCTCAGCGCCACTCCTTCTTCCTCATCTCGTCTACGCACACTCGTTCTATCTTCCTGGTGTAGCCCCTTGCGATTTTCAAACAGTTCATTTTCTGATCTTTTTTCTATCTCCACCTTTTTTTATTCTTGTTTTTATTTTTTTCCTCAAAATTTTCTCTTTATATGATTTTGTACCCAAATAAATAGTATCTAGATCAGATAGTAAATTAGTAATACCCATAAACATCTCTTGAATATTTTCGACACTTTTCAATTTTGGGTGTCCGGTAGTTTCAACTCATAAACGTCATTCTTATTCCTCCTTTTTTATCCATTTTCCTCCGTAGGCAATAAATCAATTCATTTTTCGTTTCATTTTCTTAAGACTTCTTCAATGGATCAATTCTAAGCTTCTGAGCACCCGTTAGAAGCTCATAATTCCAAGCAAGTTCCTACTTAACAATGGTGGAATCTGTAGCAACATGGATACAAGTTCATAAATTTAATTTACTGAAATCACATATTAACACAGAATAACTCAAAACCCGAAGATATGTACGTAAAATGTTGTCAATGGTCTTCACGGTGATTTGGATTTTTAATTACACTTTCTAGTGGACTGATGCCATAGGTGTATAGTTCAGGCTCTCACACATTTGTTCAGAATCTATCAATTTTGCACACTTGTTCTTTTCTTTCTTCATTACTCCAATACAATACTTTGGAAATAAGTTTGAGGTTTGATGGAATATGTTAATGCACGACCATAACAGATTGCTCATATAACTGCGAACCAATCATTCTAGGCTGGCTAAGTGTGCTTGGCTAGTAAACCTATATAATTATATTTTCATGAACCACTTGGAGTTGAATTATTTAAGACAACAACAACAACATATCCAATATAGTCTCACAAGTGGGGTCTGGCGCGCGTAATATGTACGCAGAACTTACTCTTACCATGTGAAGGCAAAGATGCTGTTCCGGATCGGGGACCCTCGGCTCAAGGACAAAATGTAAATGAGCAGTATCAACAATATTTAGGATACTCAAAGTAAATATCTTTTACTCTTCCTCTAATTTTTACTTTTATCCACGTAAAATCTTGCCAAGAGCGTGAAAATATCTTCTTAAATCTTGCTTATCCATCTAAAATCTTGATACAAATACTATAGCCAAAAGTGCCAATATGATAGTGTAATTTGGTTGAGTTTTTCTCAAGCTAGTTCATCACTATATGATTTCTCTTAGGCTGTTACATAATTTTAGTAGCAGTTATATGTATCATCTCTCTTCATTTGCCTCTGTAATGGTTTCTTCAAGTGGAGTTCCAGGTTCTGTTGTGGAGAAGCCTTCATCTGGAGGCGATGCAGTTCTGGTTTCTGGGCTTTGTGAGGGAAGGTTGGGAAATATTTCAGGGGAAGCTGCACTTGCTGCCAACGGTGTAGTCGTTATGCTTTCATTGCCTTCGCCCGGATTTTCTGACTTAGAATTAGGTTTATCTTTCTCTTCATCAAAGACTTTTGCTATAGCATAAAGCTTTTGCCATATAGAATCATCAGTGGCTAAGATTTCCCTGTTCTGATAAAGAAAGATGAGGAAGAATATGACAAGAGCGGAACTTGCTGATACACCAGCTATGAGGAAAAGTCCCTTAAAACTATCTAGCGTGAGGCTATCAGATGTTGTAGCCATTCCATCTTTCTCTGGACAGTCTGTTTCATTCCCAAACCATTTCTGTATTATGTTATTCATAAACTCTCCCTCCATCACCTTTAGGACTCCTCTCGAGACGTCAGGTACCAATGGAGATCCTTTTGGAAATGCCTGTAAGAAGTTATGGAGAAAAAAATATGGATTAGATTGAGTAAACTACAAACCATTCTAAACACGTTCCAAAATATCACTGGAGCAATAGAATCTTACGAATCCAAAGCCGGCAGTCTTGTATGTTGGGCCGATCATAATATACTTCCCGCAATACTTGTTGAGGAAGAGTCTGAGATAAGGTAGTTCATCAACAATTGCACCAACACCTCCGTTTTTACTTCCTCTTGATAGGGCAGCATTATACTCTTCCAATGTGCGATAACTTCTAAGCTTGGTGCTGTCAAATCTCTTGCGCTTCAAGATGTCTTTGACAAAGGAACCTTCTTGGTACCCAACATATTCTCCATTCTTGATGAGAACATTGAGGTCTGTTATTGTAGGTTGTAGCTGTTGCACTGTTAACATAGAGGTTAAGCTGGCTGTATAACTTGATGACAGTACTAGCACCACGAAAACCCACACAATCACCACAAATCTTGTTAAGTTGCTTGTTACCCTCTCTTCTGCAACCAGGCATATATATGATTTTGTTGAGAAACAAGGAGAATCAATGTAAAGCTTTCATATATAATTTGCTTTGAGTTAGATACTTACTGTGAGCAAAAACGAGAGTTGAAAAGGAAAACCAGAATATCATCCCAAATTGCTTGCCCTTGGGTCCTCGAAATTCTTCGTTTACACGATGTTCGAGTACCCAAACCACAAAACCAATGAAGACGAAGAATGCTCCAGCTGTTATCCAAAGTTCTCTCTGTAGAGGTTTCAAGAAAATCCAAGCATTCTTTCTCTCATCATCCTTTACTGGCACAACTGCAGAAATGCCCGACTCTGTAAAAGGTAGTGTGAAATCCACATACTTGGATCGGCTCTCTGAAATGGTCACATCACCTACAACTGCATCATATTCCTGGTTCAAGAAGACGATGATTATTGTGGTTGATCTTTCTCAGCCAAAGCAAAAGTAGAAAGTCGATTAGAAAAACCCCAAAACGAGCATGTAAGGTATTCAGCCAAAGAGGTTAATTTAAACAAGGACTAGGTATTACCTTAGAAGAGATCTTGTAAACAAGATGATCATAGTCTGGATTACTGTCCCTATCCGGTATTCGAAATGGAATAAATTCATAAGGGACAGCATATGGCAAAGATTGGATGACTTCTATGAAGACATCTTTACAGAAACCAGTTGCAGTTACTGCATTTGTTTTTGGATCTGTTTCTACTTTAATGAATTGCTCCATCCCTCCTTTGGCAGGAACGCCAATCCTTAACTTCTTCCCGGTTGTAGGTATTTCCCAGCCTCTCGGAACAATATTAGATTCACCGGGCCAAAATATGGTCCCTAGTTTCTTATTATTACTCTTAGCTGTTTTCCCATTCATCTTCAGTTTATAGGAAATTCCCTCCTTCTCTGTCCAGAATCCAATACTTCTCTCTCCTTTACCAATTATATTCACAATCTGATATGGGGATGGCTGCAATTCTCCATTAATGATACGAAAATCACCACTTAGTCCAGTTTTTAGCGTTATGTTTTGCATAGAGTCAATGAGCAAAGATCCCAACTCTGAGGTTCCAAGTGCATCTAAGTCCGTTGTGTTGTCTCTAGTGTCTACTTTGTTGGATTTTGGGGTAGCAGTGCTAGCCACTTTCTCTACTGCTTTTGCTAATGCTGTGACGCCATCATACGCCCATAGCCCGAAAACATTGAGTTCTACTGTGTCCATGTCTGGATACTCTAGGCGAAATCTCCTTCTCCATCTCTTGTTGAAATTGGTAAGCTCATTTGATCTTGGAACATAAGGCTTTATACCAAGAACACCTTGCATTGATGACTCAATCACTGAACGATGTACCGAATCCAGAAGACTCGTTAGAACATCTGTGATGATCCATGCATATCCATCGCTCATCATCCCGGCTTCTTCTGCCTTGAGGAAAAGGCGTGAGGCAAGAGATGGTTGCAAGTGCACAACAAAAATCCTAGTCTGCATTGTATTCAACTTGTATAGCTCTCTGAGGATTATATCATCATTGGCTGAAGGCGAAATAACACTTCTATATGAGACTAAAATGCTGCTTTCTAGTAAGGCATCAGTCAAATGTGGAACTATTCCAGTTCCATAGGGTCTATCCTCGTATATGACTACAACCTCCCTCCAACCAAATCTACTAACAATTGCTGCAATGGCCTTGGTCTGGCTGGAAGAAGGAAGTGCTGCTCTGATGAAGTAGGGGTGTTCCTTGACTGTAAGTAAAGGACTTGTTGCTGGAGAAATGATTGGGACTTCTGCTCTTTTCGCTATGTCAATCACAAAATCAGTTTGTGTAGACATTTGTGGCCCAAAGATAGCTTGCACTTTGACATCCTTTAGCAAAGATATAGCTGCACATACATATCAGACTATAAGAAATTGTTTGAATCATGCCTTCCGAAATAGGAAAATCATATATAGGGAAAGAGAATTTTACAAAAAGAGTATCTCGTGCAAATAGGGCATGAATAACTACTAGATGAAGCACCAAGGGGTATGACCTAGTTATACATGAACTGGGTTGAGAACCATGAGGTCTCAGGTTCAAATACCAACGAGACAAAAACACTATGTAATTTTTTCTTATCCGTCCAAACTTTGATGGACAAAGTTGCTTGATAGTTGTGCTAATAGTAGGTAGCAGGTATCTCGTGAGATTAGTGATGTATGAAGCTAGTCAGGACACTAGCTACATATAATAAAGAACTAATAGATGAAGTTGAATCTATTCTAGACTATATTGAGCGGACTCTCCAAAATGCTGACGCACCCGCATCGGATTCTTTACACTACTTTTGGAAGATCCAACACGCATCCGACGATATTTTCAGAGAGTCCGAACAACATAGATTTGATCTGATAGAATCACTAGCTACAAGTGAGGGACTATCCTAATGAATACGTCTGACGCGTGAAGAAAAATGAATAAGATATGCTAGTTTAAGAGAAGTAAATCAAGGAGCTATATATATGCATCTGAATTTACCAGCAGATGCTGCTTCAACATCATCTTTCTTTGAATCCCTGAAGTGAGGGACTATCCTAATGGCACTGCGATTAGCGGCATGGTAGTCTTCAAGAGCTAGCAATATACATGTGTGCTTTACTTTTGCCTCAACAGTTTCAAAATCAAGAATTATGCCCACATCCACCTTTACAGGTCTGGTTTCATCTTCACCTCTTGTTGGCACTATATAGTGGCAAAAGCAAATAACGGAGACAAATTTCATCAAAAGAATCAAGAAACGGCATCTTGGATTTGGCATTTGGAGAACTCTGGTAAGTTGGGCAAGCAGTTTGTGCCTATGCAACTAACCACACCTTTCAAGGATGTCTGTACAATTCTCTCAAATGGGTGGCTGTGGATATATGACTTCAGAATCAAGGAACTTCACATATACTTATTTCTGTAAACACCTTAGTACCTATAATAAGGCCAAACCCCATAAATGTAGAAAGAATAGTCAAATAAAGTTTTCAAAGAAGACAATTGCGGAAGAGCGTCTTCTAGTTATGCATGGAATGATAATGCAGTTAGAAGTCGAAATTAGTATTAAACAGTGTTAATGTAAGAGGAAGCTGCTTGGGAATTTGCCTATTATGTTGAAAATGGACATATTATTGCTGGAGTGTGGAGCAACGGTAAAATTGTACCTATAAGTTATCGGTTCAAGCTTTGGAAGCTGCCACTAATCTTGCATTTCTAGATCATACTCCTTGGAGTACGACCCTTTTTCAGACCCCACATGAACGCGGAATGCCTTGTGTATGGAAGCAGCTTCTAATGCTTGCATTAGGGTAAACTGTCTACTATCATACCTCTAGGGGTGTAGCCTTTCCTGACCTTGCGGGAATACGAAATACTTTGTGCACCGGCCAGACATATTACTGCTCTCCTTCCATCCAGTTGTGGTCCTAAAGCCTTTCATTGTATAATTATGATCCATAACTATGGTGGTTGTCTGCTCTATGTGTTACTGACTATTCAACTTTTTGAACTTGTGGGTCAAATATTCTAGTCTTCTTCCCATTCATTTCGTCAATTCAGCAGTCATCTATTGTTCGAGAGCAAGAATCCAGCCCATATTAATAAACTATTAAGTCAAGCTGGGATAGTAATATTGCTACTAACTTGGATTGCTTCAAACTCTGCATTTTATGGTAACACTATACTTATACTAATTTTTTATGATTAAGTAATAAAATAAGATGATAAAGTGTATTAATAATTAACTATTTTTTGGTGATAAAAGTGTATAGAAAGACATGTATCATGTATCAATTGGATTAACGTAAACATCAATTAATAAGTTTTACCCAGCCTCTCTTTCTCTCTCGGTGCAAGTTAAGTGTGAATTGCTAAACTGTGCCCGTCGGAAATGGGGAAGGCTAGAGATCGTCCATCGAAGGTAACTAAGCAAGTACTAGAAGCAAGCTCGCAGAGGAAAGGAAAGCAGAAGGTATTCCTATTGGAACACCAAAAAATGCAAAAACGACAGTTGCTAACACTGTTCCATCAGCAAAACCAGGAACTAGTGGGAACGACTCCAGTGTTAATGGAAGGACAATGACCGAGGAAGTAGCAGGAACCAAAGGAAAGGAGCATGCAACAAGTAGCCCAGAAATCTGGCCATATCTCTCTGCTCGTAGCGAAGGCACCAAAACCCCAACGCCTACAAGGACAGATCTGATGCACATGCAAGTGATACAAGGCTCAACAAATACGGGACATATGCAGATCCAAGGTTAAGATCTGCAGCAGCAACAAGTTCAAGGTGATAAGCCTGATGGAACAATAACTCAAAATGCGGGAGCACAACAGAAATTGCAGCTGGAATCAGGACAAACAGGGGAAAAACATGGGCGACATGATTTGAAGAAAACAAAATGGCAGCAAGAGGTATGGATATGACATTTATACCACTAGCAATTGTTGAGGGAGAGGTGACTGTAGAACTAGAACATGAAGACATGGAAAGCGGGATTGAGAAATGGAAACATGCAATAATAGCATATGTTATTGGGGGATCTCCTACAATTGGAGCTATGGATAGGTTCGTAGGAGCTCAAAGAGAATACTCAACAAAGCCAAATGTATTTTATCATAATGTTGGGTATTTCATAATCAATTTCTCAAGTACGGAAGAAAGGAACCAAGTGATGTACTCAGTGTTGAATTTGTCGAAGTTTCCCATCCCACGTCGGTGGGGAACTAGTATTGGGGAGTATTTCTCCCTATAAAAGAAGGCATAATGTTTAGGATTTAAACACACCTCTTATTTGCCTTCTTATCTTCTTAAGGCATTTGTATCTTCTCTCTTTAGTATTATTTCACTGGTATTTGGAGTGGAATAAAATATTGGTTGTGTCCGAGGAGTAGGCAAAATTACCCGAACCTCGTAAATTCTGGTATTTTTTATATTGTTGCTTTATTGTCTTATTTATTATTTGGTGGCTGCCATAATTTTTGGTATAGTAGTTGTGACCTATATACATTTGGCTTCCGCAACAATTGGTATCAGAGCCAAGGTATTATCTCGTATGCTCTGTGGTTGTAGCGTAGTCTGATCTTCCACATCAGAAAAGATTTATCTTGGTAACTGAGTCAAGGTTCTGTCTCGGTATGCTCTATGGTTGCAGCTTAGTCTGATCTTCCACATCAGAAAGGAAATAATCTTGATTTGTGTCGTCAACTATTAAATAATATTTATGTCAAAGATGAGAGACAATAAACAAGAAGAATCTACATCAAGTGTCAGCAATACGTCATCGTTGGCATCTTCGCTTATGACAAGAATTGTGTCAAATGCAAAATTTGCGGTAGAAATTTTTGACGGGTCCGGATATTTTGGGATGTGGCAAGGCGAGGTTCTAGATGTCCTTTTTTCAACAAGAGCTAGATCTTGCTATTGAAGAAAAGAGACCAGATGGTATTGGAGAAGAAGATTGGAGATTATCAACCGTGTTGCTTGCGGTACCATTCGATCCTACCTTGCTAGAGAGCAGAAATATCCATACACAAAGGAAACTTCTGCAAGTAAATTATGGAAAGCACTGAAGGACAAATTTTTGAAGAAAAATAGTCAAAATAAATTGTACATGAAGAAGAGACTGTTTCACTTCACCTATGTTCCTGGCACCACGATGAATGAACATATCACCAATTTCAATAAGTTGGTCACGGATTTGCAAAATATGGATACAACTTATGATGATGGTGACTTGGCCTTGATGTTGTTGGCGTCATTTCCTGACGAGTACGAGCACCTTGAAACTACTCTACTCCATGAAAATGATGAAGTTTCTCTCAGAGAAGTTTGTTCGGCTTTGTACAGCTATGAACAAAGAAAGCGAGAAAAATAGAAGGGCGGAGAAGGAGAAGCACTGTTCGTGAGTGGTCGTTCTCAAAATCAAACGAGGACACGGAAAGGAAGATCTAAGTCAAGATCTAAACCCAGCAAAGATGAATGTGCCTTTTGTCGAGAAAAGGGGCACTGGAAGAAAGACTATCCAAAGTTGAATAATAAGGCCAAACATAACAATGGAAAGGCCATTATGGATTCAAATGTTGCTGATTGTGATGATTCGGATTTCTCATTAGTTACAACTGAGCCGTCAACGTCATCGGACATATGGTTGATGGACTCGGCTTGTAGCTATCATATGTGTCCCAACAGGGATTGGTTTGTGGACTTTCAAGAAGGAGAATATGGAGTCGTCCAAACAACGGATAACAACCCTCTTACCTCATATGGAATTGGTTCAATACGATTAAGGAACCATGATGGAATGATCAGAATATTAACAGATGTTCGATATGTACCGGGTTTGAAGAAAAATCTCATCTCTGTGGGAGCCCTGGAATCAAAAGGGTTCAAAATTATTGCGGAAAATGGAGTGATGAGAGTATGCTCCGGTGCACTAGTGGTAATGAAGGCCAATCGGAAGAACAATAACATGTACCGTTATCTCGGTAGTACAGTTATTGGGACAACGACAGTGACGTCCAGTGACAACAAAGAGGCAGAAACAACCAGGCTATGGCACATGCGCTTGGGACATGCTGGAGGAAAATCCTTGAAAACTCTATCAGATCAAGGATTGTTGAAAGGAGTAAAGGCTTGCAATTTGGAGTTTTGCGAGCATTGTGTCAAATGGAAACAGACAAGGGTTAAATTTGGTACAACAATCCATAATACCAAAAGAATTTTGGATTATGTACACTCTGACGTTTGGGGTCCTTCCAAAACACCTTCATTGGGTGGGAAGCACTATTTTGTGACCTTTGTTGATGATTTTTCCCGAAAAGTATGGGTGTATACAATGAAGAGCAAAGATGAAGTGCTGGGAATTTTTCTCAAAAGGAAGACGATGGTGGAGAATCAAACGGGCAGGAGGATCAAGTGTATTCGCACAGACAATGGAGATGAATACAAAAATGATCATTTCAATAAGGTCCGTGAAAATGATGGCATCGTCCGACACTTCACTGTCAGACATACACCACAACAGAATGGAGTGGCAGAACACATGAACCGGACCTTACTGGAGAAGGTACGGTGTATGTTGTCCAATGCTGGCTTGGGCAAAGAATTTTGGGCTGAGGCAATTACATATGCATGCCACCTCATTAATCGCTTACCATCTGCTGCTATTGATGGCAAGACACCATTTGAAAAATGGTATGGAAAGCCTGCTGTAGATTATGACTCTTTGCACGTATTTGGCTCAACTGCATATTATCATGTGACAGAGTCAAAATTGGATCTAAGGGCAAAGAAGGCTATTTTTATGGGGATTACTTCTGGAGTCAAAGGATATCGCTATGGTGTCCTATGACAAAGAAAGTAATATTTAGCAGGGATGTTACCTTCGATGAATCTGCTATGGTAAACAAGGTAACAAATGAAGATACCAAACAAGATGATGGTGCTTCTAAGCAGGTGGAGTTTGAGGGAAAATTTATTTTTCCTACACAAGAAGCAGAGGAGGAAACAAATGAAGATTATCCTCTGGAAGGAGAGCCAGTAGAGGATATTCCAACTCAGAAATCTCAACAACAACTTGAATCAATAGCAACCACCAGGCCAAAAAGGAAAGTAACGAAACTTGTTCGTCTCATAGAGACAGTTTCTTGTGCAACCGCAATTGCAGCTGATGATGTTCCCACCACTTATAAAGACGCAGTCCAAAGTTCTGAAGAAGATAAGTGGAAGATTGCCATGAATGATGAAATACAGTCCCTTTATCAGAATCATACATGGAGATTGGCCAATCTCCCGAAGGGAAAGAAAGCAATTGGGTGCAAATGGGTATTTGCAAAGAAGGAAGGATTTCCTAACCTAGTAGATGTTCGCTACAAAGCAAGATTGGTGGCCAAAGGATATGCTCAAAAGGAGGGAATTGATTACAATGAAGTATTTTCTCCAGTTGTAAAATATTCCTCCATTCGAATTATGTTGGCTTTGGTAGCACAATTGGATTTGGAACTAGTTCAGATGGATGTAAAAACTGCGTTTTTACATGGAAACTTGGAGGAGGAAATCTATATGACTCAGCCAGAAGGATTCAAAGTTGCTGGTAAGGAAAATATGGTTTGCAAACTTGAAAAATCGTTGTTCGGGTTGAAACAATCTTCTAGACAATGGTACAAACGATTTGACAAGTTTATGTTGCAGCAATGGTACAAGAGAAGCAAATACGATCATTGTGTGTATTTGCGCAAGCTTAAAAATGGTTCCTTTATATATCTTCTCCTATATGTTGATGATATGTTGATAGCTTCCAAGAATTCGGAAGAAATTGATAAGTTGAAGATTCAACTGAAGAAGGAGTTCGAGATGAAGGATCTGGGTGAGGCGAAGAAAATTCTTGGCATGGAGATAATAAGAGATAGACGTTCGAAGAAACTCTGTTTATCTCAGAAAGAATATTTGAAGAGAGTACTACAACGTTTTGGCATAGGTGATAAGACTAAGCCAGTTAGTACTCCACTTGCTCCCTATTTTAAGCTAAGTACTAATATGTCACTATTGGATGAAGCTGAACAAGAGTATATGTCAAAGGTACCATACGCAATTGCTGTTGGTAGCTTGATGTATGCAATGGTTTGTACGAGACCTGATATTTCACAAGCTGTTGGAGTTATTAGTAGATATATGCACAATCCAGGAAAGGAGCATTGGCAAGCTGTGAAGTGGATTCTGCGGTATATTCATAATACTGTAGATGTCGGGTTAATTTTTATGCAGGAAGACAATCAGTTTGTAGTTGGATATTGTGACTCAGATTTTGCGGGTGATCTCGACAAACGAAGATCAACTACTGGTTATGTGTTTACTTTTGTAAAGGCACCAGTTAGTTGGAAGTCTACTTTGCAGTCAACGATTGCTTTGTCTACAACAGAGGCAGAGTACATGGCTATTACAGAGGCTGTGAAGGAGGCAATTTGGCTTCAAGGATTGCTAAAGGTGCTTGGTGTTGAACAAAAAGGTATCACAATTTTTTGTGATAGTCAAAGTGCTATTCAATTAGCAAAGAACCAAGTTTATCATACAATGACGAAGCACATTGATGTTCGGTATCACTTCGTACGAGAAATCATAGAAGAAGGTGGAGCCACTGTGAACAAAATTCATACTACGGAGAATCCTGCTGATATGGTGACAAAGATCAAGTTTCAACATTGTTTGGATTTGATCAACATTGTTGAACACCGACGATTGAAGATGAAGACACAACCAAAATTTGTTATAGAGAGAAAATTGAAGATGTGAAATTTTGCCAAGGTGGAGATTTGTTGAAGTTTGGCAAAATGCCAAAGTCCCACATCGGTTGGGAATTTGATTTGGGGGATTTCTCCCTATAAAAGAAGGGTCCTAATGTTTAGGATTTAAACACACCTCTCATTTGCCTTCTTATCTTCTTAAGGCATTTGTATTTTCTCTCTTTAGTATTATTTCACTTGTATTTTGGAGTGGAATAAAATATTGGTTGTGTCCGAGGAGTAGGCAAAATTAGCCGAACCTCGTAAATTCCGGTGTTCTTTATATTGTTGCTTTATTGTCTTATTTATTATTTGGTAGCTGCCATAATTTTGGTATAGTAATTGTGACTCATTCACACTATATACATTTGGCATCCGCAACACTCAGGACCCCATATGTTGAACAATAGGCCAGTGATAATTAAAGCATGGACAATGGACTTTAATTTTGATGCTGAAGATTTGAAAACAATTCCAATGTAGGTCAAGTTGCTAAATCTGCCGCTGGTTTGTTAGAGTGCAAAAGCATTAAGCAAAATTGGGAGAGGACTGGGACAACCTATCTATGCTGATGCATGTACAACAAATGCAAAAGGGGTTTCATATGCACGAATCCTCGTCGAGATAGATGTGACAAAGGAGCTGCCAAATATGATCAAGATAACGGATCCAAAGGGCAGACTGATTGATCAGGAGCTAGGGGTGTTCATAAAAATCTAAAAATCCGAACCAAATCGAAAATTAAACCAAATCGATAATTTTTTGTTTGACTTGGTTTTAATTTTGAATTTTAAAAATCGATCAAATTTGGTTTGGTTATGGTTTTAATAAGAAAAAGAAAATAGAACCAAATCGACTATAGGAGTAGCTATTTTAAATTCATTATTACACCTACATATATGTATATTTTTATACAAAGTTTCAAAATTTTATGGTAAATGTTAATAGTTTGCACTTTTATTATAGTTCTTTACCTTTACATCTAATTTGATTGATAATTTATCCATTTCGTGTTAAAAATAATAGATTTTAATCGAGTCCATAAATTATTCATCACCATTTATTTCAATTATCATTAATATGTCTTGGTAAATAATAGATTTCTAAAAAGGCAATTGATTTGATAGTGTTACATTGAAAATGTGGTCGTCGAAATATGTATTTGGTAGTGTATCGTATATTTAAGAAAAAACCGATAAATAACCGAAACAACCAAAACACTGACATAAACTAAGTCGAGAAAAACCGACTAAATTGGTTTGGTTTGGTTCTAATATTTGAAAAACCGACTTACTTGATTTGGTTTTTTTTTCGAGAAAAATCGATCCAAATCGAACCATGAGCACTCCTACCAGGAGCTATGGTCTAACTGAAAAACTACATATTGTCCAAAGTGTATGCATATTGGACATAATTACCAAAAACAATAGGTTCAAACAGGAATGGTGGAGAAGAAGATAGTACACCAGCAACATGCCACAGGTAAAAGACAAAAAACAAAATGGAAGTAAATGGAACTAACAAGGTGCAGAGTGAAAATCAAAAGGAAGTTCCAGAAAAGAACATTTAACAACAGACTACGGATAATTCAAGGTTGGAAATAGGAGAGTCATGGTAGCAAGTTAAGAATAAATCAGGTGCAAAAGGGCAGAAAGTGATAATTTCTGGGCAGCATCTCACTGTGTTGAACTATTTTGGCACCTTAATGTATGGAAGGCAAGAACAAAAAACTAAGGAGACAGAATGTAGTTCAAGTGGAGGAGGGAGAGCAGAGATGATATCACAAAATCCTTCCAAGCATCTATGATAGTAGCATGAAATGTGAGGAGACTAAATAAGGTGTTTAAGCACAAGGAGCTAAAGGAGTTGTTGAAGGAAAATAAGGTGAAGATGATAACAATAAGTGAACACAGAGTTCATGAAACAAAAGCTTATCAAATCATAAATAAAATAATGCCGGGGTGGAGTTGGTGTCACAATGTCATAAATTCCTGTAAAGGCAGATTATGGGTAGTTGGAATCCAAAGTTTATTAGCTTCGCAGTCATAGAGAGTACTGCTCAAACTATTCATGTACAAGTCCAAATGGTACACAATAATAAAGAGTTCCAGTTCACTGCAGTGTATGGGCTACATACCGTGCAAGATAGAAAATATATGTGAAATTCACTTAGGAAACATAAAGAAACAAATCAAAAGGGCATGGTTGATGATGAGGGATTTCAATGCAGTCTTACGGGTGGATGATGGAGTGACTGGCAGAGAAGTGCAAGATCATGAAACAAAAGATTTTAGGGAGGTATTCGAAGATTATAGCCTAACTGAATTACCAACTGTTGGGAAGTCATATACATGGACAAATAACCATGTCTTCAACAGAACAAATAGGGCAATTGCGAATGATCAATGGATAACTAGTATGGCTCCAGTACAAGCACATGTAATGGAGACTCTTTTCTCTGATCACTCTCAAATATGCATACAAGTTGAAGATTATTGTGATAACCAAAAAAGCCCTTTCAAGTTTTATAATTGCATGGCGGGACATCCTGAGTTTGAAAATCTAACAAAGGAAAATTGGTACTCGCATGGAAGGAAAATGACAGCAGTATAACAGAGCTTAAAGAATGTTAAAGTATCTTTAAAGAGGTTGAATAGAACAGAGTATATGAATGTCACACGGAAGATAAAAACTAGCAGAGAACAGTTAAAAGACATAAAAAAGAAAATGAACCATGCAGGCAGATTAGGCAGTCTATTTGAAGAGGAGAGAAAATTGCTAGTTCAACTGGAAAAATGGAGTATGATATAATAATCAATCTAGAAATAGAAATCTTGAGTGCAATGGCCGAAAGAAGGGGATACTAATAGTGCATATTTCTTTGCTACTATGAAGGGAAGGAAAATGCAGAATCAAATAACAAAGCTAATGGATAACAAAGGACGTGTATTGACAGAGCCTAAGTGTATTGAATGGGAGATACTGGTTTCGACAACTTCTAGGAACTGCTACACAGGGTATTCCTGCAATTCACCCTGGGTGGATAAAGAATGGACCAGTACTTTCAAGGGAGCAACAACTGCAGCTTGTAAGACCTTTTACTAAAGAGGAGGTCTTACACGCATTAAATGAAATTGAAGATATGAAGGCACCAGGAGAGAAGACTTCAACTCATATTTTTTCAAAAATATATGGCATATTACTGGTAATGAAATATCTGAAGCTGTGCTGGATTTCTTTAGCACAGGGAAGATGCATAAGCCAATTAATACTACAGTGGTCACTCTAATTTCCAAGGTGAATAATCCTACTTCTATCATAGAATACAGACCAATCTCATGTTGCACCACTTTATACATGATTATATCCAAGATGATAACATGTAGGCTGGCACAAGTGATGAACACATTGGTGGATAAGAGTTAAGCAGCATTTATACTTGGAAGAGTGCTAACTGATAATATTTTACTTAGCCATGAGCTAGTAAAGTATATGGTAGGAAAGGTACTTCTCCAATATGTATGCTAAAGATAGACATGCAAAAAGCATATGATTCTCTTGAGTGGAGTTTTCTGGAACAAATACTAATACGACTATGCTTTCCCAAGCAATTTGGAGTGGATCATGGAGTGCATAAAGACAATATCTTATTCAATAACCATCAATGAGAGTCCCACTGCTCCATTTACAGCTAAAAGAGGAGTGATACAAGGAGACCCAATGTCCCCACTGCTCTTTGTGCTAGCAATGGAATATCTAACAAGGATACTGAAAAACTTGAGAGAGCAGCTAAATTCTAACTTTCATCCTAGATGTGAAAAGTTGCAGATTATTCAACTCAATTTTGCAGATGATTTGTTTTTATTTTGTAGAGGAGGTGTGGTTTCTGTACAGATGTGATATGGATGCTTTCAAATTTCTCCAAACAATCGGGGCTAATTGCAAACCAAAGCAAAAGTTATATATACTTTGGGGGAGTAACAGAAGCTAGGAAACAGGAGATACTATAGAAAATTGGATTCCCAGCAGCTCCCTTTTTAGATACCTGGGAGTGCCATTGAGCTCCAAAAGACTATCAATAAATCAATGTCAGCCTCTTTTGGATAAAATGTTGGCAAGAATAAAGCAATGGACTGTGAAATTCTTAAGCTATGCAGGAAGATTGCAGTTGGTCAGAAGTGTCCTGATTGCCATACAATCCTTTTGGTCTCAGATCTTCCCTTTGCCAAAGAACATCATTCGAGCAGTGGAGACTATATGCAGGAAGTTTCTGTGGACAGGGGATACAAATACAAGTAAAAACATTTTGGTGGAATGGGATAATCTATGCAAACCAAAATTAAAAGAGGGCCTAAATATCATTGACATGACTACATGGAACAAGGATGCTGTGCTGAAGCATCTATGGAATATATGCAAGAAAAAGGATAAATTGTGGGTCAAATACGTTCATGTGTACTATACTAAAGGGAGAGAGCCTTGGACAGTGAAGCAAAATAAGCATCGTGGATAGTAAAGAAGATTGTACATGCAATAAAGTATATAACTGAAGCAGGATTAGAGATAGAAAAGATTCTGATGGCTGAAGCATATTCTATCAGCAACATGTATAATCAACTACGCGGAGATTTTACAAATGGAAGTGTAAGCCGGAAAAGACTGATTTGTAACAATATAGGGTGCCCAAAATGGATCTTCATTATGTATCTAGCACTACAAAAGAGATTATCTACCAAAAACAGAATGAGCAAATGGGGGATACAAGTAGAGCAAACTTGTCCATTGTGTGAGCAAGAGGTGGAGAGCCATCAACATCTCTTCTTCTCCTGCAAGTACTCGACAGAGATATGAAGTAAGGTGCTAACATGGTTGGGAATAACAAGGTAAGTGTACAGCTGGGAAGATGAAGTTGAATGGGCCGCAAGAAATAACTGGAAAGGGTGCTAAAGCAGAACTATACAGATTGAGCATGACTGGTGTAGTATACAATGTATGGATTGGAAGGAACTGCATAATTTTTCAACAAGTAAAGAGAGAAAGTGGGGATATCACAAGGCAGATTATATCGTGAAGTGCATTGTCGAGGAAGCATACATAGTAGTCTAAAGAAAGAACTAGAGTATAGAAATTGTTACCTATAGCTTTGTTGAAGAAGATTGTTAGAAATGATGTGCAAAGTTTGGGGCCACATGTCCAAACGTGGCGTTTGATTTTGATTATACATGTAAATATATGAAACTGGTAATAGAAAGCTTCCTAATTACCCAAAAAAAAAAGAAAAAAGAAGTTTTAACAGCTTTAGACAGTATATTTGACTGCTATTATCCCCAACAAACTCTCTGTAATTTCTTACGTAGATGAAAGGCAATGTTTCGAAATGTTTAGTTATAAATATTCTCGAGTATTAAATTTTTTGATTCACATCACTACTTTTTAATCTAGTTTTCACAAAAAAAACGAGGGAAAGTTTGTATAATGCATTTTGAGACAAGTAGACATATTAACATCACTTTTTTCAATTTGAGAATGTTTTGTGAAATCTTCCTAAACTAAAGGTTAGCTATAATTTAACCCATTATGCTAATATATATATATATATATATATATATATATATATATATATATATAGCTTCTCGCATTGTTCCAATTAGAAGTCGAAAAGTAATATGCTCGTCCAAATGTTACTAATATGAAGTTAAACAATTATATCACAACATTCAAAATATTGCATTTTTTTATTTTAAAAAGAAGAAAGGATCTGTTCAAGTCTAGAATTTACATTCATTTGATTCAAAAATGAAATAACATTGTGCTTTTAGGTTTAACCGATAAAAAAATTCGTAAAAAGCATTTGTAGTAAGTAAAATCAGTCTTTTTTCTATAATCATCGGAATTTAATTAATGGAACATTCTTTACCAAGTAATTTCTTTTTCCTAGAGTTTGAACTCGGATCCTCAAATGAAGCGTTAGAAGATATCAGTATTTTTGTTATAGTTTCCCGATGCCTCAAGCAAATGGAAGAAATTACCAAACCTAACATATAACGATCTACATATAGGGATGTTCGTAAAAACCCAAAAACCGTACCAAATCGAAAATCAAACAAAATCAATCAAAAAATCCGATAATTTTTTATTTGGTTTTGGTTTTTGTTTGGGTCAAAATCTGACCCCACGTAATTAATAAAGATAATCGTATCTTGAACTAATTCACTATTGATAAGAAACATGACCACTAGCCTACAATACGAATTTATCTATTCAAGCAGGGTGGACAAAGGTACGGTTTACCCGCCTCCCCATGGAGATAAAATCCCAACATGGTCACGACCACTCACTTCCTACTCGCGGGGCTCACAACTATAAATACTAGGGGATGAACCCCAGAAAAGGGGGCTTCTTCTCCATCACTATTCTCAAGAAAGAAAGAGAGAAAATAAACAAGAAATATTCGTCTCATGGAGAGATACAGCATCATTGTAAGGCTCTGAACCTCTTCATGGAGAGGCAGACCAAACCAATATCGTCAATAAATATTGTCAATACTTCTTACCCTAATCTGGGGCGTTCATTATTATTTCTTTTACATGGTTCTTGGATTATTACGACTTGCTATGATTGGCCCGTAATTTATATATGTTGTTTCGTATTCATAAAGTGTATGATAACCTTTGAGTCGAATAATTTGGCGCCATCTGTGGGGATTTCCTAGAAAGATCGCGTAGTTCTTCCCGGAACCAAAAGAAAAGAAACCCCGGAAAAGAAAAAATAACCCAGATCGAGCAAGACCTCTCTCTCTCCGATTTCCGATAGTGCAAACAAGAAGAAGAAGAAGCCCCCCTCCCCCCTCAAGGGAGATCCCTATGAGGCATCACTCGCACCCCCGATATGGGCCCCTGCCAAAAATTGGCGCAGAGTATCTCGAGTCGAGAGCCACCTCAAAACAACCCACACGCCCCGATTGGGAAAACAACACATAAATTTCTCAAGGTGTTAAACCAAAACCGAGTTTCACCACTCAATACCCACAACATGGAGACTCAGGCTATGCGCCTTCGCATTTTAAAAATTGATAAAGTTCAACAACAGTTGAACTGGGACTCAGGCCACACGTCTTCGCCAATAAATTCAACCCCCCAACGCCAAGACTCAGGCCATACGCCTTCGCCAATAAATTCAACTACGGTTGAACCAAGACTCGAGCTATGCGCCCTCGCCTCCAACAATTGATAAAGTTCAACAACAGTTGAACTGGGACTCAGGCTATGCGCATTCGCCAATAACTTCAACTCTACGGTTGAACCAAGACTCAGGCTATGCGCCTTCGCCTCCAAAAAATTGATAAGGTTCAACAACAGTTGAACTAGGACTCAGGCCATGTGCCTTCGCCAATAAATTTAATTACGGTTGAACCAAGATTCAGAATATGCGCCTTCGCCAATAAATTCGACTACGGTTGAACCAAGACTGAGGCTATGCGCCCTCGCTTCCAAAAATTGATAAAGTTCAACAACAGTTGAACTAGAACTCAGGCCATGCGCCTTTGCCAATTAATTCAACTACGGTTGAACCAAGACTCAGGCCATGCGCCTTCGCCAATGAATTCTACTACGGTTGAAGCAAGATTCAGGCTATGCGCCTTCGCTAATATATTCAACTACGATCGAACCAAGACTCAGGCTATGCGCCCTCGCCTCCAAAAATTGATAAAGTTCAACAATAGTTGAACTGGGACTCAGATCATGCGCCTTCGCCAATAAATTCAACTACGATTGAACCAAGACTCAGGCCATGCACCTTCGCCAATTAATTAAACTATGGTTGAAACAAGACTTAGGCCATGCACCTTCTCCAATAAATTCAACTACGGTTGAACCAAGACTCAAGCTATGTGCCATCGCCTCCAAAAATTGATAAAGTTCAACAACAGTTAAACTGGGACTCAGGCTATGCGTCTTTGCCAATAAATTTAACTGCGATTGAACCAAGACTCAGGCTATGCGTTTTTGCCTCCAAAAATCGATAAAGTTCAACAACAGTTGAACTGGGACTCAGGATATGTGCCTTCGCCTCCAAAAAATGATAAAGCTCAACAATAGTTGAACTAGGACTCAAGTTATGCGTCTTCTCCAATAAATTCAACTGCGGTTGAACCGAGGCCCAAGTTATGCACCTTCGCCATCAAATCCAACAAGCTCAGCCTCGCTTGAACCATAAATCCAGGTGCTCTCACCCTCAAATTTCACAAGTCCAACCATAGCTAAACCAGAACTCAGCAAAACTCGACCTACAACGAATTGAAGTGCGGGGTCGGCACCTATGCCGTTCAAGTAAGTACGCCTAACTCGGACTAAGTATAGAGGCACGCAAAGTTCGGTCCCGAACGGATTACCAGGCCGTGCTCTGTGATATCACAGCAAGTAGTCCAGTCGCGCCCGAAGTGGGACTAAGGCAAATCGCCACTACTACCAAGCAATGGTTCCAACTCGCTCATCCCTAATCGAAGGAGGAAAGCAGTCGCCAGTAGTAAAAAAATATATAATAAACCTGCCTACTGAGGTCAAACTCAAAGGCAAGTTGCCCTTTCAAACACATACAAAGAAAAAGCCATCAGGACACGAGGAGGAGGTACAAAACAAACACAAAGCAAATAACGGAAGGAATATTTCATTTATCTAAATGATTGTGGAACACCCCCGCGTACACCCGGCCATCGTTAGCCCCTTGCGTCACCGCATCGAAACCGCAATCCATACGGGCCTCCCGAGCCTTTTGGCGCGCCCCCTCGAAAGTAGCTTCGATCACAATGCTGGCTTCCCACAGATTTTTATATATGTCCCGTAGGGCCTCAGCATAAACCCAAAGCTCACGAGCATGACCAGAGGAAGCAGTCTGTTCCTGAAGATGTTGGTTCTCATCTTTCAGGGTCGCAACCCGCTCCGCCACAGTCTGAGCGTCCCGCTCAAGGTACATATGCGCCCTTCAAGGCTCGCCTCCCTAAAAGCGGCAGCAGCCCTTACTAACGACAACTGGGACTCGCCGGCACGGATGACCCCCTATAACGCCTCAGCCCTTGTCGAGGCACCGTCCAGCTGGCGATTCAAGGCCGCAATCTCTCCCTCCAGTGCGGCCACCTTCTCGCTCCACACTAATGTAGCCTTCGCTACCTTGGCCAGGCATCGATGCTCGCATTCAACTGTGGCCCTCCTCCCGGCCTCGAGCTCCTCGTCCTTCTATCGGAGCTGCTCCTCAAGGGCGCACATCCGGCCAAGTGTTTACCGTGCCTGGGGCTCCCGCCGATCATTTCTCAAACGCACACGCATCTCCCGGCATATATCCCAATACCGGCGGTACTTCTCCAACACCCGCAAAAACACCGCCGAACGAATGTTAGCTCGGTGGATGCTCTCCACCTCCAGCAGATAGTATTACAAGACAAAGGCAACGGTTAAAGTAGAAAATAAAACAAGGCGAAGAATGGACAAACTAATATACGATTACGTACCCTCAAGCCCATCAAAGGCCACCTCGTTCATCAACCCGATGTACATAACGTTCTTCAGCGACTCGTTCTCTATTTTTTAGCACAACAACCCGAACTGTGACACCAAACTCGAGCCTTGGAGAAGCAACTTTAAATCCATGGGAACCTCAATAAGGTGTGACCTCCCCTCTGCGCGAACGACCGAATTGGTAAAGCCGTCTCGGAACATGCGGACATCCTTAGGGTCCAAATTTGATACAGACCTAGACCCTTCTCTTGCGGACTCTCCTCCTCCTCCCGCCGCAACTGCCAACGGGACGCTCGGTCCACTAACTTCAACAATCACTGAAAAGCTTCCCATGTCTCAACCACAGGGGTTACCAACTAAGCCGCAGAAGTGGCAGTATCTTCGCGGCCTAAGCCAGCCAGGGCGACCCCCACCATTGCTTCCTTATCAAGGGTAGGCGTTGCAGCCGTACCCTCCCCCGCATCCGTCGAAGGGGAGTCCACATTAATCACCACGGGAGGAGTCGACGTGATTACTGAGGGAGGAGCTGGAGTGAACACGACCCTACGCCTGATCAACGGCCTCTCCTCCTAGCCGCCGAAGACTCGACTGACGTCACCCTGGGTACGCTGTGCGGCACCGGTGCTGCAAGAAGCCGAGAGATCGCACCCGGCTACCAGAAAGCCAACTGAGGAGCCCTGCTGCAACTCGCCCCCCCCATCACAAAAAAGCAAGGTTGGTAAACAGTACTGAATCAAAAATCGAACGAATGTAGGAATCGACTTCTCACCTGTAGCAGGCCTACGACCATGTCTCTTCCAGAATGATTCCCACGTGAGAATTCCTTCGGTATGAGGGAGCACGACTTCAAGCCACCCGCGTATCCTTGCTAACAGGGTCGGTGGCGGCCTCTCGGCTACAAAAGTGACAACGAGTTAACATTTGCAAACGCAAGAATTATAAAAAGAAAAAAGGAAAAAGGAAGGAAAATGATTACAACAATAAAGTAGTAACTCACGTGCATGGTTTCAAGCCTTCGGGAACCCTGAAGGGGACACTACAAAATGCTTGGTCCTGATATAAAAGAAGTGCTCGAATAGGCGGGGGTCGACCTCATCATCCAACGCCGCAGTCAGCCCCCTCGACCCACGAAGGCACACCCGAAGCGTGGTGCCTCGGACCCGTTGGGGGCATAAAGGGTGAGCACGTGCTGCAGTGTAACCACTATACCTGCCAATTCCCCGTACTTTAGGAACATGACCAGTAATTTGTAGAGAGAGGGGGTGAGCTGGTCGGGCACACCCCGTAATTGCGACAAAAGTCTACCACCAATATAGGAAGTGGAATCCTGAACCCCAACCTGAAGGGATACGTATAAAAGTCACAGTATCCCATGCGATCGGTGTGAACCCTCTCCTTGCTTCTCACAAGGACAATGTCAGTATGGGTCGGAATTAAACCATTTTCCCATAATCGGGCCATTCCAATCTCCCCCATCAATGGGGCTTCATCCACAGGGTCCTCCCCACCATCAATGGTAAAATCAATCGCCTGACCTCCAGGCCGGGGGTACCTCATTAACTGACGAAATTCCTCCTCCGATTTTCGCCTGCTCAGCGTCTCCCATTGCCGGAGGTAGCCCTTCAATCGCCGGAGGATTAACCGGCAAGTTTATCGGAAGAACATCACGCGAAGAACTGCCTGCCATTGCTTAGTTGGTTGAAAAGAAGAGAATAGAATTCGGTGGGAAAAATGAAAGTTATCACAATCAAAAAGAAAAAGGAGAAGGTGAACTAGCAGAATGAAAAATCTTCCTCAGACTTATTCTCAGATGAATAAACAAGTAATAAGAAACGGATGCCTCAACCCACCTTTATAGGCAAACGGTTTGAAATAGTCACCATTAATCGCATGACCAACCGTCAAACGGTTCGATTCTACCGAGACGTGCGCCATCATGACGAGCACCACGAAGTGCCCCCTCGGCCTTCTACTGATGCCTCACCAGCAGAAACGATCAAAACGCCTTGATGATACGGGAGAAATGCACCATACGTCCTCAAAATTCTAAGACACTATGGAAAACGTACTCGGTCACGTTACATACGACCCGTCTCCCGTCGCTAATGGCAGTTACGAATCTGAGTGAATGTGAGAACCAGAACGTAACTAAGTTCGGTGTCGCCCGAATTGCGTTAAGAATATCATACGCCTGCATGATGAGGAGGCGCTCTATCCTGACCGCACGATGACTTGATTATGTGGCGATGTGACACCGAAAAATTCTATCACAGTTCGGACAGTCACCGTAGAGAATGCGGTCTCGACCAGAGTGACGGCCACTCGTCTATTACCTGAGTTTTTCAGGTCATGGTCGACAAAGTACGCCCATCGAGCTCAGCCGAAGCACGACCTTGATGAACGGAGGGACTAACTGTATGGGTCCGAATCTGACCCCACGATAATTAATAAAGATAATCGTATATTGAACTAATTCACTTGATAAGAAACATGACCACTAGCCTACAATACGAATGTATCTATTCAAGCAATGTGGACAAAGGTACGACCTACCCGCCTCCCCATGGAGACAAAATCCCAACGTGCTCACGGCCACTCACTTCCTACTCATGGGGCTCACAACTATAAATACTAGGGGATGAACCCTAGAAAAAGGGGGCTTCTTCTCCATCACTATTCTCAAGAAAGAAAGAGAGAAAATAAACAAGCAATATCTGTCTCATGGAGAGATACAACATCATTATAAGGCCCTGAACCTCTTCATGGAGAGGCTGACCAAACCAATATCATCAATAAAAGCTGTCAATTTTTCTCACCCTAATCTGGGGCGTTCATTATTATTTCTTTTACATGGTTCTTGGATTATTACGATTTGCTATGATTGGCATGTACTTTATATATGTTGTCTCAAATTCATAAAGTGTATGATAACTTTTGAGTCGAACAGTTTTTTTTTTGAATTTTAAAAATCAATCAAATTTGGTTTGATTTTTGTTTTAATAAGAAAAAAAAACGAAAACAAACCGAACCAAACCGACTATAGGATTAGCTATTTTAAATTTATTATTACACCTATATAATATGTATATTTTTATACAAAGTTTCAGAATTAATGGTAAATGTTAATAATTTATACTTTTAGTACAGTTCATTACCTTTACATTCTAGTTTGATTGCTAGTTTTCTTTTGTTAAGTGCATGAATCCATTTCGTGTTAAAATAATATATTTTTAATTGAGTCCTTAAATTATTCATCGCTATTTGATTCAATTGTCATCAATATATCTTGGTAAATAATATATTTCTCAAAGGGCAATTGATTTGATAACGTTACGTTGAAAATGTGATCGCCGGAATATGTGTTTGGTAATGTATATTTTATATTTAAGGAAAAACTGACGAATAATCGAAAAAATCGAAAAATCGACAACATCCGACATAAATCAAATTGAACAAAAACCGACTTATTTGGTTGATTTTTTTTAGGGAAAAATTCAAACCGAATCACGAGCACCCTAGATGTAGGCATTTGAACAATATTTAATTGAAGTTGTTAAAAATGTGTTTAAAGTTGAAGTTGAAATAGTGAAATATTTTTAATGAACAAATGAGTTACCCTAAAATATTATAGAACAGATTGCTCATAACTCGCACCAAGTGTACTCTCTCTCCGTTACCGTCAACTAACAGCGGGGGAAATCTCCTACGATTTCTTCATGACTATGCCGTCAGTTCCGCTTCCTACTTGGAAGGGGATATCTACAAATCTAACTGCAGAATTGTTACATAAACACCGGTGGGAATGCGGAGGAGATATAATGGTTCCCTTCTCAAATATTCCAGGTCCAATTTTCTCTTCCAAAATAACATAATCTGATCTTTTTTACGTCATTGATTAGGTTGTTCATGAACCAGATCAACTTAGATTTTTCTATTTTTTTTTTATTCTGCCACAGATTCTGTATCATTTGTAGTTTAATATGATTTTGAGTTGCAAACAACTTTTGAGCTAAAGTTGGCATCTTTTTCTCTGTGGATATTACCCTAAAAGTTCCATTTGTTTCTCAGTTGGCAAATTCGTAATGTTGTTGAATTGTTTTAGTTACGCTTATGGCGTCTGAAATTGGTACGTAAGTACTGATAAGTGATGTTCTGTTCCTCTGAAATCTTTCGTTTACCCACCCGAAAACCTTGATGAAAACAGAGGCAGGTTCAGCAGATTAAACTCAGTAATTTCAACATGGAACATAAATATAAGTGGCAAAGTGGTAGAATTTCAAAAAATATTGAATTACAAATCTGTAATTCTAAAAGTACAATGAATTCAATAGTAAGAACTTAAATGTTGAACCTATCATATCTAAATTCTGGAGCCGCCTCCTGATACAAATATTATGGCCAAGAGGGACAAGGTTATAATGTAATATGGTTTAACTAACCCTAAAGCTAGGTCATCTCTGTACAATCTCTTCTATGGCCCTATTCAGTTGTGTCCATAATTGTTGTAGCAGCTATATGTATCATCTTTCTTCGGTTGTCTCTATAATGGTTTCATGAACTGGAGTTCCAGGTTCTGGTGTAGAAAACCCTTCTTCTGCATGGGATGCTCCTAGGCTGTCGGAAATTCTGATTTCTGGGCTTTGCGAAGCAAGATGGAGCAATATGTCAGGGAAAATTGCACTTGCTGCAAAAGGTGTAGCCGTTTGGCTCTCATTGCCTTCTGGCGTTTCTGACTTAGAATTAGAGTTATCTTTCTCTTCATCAAAGACTTTAGCTATTGTAGAAAGCTTTTGCCATATTGAATCATCAGTGTCTAAGATTTCTCTATTCTGATAAAGGAAGATGAGGAAGAATATGAGAAGAGCGGAACCAGCTGATACACCAGCTATGAGGAAAAGGCCCTTAAAACTATCTAGTGTGAGGCTGTCCGATGTTATAGCCATTCCATCTTTCTCTGGGCAATCTGTTTCATTCCCAAACCATTTCTGTATTATGTTATTCATAAACTCTCCCTCCATCACCTCTAGGACTCCTCTCGAGAAGTCAGGTACCAATGGAGATCCTTTTGGAAATGCCTGCAAGAAGTTATGGAGAAAAAAATTGATTAGATTGTTGAAACTACAATCCATTCTAAAAATATAAAAGCATTCCAAACACCACTGGAGTGCGAGAATCTTACAAATCCAAAGCCGGCAGCCTTGTAAGTTGGACCGATCATAATGTACTTCCTGCAGTACTTGTTGAGGAAAAGTCTCAGATACGGTAGTTCATCAACAATTGCACCAACTCCTCCATTTTTACTTCCTCTTGAGAGGGCATCATTGTACTCTTCCAATGTACTATAACTCTTAAACTTTGAGCTATCAAAATTCATGCGCTTCAAGACATCTTTGACAAAGGAACCTTCTTGGTACCCAACATATTCTCCATTTGTTATGAGATCATTGAGGTTTGTTATAGTAGGTTGGAGTTGTTGCACTGTTAACATAGATGTTAAGTTGGCCGTATAACTTGATGTCAGTACTAGCACCACGAAAACCCACACAATCACCACAAATCTTGTTAAGTTGCTTGTTATCCTCTCCTCTGCAACCAGCCATATATATGATTTATTGAGAAACAAGGAGAATGTAAAGCTTTCATATGTACTGTGCTTTAAGCAAGAGACTTACTGTGTGCAAAAACGAGAGTTGAGAAGGAAAACCAGAATATCATCCCAACTTGCTTGTGTTTGGGTCCTCGAAACTCTTTGTTTACACGATGCTCAAGTACCCAAACCACAAAACCAATGAAGACGAAAAATGCTCCAGTTGTTATCCAAAGTTCGGTCTTTAGAGGTTTCAAGAAAATCCAAGCATTCTTCCTTTCATCATCCCTTACTGGCACAACTGCAGAAATACCCGACTCCGTGAAAGGTAATGTGAAATCCACATACTTGGATCGCTTCGCTAATATGGTCACATCACCTATAACTGCATCATATTCCTGGTTCAAGCAAACAATGTTCATTGCATTAATTATGGTGGGTCAAAAATCTGAAAGTCGATAAGAATGTCCCAAGAGAGAGCACGTGAGTAAGGTATTCAACCAAAGACGTTAATTCAAACAAGGATTATATATTACCTTGGAAGAGATCTTGTAAATAAGATCATCATAGTCTGGAAGAGTTAGGGTATCTGGTATTCGAAATGGAATAAGTTCGTAAGGGACAGCAAATGGCAAAGATTGGATGACTTCTTTGAAGATATCTGCACAGAAACCAGTTGCAGTTACTGCTTGTGTTTTTGAATCTATTTCCACTTTGATGAATTGCTCCAAGCCTCCTTTGACAGGAACTCCAACCCTTAACTTCTTTCCACTTGTGGGCATCTCCCAGCCTCTCGGAACAATAGTCGATTCACCGGGCCAAATGATGGTACCTAGTTGCTTATTATTACTCTTAGCTGTTTTCCCATTGATAGTCAGTTTATATGTAATTCCATGACTCTCTGTCCAGAATCCAATGCTTCTCTCTCCTTTCCCAATTATGTTCACAATCTGATATGGGGATGGCTGCAATTCTCCATCAATGATACGGAAATCACCACTTAGTCCTCTTTTTAGGGATGTGTTTTGCAGTGTGTCAATGAGCAGAGATCCCAATTCTGAGGTTCCAAGTGCATCTAAGTCCGATAAGTTCTCTTTAGTGTCTGGTTTCTTGACTTGTGGGTTGGCAGTTGTGCCCACATTCTGTACTGCTTTTGCTAAGACGGTAATGCTATCATATGCCCATAGCCCGTAAACATTGAGTTCAACTTGGTCCATGTTTGGATACTCTTGACGAAATCTCTCTCTCCATCTCTTGGTGAAATTGTTAAGCTCATGTGATCTTGGAAAGTAAGGCTTTACACCAAGAACACCTTGCATTGATGACTCCATCACTAAAGGATCTACCGAGTCTAGAAGACTCGTTAGCACATCCGTGATGATCCATGCATATCCACTGCTCATCATCCCAGCTTCTTTGGCCTTGAAGAAAAGGCGTGAGGCAAGAAATGATTGCAAGTGCACGATGAACACCCTCGTCTGCATTGTATTCAACTTGTATAGCTCCCTGAGGATTTGATCATCATTGGCTGAAGGAGAAATAACACTTCTATAGGAGACTAAAGTGCTTATTTCCAGTAAAGCATCAGTCAAATGTGGAACTATCCCTGTTCCAAAGGGGCTATCCTCGTAGATGATTACAACCTCCCTCCAGTCATAGTTTTTAACAATTGCTGCTATTGCTTTAGTCTGACTGGAAGAAGGAAGTGCTGCTCTAATGAAGTAGGGATTTTCCTTGACTGAAAGTGAAGGACTTGTTGCTGGAGAAATGACAGGAACCTTTACTCTGTTCCCTATGTCAATCACAAAATCAGTTTGTGTAGACATTTGTGGCCCAAAGATAGCTTGTACTCGGACATCCTTCAGCAGGTATATGGCTGCATATACATAATGAGACTATAAGATATTGTGTGAACATCCCTTTTAAAATAGGAAAACCAAAGGGAAATTAGAGAATTTTGGACAAAAGAGAATATTTTGTGCAAATATGACATAAATATATCAAAGAAAGCAAGAAATTCTTAGTTTAACAGAATATATCATGGAGCTAGATTTACCAGCGGATGCTGCTTCAACATCATCTTTCTTGGAATCCCTGAAGTGAGGGACTATCCTAATGGCACTGCGATTAGCGGCATGGTAATCTTCAAGAGCTAGCAATATACATGTCTGCATTACTTTTGCCACACTTGTTTCCAGATCAAGAATTATACCCACATCCACCTTCTTTACGCCATTAGTTTCATCTTGACCACTTATTGGCATTATGTAGTGGCAAAAGCTAATGATAGAGAGAAACTGAATGAAAAGAATGAGGAAGTGGCATATTTGATGCATCTGAAAAGCTCTGGTAAATATTCTAACAGCTTTTGAAAGTAACTACCTCTCAGAGATGTGTCTAAAGCTCTCTCAATTAGGAAGCTCTGGATATATAATCATACACTTCACCCAATAATTGCCTTCGTACCTATAATAACGTAGCATGAAAAGTCAAAGCTTTCAAATAAGAGTCGTGAGGGGACTTTTAGCTAGCAAGATTCCTCTATTTGACCAAATCAAAAGTTGACTAAATTAACACACTGACAAAAATGATATTGGTTTGAACTTTGCGTGGTACTCATTCCTCCAATCCACAATTAGTTTTGTATTCATATATGCCGACTATATATCTAGAGGATATTGAATGGACTTTCCACATTTTGGCAAAGGCAGAGGGAGTTTTACAAATTTAGCTCAGTCAAATCCTGTGGAAATTACCATAAGTAGAAAAGACCATTGTCTTTAGACGATTAAGGCTACTACTACTATATACCAAAATTTTATTTTACGCGGTTTGAGTTCAGACTTGGTCAGTTGTAACTTGCTTGCACACCAATAGTAGTGCATGGAATGGAATGGTAATTGCAGTTAGATGTTAGAAGTAGACTTGGTCTGTTGTGTTTTGAATGTATTCATGTAGAGGTGTCATTGGCTCACCCTAATTGTTAATGTAAGAGTAACATATAGAAATATGTTGATGTCTATCAAGTTGGTTATCGGGAGATGCGTCCTTAATGTCATCAGCGCCTACACACCGCATGCGGGCTTAGATGAGGAGGTCAAGAGGCGTTTTTGGGACGACTTGGATGAGTTGGTGCGTAGTATTCCACAATCTGAGAAGTTGGTCATTGGAGGTGACTTTAATGGTCATATTGGAGCAGATGCTAGCGGTTATGGTGAGGTGCACGGTGGCTTTGGCCTTGGGGTTAGGAACGGAGGAGGCTCTGCGCTGTTGGAGTTCGCTAGGGCTTCCGAGCTTCTGATCGCTAACTTGGCATTTCAGAAGAGGGAGGAGCATTTGGTCACCTTCCAAAGTTCGACGGCGAGGACCCAGATCGATTACCTCCTTCTCAGAAGGAGCAATAGAGGTTTGTGCAGGGACTGCAAGGTTATTCCGGGAGAATCCCTTTCAACCCTTCATAGACTCCTAGTGATGGATGTCGGCATCTGGGTGAAGAAGAAGCGGAGGGGTGCTCGGGGCCATCCGCGAATTAGATGGGGTGCTCTGACTAAAGAGAAAGCCCAGGAGCTGGATTGGAAATTATGTTGCAAGGGGAAGTTTTATAGAGCTGTGGTTAGACCTGCCATGCTGTATGGGACGGAGTGTTGGCCGGTGAAGAAATCTCATGTTCAGAGGATGATGGTTGCGGAGATGAGGATGCTTAGGTGGATGTGCGGGCTCACCAGGTTAGATAAGATTAGGAATGAAGTTATTCGGGAGAAGGTGGGGGTGGCCCCAATGGATGAGAAGATGCGAGAGGCGAGGCTTCGGTGGTTCGAGCATGTGCGGAGGAGAAGTCCCGATGCCTCGGTGAGGAGTTGTGAGCGGCTAGCGGTGGTCGGTGTGAGGCGAGGCAGAGGGAGGCCTAAGATATACTGGGGAGAGGTGATTAGACAGGACATGGCATGGATGCGGATTTCGAGGACATGACCCTTGATAGGAAAGTCTGGAGGTCTAGTGTCAGGGTTGTAGGATAGGGACTTCTAGATTTTTCGTACTCCTTTCTCGGGGTGAGTGAGGTGTGGTAGGGACACCCATAAATGATTAGTTTGTGTTCTCTTGTGGTAGTCATTTCTGGTAGTTACTATTTTAATATCATTGCATGCATACGTGCTTATTTATGGTATTTATGCCTCTTATGTTTAGATAATTTTTTGCGATGTATGCTGGTATAACTAATGCGGTTTTTGTTTTTGTTTGCCTTTCTTTTCCTGCGCCGAGGGTCGATTGGAAACAGCCTCTCTGCCCTCTCGGGTAGAGGTAAGGCCTGTCTACATATTACCCTCCCAGACCCCACCTTGTGGGAATATACTAGGTTGTTGTTGTTGTTGTTGTAACATATAGAAATATGAATATTTTTAAAAATAGTCAGATTTAAAATTGGTCGTTCAAAAATAGCTCAATTTTTAGAGTAGTCGAAATTTAGCCACTTTTTATGTAAAGATAAATATAAGCGAAAACACTGTTCAAAACCCGAAAAATACTCTACTATATTATGCTGGAGTTCCAACATAAGTATACTTGAACTCCAACATATTATACTGGAGTTCCAGGATACTATGTTGGAACTCCAGCATAATATGATGGAGTTCCAGCATAAATACACTAGAACTCCAGCATAATATATTGGAGTTCAAGCAAGTATAATGGTGTAGTATAATATACTGGAGTTTGGAGCACAAGTGTTCTAGACTTCTAGTCTCCATTATACTAGAGCCAGCAAAGTATATTGGTCCAACATAATATACTGAAATTCATACACAAGTGCACTGAACTCCAGTATATTATGCTGGACAGATCTCTATTGCAGCAAAATGGTGGCTAGTTTTCATTGATTTAATAAACGCTGACTATTTTTGATTGATTAATCCGAAAACTAAAATTTATTGTACCGTGAAATTTTGGCATTCTCCTCGCACCTGCATTGCTAATTTTCTTTCTTATTTTGTCGAGGATTTGCATTGTGAATTTATTATAAGAAAAAATATTGCATAAACCTCTCATGTGGTTTCAAATCTCAGATATCTTTATTTCATATTTTATGTAACATCTCATTTGAATTTCTTAACAAAGGAATGCATCTATTGAATTATTTCATGCCACATATTTCCTATATAAAATGATAAAAAAAATGAAAAAGAAAATTGGAAAAACCAAAATGAGAATAGAAATTTCTACTATCTTTTTAAACTTGTATTTCTCTTATTTTTGTTTGTGCAAATACTTTTTGTAGATATTGAATGAATTTCATAGGATTATATGTGTGACTCCCTAGATTATGATTATATTGTTTTGGGATACAAGAATAAAAAGCAAAACGATGACATATTTATCAATCTAATCTCTTAGCCATGTTCGGTTAAATCCACGTATATATTAAATCAGAATATTTTATAAAGAAAGAATTACAAAAAAATATACATGACTTCACACCATAACAAAAAATGACCCATATTTTTAAGTTTTGCCCCACCTAGCCTATATTGTACATATTTTGAAAATTAGCTCTTGCAAATTCAAAATATGTGTTCTTACAACCATTGCTTCTAAACCTATGAAGTTAAATATGTGTTCTCACAACTATTATTTTCACTCTCTTCTTCTCACTTTTTTTTTCATATGCTTCATGGGGTCATCCGCCATTACTGATTCTCCCCCTATATCACCTAATTGTAATGTAAAAAAATTGAAGAGTAGAAGTCCACCATTAAAGGGCATTCAAAGCTTTGCTTTAGAAAATAGAATTTCTTGTAATTCTTAGTTGTTGGATTGAGTATTGTTCCAATTGATTGAAAATATCAAAAGTAGTTCAAAGTTTAAATTTGAAATGATTTGGAATAGATTTAAGCAAGATTTGAGTTAAATTTCAGAAAAAACGCAAAGAAGAAGACGAAGTCAGTTTTTTGTATAATTATGTATAATCTTGTATAATAGTGTATATGAGTGTATAAACACATCGTATACACTATTATATACACCTTTATACAAACGTCTATATACGAACTTTTTTCACGATTTTCAGTTGCGATTCCTGTTCAAAACTAGTCCAAATCTCTATTAAATGACTTCAAATTTTATATACAACCTCCTTATACTATTTCTAACAAGTCTAAATAACACTCACTCCAAATTTCTCACAAAATCAAATTCGAAATTGATACCCACATATTTAAGCTTGTTAATAATCTAATTTTTACCACCCAAATAGATTTGATTTGTTGAACTAATATTTGAGTCACAATTACTAATTCGAAAATTAACTTAAAAGCTTGAGCAATCATTTTTAAAAATTAAATGGTAATTTTTAGAACTTATTGGAGTTGGATATTGAATCTCACCCTATTATTTTTGGGCTAGTTGGTTGTAAATTGAAATATGGGCTATAAAGTTGAAAATTGGGGAGTTCAATTGTTCTTATGTAAAATTATCCCTTTTATAAATAGTCTTTAATTTGTTTTGAAATTCTAACTACACACCTTAATCTAATTACAAATTCCTTTTCTATTCGAACCCTTATTAAAAGAAGAGACAAAAGAGGATACATATTGAAAAATGAGAATCTAGTTTTTTTTTTCTTTCTTTTTTATAAGGTAAAAAGGGGGGAAGCTAGTAAACAAGCTGTTGCGTGTCTTTGGTTCGATAAAAGTATAGTATCTTTTATGAAAAATATTTTTCCTAGAATGTATTTTTTCTAGAAATTATTGTGATATATATTTGGTTGATAATTGAAAAATATTTCTCGGAACATTAATAATATGAAATATTAATAATAATTATCAACAAATTTCAAGTCAATATTTCATATTTTCTTTACTTGCTAGCTCATTCAGAAGGCTAAGAGCGTGTTTGGCTAAGCTTATAAGCTGGTCAAACTGGTTTATAAGTATTTTTGGCTTATCTACGCATTTGGTAAATTAAAAATACTAATAATTTAAGTGCTTATAAGTCAAAAATCCTAAGTCGATCTCCCCAACTTATCAAATATCAGCTTATAAGCACTTTAGATTTGACTAAAATATTTACTATTATATCCCTAAAATACTTCTTTTTAATGCAAAACTCTTTGAATACCCAATTTTTAGTTGTTTATTATTAATTTCAACATTTTTATTCAAACACGTAACTGCTTATTTTTTAAATCAGTTTCAGTACTTAAAAATGTCTCTAAGTAAAAAACTGATTTACAGCAGACTTTTAATCCAATTCAAATACCTTAAAAGTCTACTCCCTCTTGTTAAAAAAAAAAAAAAAATTACTGCTAGCTCCTTACTTTAGCATAGCTCATACGCTATGAAAATTAGTAAATTTTCTTTCCATAACTATCTATAATGCAATTGAATTGCATAAAGGTCATTTCCTTTGCTGTATCACTTTCTAATCCCAACAAATTAATTTTAATTGTTTTACAATTAATGGTTCCCTTTTCAAATATTCAAGGTACAATTTTTTCTCTTCCACAATTTTAAAAATAACATAATCTGATCTGTTTTTACGTCATTAATTAAGTTGTTGATGAACCAGGTCAAACTTAAAAATTTCCATCTTTTTCTTCGTCAGATTCTGTATCATTTGTAGTCTACTATGCTTTTGAGCAGCAAATAACTTATGAGCTAGAATCTTCATTTTTAAGGATATTTAATCATTAACTAATAGGGTATCCTTGAGACATGTGCATGCTTTACTCTAAAAGTTCCATTTGTTTCTCAGTTGGAGGTGGGCTCTTTACACATATGAAATGGAGGTCAGCAAATTTGTAAAACTTTGTTGGATTGTTTTTCATTATGCTTATTGTATGGATCAAAATCTGACCAGATAAGAACCTGTGTGGAAAGGGACGGCAAAAAGTTATTTGGACCAAAGTCGTATCCGTACAATGCCTATAATGGTCATTTATTCAGAACGCTTGAAGCGGTGAATTGGATGTTACGACATTTCGAAGGGTCGACCCGTAATATAGTAACGACTTAAGTATTATGGTTAATGACCGTTGAGTAAAGGAGAAGACCTAGTATATAAACTGAGTGAGAAGAAAAAGAAATGGGGGCAAATCTACACACAGAGATGTTTTCTGAGAAGATGAGAAATCTTCTCTCTCTCACTCTCCACGAAGGAAAAAGAAGCAAAGAGGCTTAGATACTCGATAGGTATCGTTAGTCTCATCATATCAAATGTATGGGGTTCAACCTTGCAAAGATAAGTGACCCTTTTTACTCATGTAATCTTTATCATTGTTTAATGCTACGAAAATAACCATTCTCTTCTTATATAATGGGATTCAGTCAATGTTATAGGTAAATCTTATGTGTGCTATGTCTGCTTACTCTTATTTTCAGTCTTGGATCTAAGGTAAATTATCTTTGACTAGGATTTACCTAAAATCTTCTTATTTAATTAGTTTAACAAAAACTTAACACTTTTTGATGAAACGCTTATGACATTGATATGTGATGTTTTGATAATATTCCTCTGAAATCTTTCATTTTCCGCCTGAAACCTTGAACCCAATAATTTTGACACATAAATATATGTGGAAAGTTAGTGAAGTTTCAATAATAAATACTATTAAATTCTGAACTCATAATTTACAATGAATTCAATGATAAGAACTTAAAAGTTGAACAATCAAATCTAAATTCTAGAGCCGCCGCTTGATGCAAATATTATGGCTAAGATCGACAAAGTTATAATGTAATCTGGTTTAACTATATTAATGCTAGCTCATCTCTGTACAATCTCTTGTAGGGCCCTTTTCAAGTGTGTTCATGATTGTAGTAGCACTTATATGTACCATCTCTCCTCATTTGCCTCTGTAATGGTTTCATGAGCTGGAGTTCCAGGTTCTGGCGTAGAGAATCCTTCATGTGCAGGTGATGCGTCTAAGCCGTTAGAAATTCTGATTTCTGGGCTTTGCGAGGTAAGATTGGGCAATATATCAGGGTAAGCTGCAGTTGCTGAGAACTGTGTAGCTGTTTGGCTTTCATTCGCTTCATGCTTTTCTGACTTAACATTAGAGTTATCTTTCTCTTCGTCAAAGACTTTTGCTAGTGCAGAAAGCTTTTGCCATATTGAATCATCAGTGGCTAAGATTTCTCTATTCTGATGAAGGAAGATGAGTAAGAATGTGAGAAGAGCGGAGCCTGCTGATACACCAGCTATGAGGAAAAGACCCTTAAAACTATCTAGCGTGAGGCTATCAGATGTTATAACCATTCCATTTTTCTCTGGACAATCTGTTTCATTCCCAAACCATTTCTGTGTTATGTTATTCATAAACTCTCCCTCCATCACCTTCAAGACTGCTCTTGAGACATCAGGTACCATAGGAGATCCTTTAGGAAATACCTGCAAGAAATTGAGGAGCAAAACATATGGATTAGATTGAGTAAACTACAAACCATTGTAAACAAATATAAACACGTCCAGAAACATCACTGGAGTGTGTGAGAATCTTACGAATCCAAAGCCGGCAGTTTTGTAAGTGGGACCAACCATAACGTACTTCCTGCAGTACTTGTTAAGGAAGAGTCTGAGATAAGGTAGCTCATCAACAATTGCACCAACTCCTCCATTTTTGCTTCCTCTTGAGAGGGCATCATTGTAATCTTCCAATGTGCTATAATTTCTAAACTTGGAGCTATCAAATTTCATGCGCTTCAAGATGTCTTCGACAAAGGAACCTTTTTGGTACCCAACATATTCTCCATTATTTATGAGATCACTGAGGTCTGTTATAGTAGGTTGGAGCTGTTGCACCGTTAACATAGATGTTAAACTGGCGGTATAACTTGATGACAGCACAAGAACCACGAAAACCCACACAATCACCACAAATCTTGTTAAGTTGCTTGTTACCCTCTCTTCTGCAACCAGCCATATATATGTTTTGTTGATAAACAAGGAGAATTAATGTAAAGCTTTCATATATACTTTGGTTTGAGTTAGAGACTTACTGTGAGCAAAAACGAGAGTCGAGAAAGAATACCAGAACACCATCCCAACCTGCTTGCGTTTGGGTCCTCGAAAATCTTTATTTACACGATGTTCGAGTACCCAAACCACAAAACCAATGAAGACAAAGAATGCTCCAGTTGTTACCCAAAGTTCGCTCTTTAGCGGTTTCAAGAAAATCCAAGCATTCTTCCTCTCATCATCCCTTACAGGCACAACTGCTGAAATACCCGACTCTGTAAAAGGTAATGTGAAGTCCACATACTTGGAACGGCTTGCTAAAATAGTCACATCACCTACAACTGCATCATATTCCTGGTTCAAGCAAACAATTTTATTGCAGTATTTATGGTTGGTCTTCCTCAGCCAAAGCAAAAACAGAAAGTAGATAAGAAAGTCCCAAAAAGGAGCATGTATACAGCTAAAGAGGTCCATTCGTACAAGGATAAGATATTACCTGAGACAGAATCTTGTTGACAAGATCATCATAGTCTTGAGAAGTGGGGCTATGTGCTATTGGAAATGGAATAAATTCGTAAGGGACAGCATATGGCATAGAGTGGATGACTTCTTTGAACACATCTGCACAGAAACCGGTTGCATCAACTGCTTGTGTTTTTGAATCCACTTCTACTTTAATGTATCGCTGCAGCCCTCCTTTGACAGGAACTCCAACCTTTAACTTCTTCCCGCTTGTGGGTATTTCCCAGCCTCTAGGAAAAATAGTAGATCCACCGGGCCAAATGATGGTCCCTAATTGTTCATTATTAGTCTTAGCTGTTTTCCCATTCATCTTCAGTTTATGGAAAATTCCATCCTTCTCTGTCCAGAATCCAACGCTTATCTCTCCTTTCCCAATTATGTTAACAATTTGATATGGGGAAGGCTGCAATTCTCGACCTATTATATGGAAGTCACCACTTAATCCTGTTTTGGGCGTTATGTTTTGCATAGAGTCAATGAGCAGAAATCCGAATTCTGAGTTTCCAAGTGCATCTAAGTCCGTTAAGCTCTCTCTCGTGTCTGGTTTCTTGAATTTTGGGATAGCAGTAGTGCCCACCTTCTCTACTGCTTTTGCTAATGCTGTGATGCTATCATATGCCCATAGCCCGAAAACATTGAGTTCTACTGTTTCCATGTCTGGAAACTCTTGACGAAATCTCTTTCTCCATCTCTTGGTGAAATTGTTAAGCTCATTTGATCTTGGAACATAAGGCTTTACACCAATAACACCTTGCATTGATGACTCAATCACTGAAGGATCTACTGAGTCCAGAACACTTGTTAGCACATCTGTGATGATCCACGCATATCCCTTCCTCATCATCCCGGCTTCTTTGGCCTTAAGGAAAAGGCGCGAGGCAAGGGATGGTAGCAAGTGCACGACGAAGACCCTGGTCTGCATTGTGTTCATTTTGTGTAGATCCCTAAGAATTTGATCATCAGTGGCTGAAGGAGAAATAACACTTCTATAGGAGACTAAAGTGCTGCTTTCCAGTAGGGCATCAGTCAAATATGGAACTATCCCGGTTCCAAAGGGGCTATCCTCATAGATGATTACAACCTCCCTCCAATCATAGTTTTTAACAATTGCTGCTATGGCTTTAGTCTGGCTGGAAGAAGGAAGTGCTGCTCTGATGAAGTAGGGATTTTCCTTGACTGAAAGTGAAGGACTTGTTGCTGGAGAAATGATCGGAACTGTTACTCTATTCCCTATGTCAATCACAAAATCAGTTTGTGTAGACATTTGTGGCCCAAAGATAGCTTGTACTTGGACATCCTTTAGCAAGTATATGGCTGCACATACACAATTAGACTGTTAAGATATTGTCTGAACATCCCTTTCAAAATGGGAAAACCAATGGGAAATTAGAAAATTTTGGACAAAGGAGAATATTTTGTGCAAATATATCTCAGAGCAAGAAATTCTTGGTTTAACAGAATATATCATGGAGCTAGATTTACCAGCGGATGCTGCTTCAACATCATCTTTCTTGGAATCCCTGAAGTGGGGGACTATTCGAGTGGAACTGCGATTAGCGGCATGGTAATCTTCAAGAGCTAGCAAGATACATGTGTGCATGACTTTTGCTACAGTTGTTTCCATATCAAGAATTATGCCTACATCCACCTGCTTTACAGCATTAGTTTCATCTTCACCACTTATTGGCATTATGTATTGGCAAAAGCTAATGATGGAGACAAGTTGAATCAAAAGAATTGGGAAGTGGCATCTTGAATTTTGCATTTCGAAAAATCAGTTAGTCCCAGAGTTGGGAAAGCAGTTGTGCTTATGCAAGCAACCACTTTTCAAAGATAGTGTCTAAAGCTCTCTCAAAATGGATTACCCTGAAAATATGGCTTCAGAATCAGGCAATCCCATAAACGTAGAAAGATAAGTCAAAAAATAAATCTACGTTTTTAATGAAGAACTGAGTGAGGACTTTTCAGACATTCTACACCACAAAGCAAGTGAGCTTTCTCCTCAGTTTGACCAAATCAAAAACTGACTAAATAAACACACTGATTGGTTTGGTTGAACTTGCCAACTATCAAGGGGATATTGCAAAAGAGAGGGAATTGTTTCGAGCTAGCTCAGTTGCAAATTCGACGAATTACCCCATAATAAGGCTGTCCGGTGGGCCGGTCCCGGGCCTAAACGGGCCTGGCGGGCCGGTCCGGGCGGTCCCGGGCTTTGTGTGGGTTATTTCTGGCGGTCACGGGCCTGGCGGTCCCGGACCTGGCGGGCTTGGTGGGTAAGACCGGCCCGTGACGGGCCTAAGCCCACGTGGTCCTAGGCCTGGCGGGCCGGGCCTAACGGGCTTCGTGGGCTTCGTGGGCTTTTAATTAAAAAAAAATTATTTAATAAGTATATGTTAAGGTAAAAATAATGTATATATATATTATATATATATATATATATATATATATATATATTTGTATTAAGTATATATATAAGTTATATATATATGTGTTAAGTATATATATAAGTTAAGTTATATATATATGTGTTAAGTATATATATATATTAAGTTTATATAAGTTAAGAAGTATATATATAAGTTAAATTATATATATATATATGTTAAGTATATATATGTTACGTATATATATATATATATATGTTACGTATATATATGTATATATATATATATAAGTATATATATATATATATATATATATATATATATATATATATATATATATATATATATATATATATATATATATATATATATATATATATATTAAGTTATATATATGTGTTAAGTATATATATTATATGTATATGTATTAAATAGATATATATTATGTATTAAGAGATAAATCAAACAATTGTGTAATAATTTTTATTACTAAAAATGACATATCTTTATTAGTCTTCTCCCCCCAATGGAATGAGCACAACAAGGTACTAATACCACCATTAAAAGGAAAAAAAACAAAATAAGATGTGCCAAAGTACAATTTACAACACAATCTACATATCTCTAACAAATCTCATAAATCCTTCAAGATTTGGAGGAGGTTCCGTTGACGGTGGTGGAAAAGAAGCTTGTTCATCACCACTTTCCGGCGAAGCAGCATCCTCAGCAAGCTCTGCAATCATTTCTTCGTAAGCTTCATCCACATCCGGTTGTGATTCTGCAAGTCCAAAGTTTCTTCTTTCCGAGCGGATCCAATCTCTAAATAGCACCGACTTCTCCAAGCTCTCCCTCATAGATGCTCTATGATCTCCTATTTGAAGTCTTGCTTGACTGAAGGCGCTCTCTGATGCAACTGTTGAAGCTTGAATAGATAAAATATCGTAAGCCATCCTTTCAAGAACAGGAAAATATTTTTCCAGTAACTTCCACCATTCCAAAAGCTCAAAACTCCCGTCCGGATTCTCCTTCTCAAGTCCCTGCGACAAATAAACTTGAAGCTCATTTAGATGGGAAGTTTCATCATAATTATCTCCTTGAGAACCCCTAAACTCCGTCCAAGATTTAAGTGCCTTCAAGCCCGCGGCTCTTTTGGACGACTGTGAAGTAGACGAAGTAGGGGTTGGAACATTTGGCCTAGAATTTTGTAAGGCTTGTTGGTATGCATTATAAATTGTTTGAGTATTAATTTTAATGGATGCTTTTGCATCTGCAAGAGTAGCACGTTCTTCTACCGTAAGATCTAAAGCGTTATAAATATTTGTATACCAAAAATGAGGACCTCCTAATTTCATTGTAGGGTTTAAAATTGCCGCTACACCATAAATAGGAGGGATAGGGAAAAATATTTTTTAAATTTTTCTTTCATTGCATTTATAGCAAGTTCATAAATAGGCCCACCCTCGTTATAATCCACAAATAATGCACATAATGCTGCAATATAAACTAAACAATTAGAAATAGTTGGATAATATTGTCCGGAAAATACATTTGTAGTAGTGTGAAAATGTTCTAAAAAATCTATAAGAGTTTTAACATTAGTCCAATCTTGGGTTGTAAGCATTTCATCATCATCCACACCTCCAACCCGAGCATTGAACGTTGCATTAATAGGATTCCTATATTCGTAAGCAACTACTAAACTTTCGTACATATAATTCCACCTAGTGGGGCAAGGTTTAGGAACCTTTCTTTCTCTAAGGCCATATTCATCACATTTTTTATAATACTCCCTAAGTCTACTTCCGCGGTTAGAATAAAAAAGCCAATTAAGAGCCATTCTAACCTTTTCAATTTCTACATTTAAAATTCGCATACCATCACCGACAATTAAATGATAAATATGACAAATACATCTAACATGGAATATATTACTAAATGCAGGATTTAATGTGTTTGTAAGAATGCCTACTGCACTAGTGTTACTAGAAGCATTATCCATAGAAATTGACATTATTTTATCATTAATGCAAAAATATCTACAAATATCACCAACAGTGTTAGCGATAAACTTACCTGTGTAACGGGAGTTAATTATTCTATACGCAAGAATGCGTTTTTGCATTATCCACTCCTCATCTATCCAGTGACTAGTAACAGTTAGGTAGTCACAATCATTATTACTTCTACCAATATCTGTGGTAATAGAAATTCTATTAGTTATATGACTAAATAAATAACGCAAATATTGTTCGTATTCATGTTTAAATTTATATATATCGGCCTTCATTGTTGCACGAGGCCAACCTTTATAAGTAGGATTAAAAACTTTTCTAATATAATGCACAAAATTAGGATTAGAAGGAAAAGTATACGGCAAACACATAACGGTAACCATCTTTGCTAATTCTTCCCTATCTTTATTTGGATCATAATATAATATACCTCCGATGACAGTGTTAATTCCAGGTTGAACTAGATTAGAACCTGTACTAGGGTTACCCGCATTTTCTACACTTGTCCCCTCTAGCAGTGCTTTTAATCTGTTATATTTAGCTTTTTCAGTAGGGTGTGTTTGTATGTGCCTAGTCAAACTACCCGTGCCACTACGGTCTCCGGTAAATTTATGCACCAATAATTTTTTACAATAATTACATTGAGCCTTATTTTGATCTCTTAGTTGACTAAAAAATTTCCAAACTAATGACGTTTCTTGGCGTTTAGAAGATTGTCTATTAAAAGTAGGTGTTTGCACATGTGGGTGTTGTGGTGCATCAGTTGGGTTATTAGCTGGACTAGTAGGTGTGTCATCTAAATCCGGTTGGGTTTCATCTACATCCTGTTGAGTTTCATCAAAATCCTGTTGGGTTTCATCAAAATCCAATTGCCTATGAACTTGTAAATTAGGATAAAGAGCAGTCATAATTTCATTATCTAGTTGATCTTCTCGTGAAATATTATGACAAAATTCAATATCGCTAAATTGAAAACAGGGATTATCACTATCAAGAATAATTAGACCACTAGGACGAGTATGTCGGGGAACCTGGGGGGGAAGGTTAGTTGGTTGACGACTACTTTCACCCATTTTAGCTTTTCCCTTAGCACTAAACATTTTTTTCAATGAAAATGCCATTTTAATTATAATTATGCAAACAAAATCACACAAAATATATTATAAAAAATTAAGAGTTGGAACGACTTTACCGAATTGATGAACAACTTCTTCAAAATTGAAAATTACAAATTGTTGAAGACTTGAATACTTCAATTCACCAACTTCACAAAATTTCACAAAATTTGAATAATAATATAAGCAATTGAGAGAGATTAAGATAGAATGATGAATTGGTGAGTTAAAGAATTGGTGAGTTAAAATGAAAGAATGGGGGGGGGGGTATTTATAGTTGAGAATTGGGAAAAAGTGTAATTATATAAAGTTTGAGGTTATATTAAAGTTTGGGGACCATTTGGCTAAATTTTAAAAAGTAAAAACGGCTAAATTGTGGCTCCAACGGCTATTTTTGAAAATTTGGCCGTTGGGCCATTTTTAAAAAAAAAAATTTTTTTTTTTAAAAACTTACCGTTAGGACCGCTAAGGCCCGCCAGGCCCGCCTGGACCGGCCCGGGACCGCTAGCCGGTCCCGGTCTTCGCGGTCCCGGTCTCACGGGCTATTTATATAGGACCGGCCCATGACGGTCTTTTAAGCCCACCTGGGCCCGGCACGGCAGGACCGGCCCGCCAGGACCGCCAGGCCCGCCAGGACCGCGGTCCCGGTCTGGGCCCGGTCCTGAACCGGCCCACCAAGCAGCCTTACCCCATAAGTAGAAGTCATTGTGTCTCATTTGTGATATTCTAAGGCGACTACTATACCTATATTTAGGGTGTGTTTGGCATGAACGAGAATTTATTTACCGAATATGATTGCCAATTTTCCTATGTTCGATTAGCTTAAATGTTTTGAAAAATATTTTTTTCTTTCTGAACTCATTTTATTTCAATCGGAGGAAAAATGAGGAGCATTTGTATCTATACATGCTTTTTGGGTCACGTTTTAACTTGTGTCCGTTTCACAAAAACAATAGCAAGCATACCCACTTTTTCGCGTAACTTCAACATACAAGGCTGAAGTAGCAAAGGCAATCACGCAAAGCTTCATCATTCTAGTAGACAGACCTCAAATAGTAAGCGTGCTCAATTTAAGCATAGTATGTCACGACCCTAGTTCACCAATTGTGAACATGTCGTGATGGCACCCAGTCCCCACGACTAGGTAAGCCTAACACGTTGCGGAATATACAAGTTATAAACACTTAAATAAGAAACAGCGGAAAAATAGCATAAAAAGATATGTAATTCGTGCCGCTTGGCACATACATCCGTCACACAATGAATAAAACACTACCAAGATCCGGAACCCCACGGTAACACAGACTAAAAGAGAAAATACAACTGTGGCTCTATGTGTAAAGAGTATCTAACAACGAAATGAAGAAAAATGTCAACTAGGGAAGAACAGAAGAAGACCCTCCGGATCTGCGGACGTAGCAGATGCATACCTCGAGTCTCCTGAAAATACTCCTAGATCACCGGTAGTGCGTCTGATCAGATGGACCTGGATCTGCACAATAAAAGTGTGTAGAAGAGTAGCATGAGTACACCACGGCGGTACTCGGCAAGTGCCAAGCCTAACCTTGATGGAGTAGTGACGAGGAAGGTTAAGGCCCTACCGAGAATAATAGAAATAATGATAATAATATCGAACAGTGCAAGGTATGAGTAAATCTGAAATAGCAGCAAAGCAAGATAAAACTACAAGTCATCTACAGTTAACCGAGCAAAGAGAAAACAACACAACAAGTACAAATCAATAACTCAAGATCTCCAGGAATTGAACCCGTAGTCCATTCATACTCAGCAGCTCAGGATCTCCTAGAATCGAACCCGCAGTCCATATATCAGTATCACAGGATCTCCGGGAATTGAACCCGCAATCCTTTGTATCAGTATCACAGTATCTCAGGGAATTAAACCCACAGTCCCTTATATCAGTATCACAGGATCTTCGAGAATTGAAACCGCAGTCCTTTATATCAGTATCATAGGATCTCCGGGAATTGAACTCGCGGTCGCTTACCTCAGTAGCACCGGATCTCCGGGAATCGAACCCATAGTCCACAGAACACAAACACAATCAAATAAGAGAATACAGAGAGATATGAAGTACACAGCTACAATTAATAACTAAATCTAGTCTCAACATGTAGTCCCTACAAATAACTCAGGATCTCGGAAATCTAACCCGTAGTCCCTACCAATATCACTCCGGGTCTCTGGGAATCGAACCCACAGCCCTGGGTCTCCGGGAATTGAACCCGCAGTCCACAAACATAACAAATAAAGGAAAACGCAGAAAGAATATAATATGTTTAACTACAACTTTACCAAAATTAGTGCCAACAACTATCAAGAAGCTCAAGTAAGGCAATTAGGCAACTAGTCATAAAGTACTACCTAATCATGATTTTCTAACTACTACCGGGTAAGAATATCATATTAATCGGCTAAAAACAGGGATATCACAAATTAGGCATTTTATATAAAGTATGTGTTCAACAACCAGCGCATGTACATGCTCGTCACCTCGCGTACAAGGCATTTAAACTTTCACATAAAAATCCTAGGGGTGGAAGTTCCCCCACACGAGGTTAGACAAGCCACTTACCTCAATTCCGGTACAAAGCCGCTAAGAACGACTCCCTTGCCACGAGTATCCGACTCCGAGTGGCTCAACTCTATCCAATTAAATTGCAAATTGTAAATAATAATTCAAGTAATTTATTCTACAATTAAATTCTAAGCTAATACGAAAAATTATGAAAAATGACCAAGATCACACAAACATCGATGAAGCTCGATTTCTAAAAGACGGCGTTTTTAGCCATACATATCCGAAATTTGCCCCTTAATGATACTACGATGATCCAATATAGTTATGTAACTTCAATCTACAATTCAACATTCAATAGGGCCAATATTGATCATAAATTCCATAACTTATGCCATTTAGGCATATTATCAAACACCTTGTAGGCATGGTTATTTTTACCTCATAACTATAGTATTGGTTCTTCCAACTATCACCATTAACCAACAATTCATCTCATCATCATTCCTAACCAATTTATAACTTCCAAATACACATGTATGACCATCCATTCACACCCAACCAACAAAATTCCATCAAATAAACACCTTTAAATCCCTACCATGTTCATGTATTTAAATTGGGAATTTATGACTTTCAATTACCATGCCATAAGTTGTAATACTTGATTCATACTCATATTCCCATAATATACCCATATATATAAGTCTAAGATGTAGGATTTACCTTTTGGAAGAAATCTTGCAAAACCCCTTTTGAGTTCTTGAAGGAATTTCTTGAAAATATAAAGATTTTCAAGATTAATCCATGTTAATATAAGTGTTTAGGAGTAGTAATCAACTCAAAATACTCCAAAAATCTTACCTTGGATCATAGAAATGAAGAGTAGGATGGATTCCTCTTGAGAGAGCAAGCCCTTGCCCCAAAAATGACTTTGGAACTCTCTATACCCGGTCTTGGGGTATTTAGGAGCCTGCTACTAGCGCGCCCGCGCTAATTAGCGCGGGTTGAGGCAGTAAATAACTCATTAGCGCGAGCAACTAGCGCGCCCGCGCTAAGGCCGCGCTACTGACACATGCCCAGAAAAATGGTCATAACTTTCTGTTTACACCTCCAAATGATGAACGGTTTGTTGCGATGGAAACTAGACTCAAAGGGCTTTAATTGGATAGGTTGTAGCTCACACAACGCTTTATATAACGGGAGATATGATCGTTTAAAGTGAGGTCTTGTGCACACTCATTTACATCTTCGCCTATTATGAAGTTTTCCAACTTCAAAAGTTCCCGTTAACCATCCGAAATCACCCCGAGGCCCCCGAGACCTCAACCAAAAATACTAACACCTCCTAAAACATCATGCAAACTTGTTCCAATCATCGACATGCATCAAACAACGCCAATACCATCAAATTTCATCGAATTCAAGCTTAAGTTCTTCTAAAACTTCCAAAACACGCATTTAATCAAAAACCCGACCAAACGACGTCCGAATGACCTGAAAATTTGCGGACATATCCAAAATCACATAACAAAGCTACAGAAATTGTCGGAATTCCATTCTGACCCCCGGATTAAAATCTCACCTATCGTTCGGATTCGCCAAAATTTCAAACTTCGGCATTTCAAGCCTAATTGAGCTACGGACCTCCAAAATACATTCCGAACGCGCTCCCAACCCCAAAATCACCTAACGGAGCTAATGGAACCATCGGATTTCCATTCCGAGGTCGTCTTAATGCTATTCCAAATACGGGCCATTTTTCAACTATAAGGCTCTCATTTAGGGACTAAGTGTCCCAAAACGCTTCAAATTCTATAACCGAACCTCCCGGCGAACTACAATAGAAGAGATGAACTTAGGGAAATAGTTAGATTGGGGATCGGGGCATAAATTTCAAAAACGACCGGTCGGGTCGTTACATCTTCCCACACTTAAAAGATTCGTTCGTCCTCGAACGAGCATAGAAAACATACCCGGAGTAGTGAAAAGATGAGGGTACTGGCTGCGCATATCCTGCTCGGTCTCCCAAGTCGCCTCCTCGACTGGCTGACCTCGCCACTGAACCTTTACTGGAGCGATGTTCTTTGACCTTAGCTTCCTGACTTGCTTGTCTAGAATGGCTACTGGCTCCTCTACATAAGACAGATCCTCGTCTAGCTGAACAGAAGTGAAATCCAACACATGCGACGGGTCACCATGGTACCTCCGGGCATAGAGGCATGAAATACGGGATGGACTCCGGCTAGGCCGGGAGGTAAGGCCAACTCATAAGCAACCTCCCCAACATGCCTCAAAATCACAAAAGGGCCAATAGATCTAGGACTCAGCTGAGCACATTAGCCTGATATAATCTGAAGATATTCCCTCTTGTTCAAACAATTAAGTCTTAGAGCCTAATTCCAACATCCGAAATTCTGTGTCAGACTTGTTTTCATCAAGAGATCACTCAATATTCCTCAAACGCCGTCCTCAAACATGACCTGCATAATCTTGCTAGATCCTTACCTTGCAACACAAAATCCACAGGACCACGATAATATTTTATGATCAAATTAGCCAACAAAAAAAAATTCGACGAATCAGATGCTCCCATTGCACCTCACGATCTACATAGGTCTCGTTCCAACTTTTACAATACTGACACGATGGAAGAGATGTGTCGATATCCATAACCAACTACTGAATCAACAATTCATTGGGTCTATACTCCTGACAAGATCCATTACCTTGTCCTAAACCATAGGATGATCCTTTCCTCTATAATATATTTCATATAATCAGTTGGCACTGACCCCAAATCACATAATCTCATCTCACCCAGTACGAACTGCTCAGGCAATAAGCCACATCAGACATAATCAAAAGTCCTACAATATGACACAATGTGTCAGTAGGCCACTAATTCGTACGTGACACAAAAGGAAGGCGAGAACTAGAGAGAACTATTCAACTCTCACATAAACATGGACCCGCCTCAGAAAATAGGAAACAGAACACATAAAACCAATTATAGACATTGAAATAAACATCACACTGTTGCGGCGTGCAACCCGATCCCAACAATATGACCATGGCGGCGTGCCACCCGATCCCAATAATATAACCATGGCGGCGTGCCACCCGATCCCAACAATATAAAACTCACACAAGGAGTCATATGTCGAGCTGAATAGCTCGTCACATCAAAATACTGAATATCGATCATAAGCACACTAAGGTGCATGATATCATACACAATGAAACATATAGCGCTATAGGCTACAAACTCAAGCACAACTGAGGTGCGATATAAGATCTGAGTCTCAAGAGCCATCATGCTCATATAACATCACCGCTGAGCGGAACCCCAACACATAATGAACTTACCAAGCCGTCTCACACTCATACGGTGCAATATATTTTTACATGAATTAACTAACCGCGAAAATAAGACCGCGACTATCCCTCCATAAAGGGCGCATTGCTGGAAGAAACACAACCGGCCTGATGCAAGGCTCACTTCCACATTTAAATCTATCCACCGACCTTAAGTCTATCCCGGTCGTGCCAAGCTAAGTCAATAATATTTCACAGGTCTATAACCCAATGAGTAGAGTGCCCTCGAACATAAATTCTCAATTGAATGATATCACCAAAATCCTCATACTTGGTTTAAATTTCTAACCAATCAAGTGACTACAAGTCACACCTATACAATCTTCTTGTGGGTCAAGCTCCCACTATCTTTCAAATAATTAAACGGGCCTGCACATTCAACCTACCGGCTGCACTAACACTGAAAAGCGGTTAGGAGTCCCTAACCGGGATGCAAAGTGTTGACATCCAATTTTGACCCTCCTTTCTTCCAAACTATTTCTTTAAGCTTCTAATATCACTAATAATGTAAGAATAGTTATTTACCATTTTTAGCACAAACTAGACCTAATTATTATTTTTATTATTTACTTAATATCAATATTACTAGTATTATTAATATTACTAATACTACTACTACTATTGTTATTATTATTATTATTATTATTATTATTATTATTATTATTATTATTATTATTATTATTATTATTATTATTATTACCAAAAAATAAGTTTTTTCCTCTTTATATAATTAATTAATAATTTTGTTTTAATTCAACATCTCATAAATATTTACACTTGTAATGATATTTTACTTAACAATTAGTGTAAGTTATCTTGTAAATTTAAATTCTAGCTACCATAACTATTTTTAACTAGCACTAAATAGGTTAACCAATAATATTATGTAGTATTATATAATGTGGCTAATAAAAATTAGTTTAAATAGAAGCTCAAAGAATGTACAAGTAAGAAGGAAAATGATCAGCAGTCCAAGCCAAATTCGGCCCAAATTCGCCCAACCAGCAGCCCAAAATCCTCCTATTTAGCCCAACTATAGAACACTCTAGAACTCCATCAAAACTACGTCGTTTTTGATAAATAAGCCAGGCATAATCTGAGCCGTTTAAACTCTTAATCTAATGATTGAAATTCATTACTTCATTCTCAAAGACCTAAAGCAATTAGGTTTTAGAATTTCCATCTCTCCAAAAAAAGCCGCCTGCTTTTCTCCATTTCCTTTTTCTTCACAAAATTCCAATGGTACTCAGGCATGGCAGACTCGTCATTACCATGTTTGAACAAGAAGCTCTGTACCTCATTTAATTCTTCCCCAAGATCAACGTTCAAATTCAAACGGTTCAATAATTTTGACTCCATTTTCAAAATCAAAATCTGAAAATTCCCGCTCAAGAAGCCCTAGCTCTAATTTGCCGCTATAAATAACCTTGTTTAGCAATAATTTGGAGGAGGAGAGCCGCCCTTTACCCCCAAAAAGAGGTTTTCAGCCGTCTCCCCTTTCTTCCTAACCCCACTGATTTTTAAAATAAATAAATGAAGTAAATCTGTAGTTTGCTCTTCTTCTTTTTCTATGCTTTTTTTTGTTGGTTTCCAATCTGGATCAAAAGTAATTTATTTTATACCGGTGTTTGATGCCGTCCGAGTTAGTAAGGTCGAGGTCGGAGTTAGATAGCACATCTAAGACCCGCCTCAGCTCGCTGCCCTGCAAAAGGTGTGTGTCTTCCCATCTCGCTCTCGCTCTCGTTTTGGTTTTGATTGTGGCACGTTTGATGTCTGATGTGTGTTTGCTGCGAATACTGTTGGTTTCTGTTAAGCTTTTATATTTAGTGCTAAAAATAGCTATAATATAAACATTTAAGGAAATGATTTATGACTAAAGTTGGCAATAATCCTTTAAGAAATCATGTTCTGGTTCGTATGGTTAGTCGCATAGATATTTGATGAAATGATCACATGAAAATACCTATCTCCTTTTGCAAACTTTTCTGTTAGATGCCATGATTTTAAGAAAGATTTTTTTTTTCATGTACTAGTCGCCTTGCAAAAGATTAGTTTGCCATTGTGATTTAGCACCCTTTTGCCCATACATCATTCTTATGATTTCTTTATCGCTTATTGTACTCTATAGGTACTTACTGTATTCTATAAGTGCAACTATTATCTTTATCACACTTCATATCAATATCACATCCTTAATGACCAAGTAATAGAGTAGATATGCGTCAATGTTTGTCGGAATGTGATAGTGTTTTAAAGGATTGACTCTAGTCTACTTTTTTGTTCTAACTTAATTAAACAGTAAGATATGAAATTCATGTGTCGCAAATAAAATATAGAAATCACCATCTAGGACCTCCTCTTTACATGAAAGGATATTTAGGAAATCCATGTCAGATCCTGTGAAGTTGGAATAAAAATAGAAACTTGATTGTTATTTGACTGATATGGCATTTTCGCTAAAATTTTCTTTTCTTTCTTCTATGTTATGAAACCACCTCAAAGTAAATACATTCTGTTTTGGTTCGAATATTTTTAGGCGCACCTCGCTTGAGATAAAATAGCAGAAGTCATGGACTTATTACTATTAATTATCTAAAAATTCCTTAGGAATCATGGCTATAAAAACCTTATGCCCTATTTCTTTGTGCTGGTTAGTATAAGGATTTGAAAGTATGAATAACTTTGTTGATTTAACATTTATGTCTTGATGAAATATGTCTATGTGGTTGTGTGATTGTTATCAAAAGTTTATATTTAAGTTATTCCCTTAAGAGTGCTACTAATCTAAATAGTCGGAAACAATTATTTCCTGCATTTCAAAAGAGTATGGCTGGAAATTAATAAAATAATTTCAAAGCATGGCCTTCTGCATATTTTAATCTATCCTTCTTACCCCTTTGCATATGTTGTTTAAACTCTTAAGTGATTTTACTAATTCTTTTTTCCCTTTTCTTTGCATGTACACTTTGGAGCAAATCAAATCTTAATATAAGACTCTTCGGTGGAAGAAGTCTTATAGAGACTCAAGTTACCACCACATGGAGTCATTGCATACCATCTTCCTTAGAGCACCGGATAGGGAGAAAAACAAGTGAAACGCTTGGAGACGCCTATGGCGTCTTTCATTTCTTTTCCTTTATCATTCATGCTATTTAGACTTCACTTGTGTGATTTAAGTTTATCTCAATTTCTGGGATAATATGTTCAATTGTGTTAGCATAGTATGTTTACGCTTATTATCGATTTGATACTATCTTAATCACATAATTGTAGCCTTTAGATTAATAACTTAGAAATATTTTTTGTAAAATAACCCTTCCAAATTTTTGGCAAAATTTTTCTTATCACGATAATAAACATTTTCTAAAGAACACATGTTAAAAGTGTCTTTCTTTCCTTTAACAATTTCTAACGTATTACATTTTTTTCATTTCAAAATGGAGTGTCTAAATATGTTGGTTTCATCACATCAAAACTAGTTTCTTTATACCCTTAATCTGTTTTAAACATTTTTTTAATATCAAGTAGTTAAGTTAAAAAGAAGTCAACCTAGACCAATTACTGCATTATTTTACTTAGTTATAATGTGTCACCTAGTTGGCGCATATTTAGTAGAAGGCATAAGATTTAGCCTATTTTTAATTGGGTTTTAATCTTAGATAAATTAACTTAAGTTTGACCGGTTAACCGTATTAACGGATCACATAGGGTGCTTTTATAACCTTCCCTATATGATTAATTAGAATCCTTACCCATACTCTTAAGATAAGAAGACCATAAAACAAAGTTAACTTTAAGCACTACTTAGTTAAAAATTGGTGTCCTAATTCACCATTAAAATAATTAGGTGGCGACTCTTTAATTAATTAAACCTTCAGAATTACCAATATGTTATACTCTAGTTTGACCCGTGTTAAAATGGGGTATAACAGCATGGCGACTCTGCTGGGGATTCTAGGTTCTAAACCACAACAAACTTAGGTTAATAATAAAATTTGTATATTTTTAATTGTTTATGATGCTTATATGAAGTGTCGTTGTGTGATAAACTGTTGTATATGAATTGTTAATCTATTCTTATTACTTTATATAATTTGTTATTCCGTTTCACTTACTTTTGGAAAATTTACACAAAGCACACACCTAGCGGTTACGCGGTTTGCGGCCGTGCACTACTAAAAATACCTTTTAGGTGAAAGTTCGTGGGTAAGTCGATCAGCGGTGCAGTCGACAGTCATGTGCTTTCCACTCTCAAGCTGTCCACTTGGGAGCAGACCAGTCTAGTTAACCCACTCTTAGTCAACCTAAGATAGAGCTAAACCAAACCCCATTTAAGAGCATGCATCATTTTAACTTTAGGTGGCTTAATACCCGAGGTGTATTAAATCCATTAGTTAACCTTACCTAAATGTCCAAGTGGGTTTTCAACCCCAAGTGACACTTATCATATTTATGTGCATTATTTGAAGGGTGAACATGCCAATTATGTGGATCATTTACTTTAAATTAATTAATTCCAAGTAAGAGGAGCATGACTATCTTTTTATAATATGTATAACATTTTCAAATGACATAATCTTGCGGAACAATGAGAAGTTTACACTTGATAAAAATATCTTTTATTCTACTTTCTTTTCATTTTCTTTACGTAAAAATAAATAAAATGGCTTAAGCGATTCATGTATTTCTTTTGCTTTTGAAAAATAGAAATACTTACTTAATTAATTATAATAAATATATTTTACTTTCTTTTGTTTTTTGAAAATACACTATTTTTTTTTTACAAAAAAGGAAAGGTTTTTAAGCGGTTATCTATTTATTTTCTTTCCAAAAAAATAAAAATTTATTTATAGTAATGATATGATACATAATGGCATACTTATCTTTCAAATACACGGTAGGCCTACCTCTGGCACAAAGAGGCCCTCACGTATTAGGACACGCTATTATTTGCTCTTTGGAATGTGTCACATGCTTTGCTTGCCTACTTGCTTACTTGCTTATTTACTATGTTACTTACTTGACTTTATTATTTTTACTAATATTATCTGTTGTTTTTTTAGAAGAAGGAAGTATTAACTATTCAACTTGCTTATATCTTTTATTCGTTCATATATTTTTCTATTCCTTATTTTTATATCATTTTCCTGAATTAATAATAATAATCACCATCATTCCGCGCTTAGCGCTCTTTAACGACTCTAGAGCATTATTTGTGCATTTACTTAAGCTCAAATTTCTTTTAGGTCTACTCCTATTCTTAGAGTCTAATTAAGATATCTTTAGTCTCTCGGTATCTTCTTATTTTAGTAAAGTACGATGTCTTTCCCATAAGCCCTTCAATAGGCTCAGTTTGTCATGAAATTCCTCAATAGTCGTGCCTTAAACTAGCCTTAAAATTTTTTCTTTACACAACAATGAGCATCTGACTCCCTAAGCAAGACAGAGCATTCTAAAAAAAAAAAACTACCGTAATCTTTTATAATATGAGAATATTTTGCCGATCTAATTTTGTGAGTTGATATTTATTCGTGTTCTTTTCTTACAAATATAGTTACATATTTTTTTAAATATCGCCACTCGTGCCTTACATAAATTTTCAATTTATTCAATTCTAGCACAATCTTGCACCTCTAATTTTTGTCTCATAGCTTCATATCTCTCAGAATTTAAATTTTCATATTAATTTTCATATACAAGTAGGTAGGTGTCCAATTTTGCACCATCCACCCAGCAATAGAAGGCCGCTATTTGGTTAATTTTTAGCATCAAATTCTTTTTAATATTTTCACATATTCAATTCAAGCGTTTGCATCATCTTATTTCGGGTGGTCGAGATTAATCTTCACACACCCGTTAATTCTACGTCTTGGCATGTGAGTCGAGGTACTATCCCGTAAGTTTCAAAACGGTTGATACCGTATTCCGGGCCTCGATAGCGTTATCACTTGCCAAGGCTAAATAATAATAGAGTCATTTCATGTCTGATTGACTCTTATATCCTAATTACATATCTGGATTTTGAGCTTGTCGATATTCAATCAGCCAAATATTACTTTCAACGTCAAAATTATTCGCCTATGGTCTCTTTAAAACACAGTTTATATAAGACCCAGTCTCATTATAGCAAAATTTTTACTTATCTTCATAAAACAAACTGGGGCACATTTTTAGCACGCATGTTGATTATGCTCGAAAGGGACACCATGCCATGGAGTAATATAAAATATAAAAAAAAAAACTTCCTAAAAATTCGGGGCAATTTTTATTATTTATAAAATTCTAGAGTCATACAAGGAAAAAGACTTGTACTAGAGTTAAAACTTTGATATTCGACATAAGTCAGCCCTTTATAAAACTTCAAATCATTTCGCTTCCATGTCAACAAGTCTCGTGCGTTAGGGCCCTCTAAATAACAAGTCATTCTTGTCCATCCATTTTGCAACTTAGGCTATTATTTCTAGTTTAGGTCTCATTCTTAACCATTTCATGGATTAATCTATCTAATAATATATTTTATTATTTTAGTGCATTTATTTGTTATGACGAATGTGCTAACACTTTATTTTATTTTGTAAAAGTTTTATTTTTCTTTAAAGGTTGTCTAGCATTAAACACTGTTTTGGCTGCGAATCTGCATCAAGGACTCAACTATAATGGCAAATCGATTTGGAGCAGTCAGTACCGGTAAAGGTTTATTGCAAGTTGAGACTGATGATAAGGATACAAATGTTGTACGGAGGAACACTTTGGTGAATTTGGGAAATACTTTCAACCTTCTCCCCAACCCAAACTCTACTTCTAGCTCAACCCAAAATGTCTCTTTGACCATATCTCCTTATCCAACAACTATTTACATAAGTCCTCCACCGATATCGCCAAAATTTACTATCAATCCAGAGGCTTTGCCAGTCATTATAATGACCAATGCCCAATCGTCCGCACTTGCAACGTCAGTCACAGAAAGCCGACAAAATCAACTGGTGCTATGTTCATACAAAAGACCAGGAAAGGAAATTAAGACGACTAGCTGGGATGATCCAGATAGAGAGCTCCATAACCTAAGAAAGATCGTGGAGGAAGAAATGCGTGCAAGAAATATTCAGAGTTTAAAATATGAAAGTTTATGCATGCATCCAAATGTTGAGCTTCCGCCAGGATTCAAAATTCCAAAATTCAATACTTTCAATGGGAAAGGAAATCCGATTTCTCATTTGAAAGACTACTACAGCAGATTGGTGGGCATTGGACATAATGAAGCCATTCGAATGAAGTTGTTCATTCAGAGTCTATCAGGACTAGCGCTCGATTGGTACACTCAACAAGATTTTAGCAAATGGTATACGTGGGAGGACATGGCCCGCGATTTTGTAGAACAATATAAGTTTAATATTGGAGATAATCCAACGCTTTGTGATATGCGTGAAGTAGAAAGAATGCAAGATGAGTCTTTTACAGAATATGCCATGCGATGGAGACTGGAGGCTTCAAAAGTACGCCCACAATTGCCCGAGAACGAGTTGATTTCCACCTTCATCGATATGCAAAAAGGCATATATTATGAGAAGTTGTTATGTGCGCGACTATATAACTTCTCGGATTTGGTTAGAGTTGAAAAGCTAATAGAAGCAAGCATTCGAGCAGAAAAAATTATTGACAATTCAAAATTACAAGCCACTTTACAAGAAGAGACACCCGAGAATTTACAAGGCAAAAAGAGGAAGATAGATTCTGCTTGCATTCCTGCTCATCAGCCACAATCTCAACAAAACAGCCAGCTGCTACAAACTCATATACATCTCCAACCTACTCAACAAAGCGTTCAACATCAAGCTTATCAAGCACAGTCTGGCTATCGTCATTCAGAGAACCTAAAATTCCGCACTTTTACTCCTCTAAAAGAATCATTGACAAGCACATTTGAGAGATTGAAGGCGAAAGGACTTTTACAGCCAAGGAAAGGATGGATCCCGCAAAATCTTCCTCCAGATTTTGATTGGTCTAAAACTTGTGCGTACCATTCATATATTCAAGGCCATGACACAGAAGAGTGCCCAGCACTTAAGCATAAGATCCAGAACATGATTGAAAACAACAAGATAATTGTGCAGCAAGAGCAACCATGCAACAACTATGACCCTTCAGTTGCGAATACCATAGTGGTTGAAGGCAATCTTTCAAATTTGGCACCAAGACCTCTGAAGAGAAAGCGTGAAGAAAAATAAGACGATTAACTAGAGCTTTTCATCACTACTATTTTGCCCACCCATTAATGATTACTCTGTATCATGTACTTCTGTTAAACTTTTGTATGAACTACGTTTTGACCTGATTCCCGTTTAAGAGGGGATACGTAGGCAGCCCTATGGGTTCGGTCTCATCATAATAAAATTCTATTTACCCCAAAAGCCAAAACCGGGGCAGATTTTGCAGAAGGATCCTCATCATTCGGCAACGCAGAAAATGAAATCTCGAGCTACATATTCATTACAAGCACAACAGCAAATTCCAGAATGCCATGGAAAGAAGTTGCAGATTCAAAGCCAAACTTTTACGTTCAATGCGAGGCAACCACTTTATTTTGTACTAACGAATTTTCTTTGAGAAATGCAGGGGCATATTTTAGTTATTCTTGAACGTTATACGCTATCCCAAAGTTCAGCATCAAGTCAAAAGTCACAAAGTTCATGCAAAGTAAAGGATAAAGCCAAGCAAGCGCACAAACTTTGAAACTTACAATTTTTCTTTGACTGCAGGAATTTATTAATAGGAAAACTTTCTTTTGAAGCTCCAACAACTGTTAGCATTGCACCAGGAATATTCACTACTACAACGACATTTCATCAAGCATTCTGCATCGCACCATCTGCTATTACAAAATCATTGCACCAAGCTCTCTCAATTGCAACCGTCAATATATGTTGCTTTGAAGTAACCATGCCAAGCTCTTCGCATTGCACCAATCTGGTAATTTTAAATCAAGCATCGCATTTAGGCTTGTCCGCCTTTAATAGGACACTTAGGCTGGTCCGCCTTTAATTGGACGTCTAAGCGCATTTTGTCTTTAATTAATATTTAGGCTTATCCGCCTTTAATTGGATATTTATGCATATTTTTATCTTTAATTAAATATTTAGGCTTGTCCGCCTTTAATAGGACACTTAGGCTGATCCGCCTTTAATTGGACGTCTAAGCACATTTTGTCTTTAATTAAATATTTAGGCTTATCCGCCTTTAATAGGATGTTTAGCCATATTTTTGCCTTTAATTAAATATTTAGGCTTATCCGCCTTTAATTGGATGTTTTTACATTTGTATTTAAATTAAATACTTAGGCTCGTCCGCCTTTAATAGGACATTTATATACATTTATCTTTAATTGAACACTTAAGCTCGTCCACCTTTAGTAGGACATTTAGGCACATTTTGCCTTTAATTAAACACTTAGGCTCGCCCGCCTTTAATAGGACGTTTAGACACATTTTGCCTTTAATTAAATATTTAGGCTTATCCGCCTTTAATTGGATTTTTAAACACGCTTGCATTTAATATGATATTTAGACTTGTCTTCCTTTAATATGATATTTATGCATTATATTTAAGTTTATCCGCCTTTAATTTGGGTTTTAAGCACGCTTTCCCTTAATATGATATTTAGGTTTGTCCGCCTCCAATGCATTAAAATTTAGGTTTATCCACTTTTAATTGAATATTTAAGCATGATTGCCTTTATTACATTTAGGCTTTCCGCCTTTAATAGGACGTTTAGGCACATTTTTCCTTTAATTAAAATTTAGGCTTTTTCGCCTTCAATTGGATATTTAGGCTTGTCCGCCTTTAATAGGACATTTATGCATTAAATATTTAGGCTTATCCGCCTTTAATTGGATTTTTAAGCACATTTTCCTTTATGACATTTAGGCTCGTCCGCCTTTAATAGGACATTTTAGACACATTTTATCTTTAATTAAATATTTAGGCTTGTCCGCCTTTAATAGGACATTTATGCATTAAATATTTATGCTTATCCGCCTTTAATTGGATAGTTTAGCACATTTATCTTTAAATTAAATATTTAGGCTCGTCCGCCTTTAATAGGACATTTATGCACATTTATCTTTAATTGAATATTTAGGCTCATCCGCCTTATATAGAATATTTAGGCTTATCCGCCTTTAATTGGATTTCTAGGCAAGTTTGTCTTTAATTAAATATTTAGGCTTATCTGCCTTTAATTGGATTTTCAAGCGCACTTGCATTTAATATGGTATTTAGGATTGTCCGCCTTTAATAGGACATTTATGCGTTAAAATTTAGGCTTAGCCGCCTTTAATTGGATTTTTAAGCATGCTTGCCTTTATGATACTTAGGCTCGTCCGCCTTTAATAGGACAGTTATGCACATGTTGCCTTTAGTTAAATATTTCAACTTATCCGCCTTTAATTGAATATTTATGCATATTTATATTTAATGATATTTAGGCGTGTCCCCTTTAATAGGACATTTATGCATTGTATTTAAGCTTATCTGCCTTTAATTTCATTTTAAGCATGTTTGCCTATTAATATGGTATTTAGGTTAGTCCACCTTTAATAGAATATTTATGCATTAAATATTTAGGCTTATCCGCCTTTAACTGAATTTTAAGCACACTTGCCTTTATGATATTTAGGCTTGTCCGCCTTCAATAGGACATTTATGCATTATATTTAAGCTTATTTTCCTTTAATTTGATTTTTGAGCACGCTTGTCTTTAACATGATATTTAGCCTTATCTTCCTTTAATAGGACATTTAAGTACATTGTCCTTTAATATTATCTATGCATTAAATATTTACGCTTATCCGCATTTAATTACATCTTTAAAGTAAGTTTTTTATGATATTTAGGCTTGTTTGCCTTCAACATGACATTTTAGCACATATTCACATGTTTTTCATTAATTTATTTCGACCTAGATGGTCATGTTTTTAATGCCATTACTAAAATGCATCATTATCATAAATCAATGCAAAACACATTTATAAAACTGCATATTATTATTAGAAATCATCACTCGCATAAAGTTATATTATTTCGGCCGACTAAGCTGTATTGTATAAGTAAATGCTCAAAAGGTGTTATTTTTAGGAGATTACTTTACAACACATTGCATTTCAATATCTACTCTACTAACGAATTTGCCTTGTAGGAAATATAAGTGCAATATGGCGATCAAGCCGAGCTATCATAAATTATATTTTAAATCTCATAGTTTTTTTTGAGTACAGGAATTTACTAATAATAAACTTCAGCATGCAAATTTTTAAAATCATTGGCACCGCTCCTTGAAAAGGCACTGCATCAAGCTTTCCGCACCAAGGATATTCGCTATTGCACCAAGCTCTTTGCATCGCGCCTTGAATATTGTTATTATAACTCTGGCATCAGATCAAGCTTTATGTACCATATCAAGCTCTTTGCACTGCATCATATTAATTTTTGTAATTACAAATCAAGCACTACATATCGGGTCTATCCGCCCTCAAACAGGATTTATCGGGACCATCCGCCCTCAAATAGGATATTTTGGGTTCATCCGCCCTCAAACAGGATTTATCGGGACCATCCGCCCTCAAATAGGATATTTTGGGTTCATCCGCCCTCAAACAGGATTTATCGGGACCATCCGCCCTCAAATAGGATATTTTGGGTTCATCCGCCCTCAAATAGGATATATCGGGTCTATCCGCCCTCAAACAGGATTTATCGGGCCCATCCGCCCTCAAATAGGATATTTGGGTTCATCCGCCCTCAAATAGGATATATCGGGTCCATCCGCCCTCAAATAGGATATATCGGGTCCATCCGCCCTCAAACAGAGGATTTATCGGGCCCATCCGCCCTCAAATAGGATATTTTGGGTCTATCCGCCCTCAAATAGGATATATCGGGTCTTTCCGCCCTTAAATAGGATATATCGGGTCAATCCGCCCTCAAATAGGATATATCGGGTCCATCCGCCCTCAAATAGGATATATCGGGTCAATCCACCCTAAAATAGGATGTTGAAGTTAATCCTTCCTCAAAAGAATATTTAATTTATTTTTGACCCGAGTGGTCCCGCTTGCATAAACTTTGCCAGAATATATCTTTTATAAATCATTGTTCAATGCATTTATTTTCATAAGTTAAATTTTCGTATGGTGTTGCAATCATAAAATATATCACCATAAAATTATATCTTTATGCTTGCACAATAAATTCGTATTTCTTATGAATTAACGTCTAAATATTATTTTCATAAAATTACTTTTATGAAATATTTCATCTTATTTCCTAACGATTTTTTTTAGCATTTTTTAAGCTTTACAGGAAATATAGCGCAACGTGGAACTATATCTTAGCAGTGAACTGGGGCAGTTTGTTGGAAAGGAATACCAAACTCTCCAACAAAGGTCAAGGATCTACTTCGTACTCCGCTCGGCCTGACTCTCAAAATTCTGAACCAATTCTTTCTTTCAATCATGGTACCTAGTGTCTCTATAATTCAACACTAGGGCAGTATTTTCAGGATCCGCAATAATTGTTAAGTCCTACTCAGGGTACAATAAGTCTTGAACTACACATGGCCTGATTCTCGTGAAACCCGAGATATGTAGGCAACTTGAAACCAGAGTTCGGCCGCAATATTTTTTTTATGTCTCCTTTGTCCCATTTCGACCCTAATGTCCCCTTTGTCCCATTTCGACCCTAATGTCCCCTTTGTCCCATTTCGACCATAATGGTCGGGACAAAATTGGCTACTAAGTCAATTTCTTTGCCCGAAAACTCTTACATCGTCTCCGGTCAAAGAGGGGCAGCTGTTGACATCCAATTTTGACCCTCCTTTCTTCCAAACTATTTCTTTAAGCTTCTAATATCACTAATAATGTAAGAATAGTTATTTACCATTTTTAGCACAAACTAGACCTAATTATTATTTTTATTATTTACTTAATATCAATATTACTAGTATTATTAATATTACTAATACTACTACTACTATTGTTATTATTATTATTATTATTATTATTATTATTATTATTATTATTATTATTATTATTATTATTATTATTATTATTATTACCAAAAAATAAGTTTTTTCCTCTTTATATAATTAATTAATAATTTTGTTTTAATTCAACATCTCATAAATATTTACACTTGTAATGATATTTTACTTAACAATTAGTGTAAGTTATCTTGTAAATTTAAATTCTAGCTACCATAACTATTTTTAACTAGCACTAAATAGGTTAACCAATAATATTATGTAGTATTATATAATGTGGCTAATAAAAATTAGTTTAAATAGAAGCTCAAAGAATGTACAAGTAAGAAGGAAAATGATCAGCAGTCCAAGCCAAATTCGGCCCAAATTCGCCCAACCAGCAGCCCAAAATCCTCCTATTTAGCCCAACTATAGAACACTCTAGAACTCCATCAAAACTACGTCGTTTTTGATAAATAAGCCAGGCATAATCTGAGCCGTTTAAACTCTTAATCTAATGATTGAAATTCATTACTTCATTCTCAAAGACCTAAAGCAATTAGGTTTTAGAATTTCCATCTCTCCAAAAAAAGCCGCCTGCTTTTCTCCATTTCCTTTTTCTTCACAAAATTCCAATGGTACTCAGGCATGGCAGACTCGTCATTACCATGTTTGAACAAGAAGCTCTGTACCTCATTTAATTCTTCCCCAAGATCAACGTTCAAATTCAAACGGTTCAATAATTTTGACTCCATTTTCAAAATCAAAATCTGAAAATTCCCGCTCAAGAAGCCCTAGCTCTAATTTGCCGCTATAAATAACCTTGTTTAGCAATAATTTGGAGGAGGAGAGCCGCCCTTTACCCCCAAAAAGAGGTTTTCAGCCGTCTCCCCTTTCTTCCTAACCCCACTGATTTTTAAAATAAATAAATGAAGTAAATCTGTAGTTTGCTCTTCTTCTTTTTCTATGCTTTTTTTTGTTGGTTTCCAATCTGGATCAAAAGTAATTTATTTTATACCGGTGTTTGATGCCGTCCGAGTTAGTAAGGTCGAGGTCGGAGTTAGATAGCACATCTAAGACCCGCCTCAGCTCGCTGCCCTGCAAAAGGTGTGTGTCTTCCCATCTCGCTCTCGCTCTCGTTTTGGTTTTGATTGTGGCACGTTTGATGTCTGATGTGTGTTTGCTGCGAATACTGTTGGTTTCTGTTAAGCTTTTATATTTAGTGCTAAAAATAGCTATAATATAAACATTTAAGGAAATGATTTATGACTAAAGTTGGCAATAATCCTTTAAGAAATCATGTTCTGGTTCGTATGGTTAGTCGCATAGATATTTGATGAAATGATCACATGAAAATACCTATCTCCTTTTGCAAACTTTTCTGTTAGATGCCATGATTTTAAGAAAGATTTTTTTTTCATGTACTAGTCGCCTTGCAAAAGATTAGTTTGCCATTGTGATTTAGCACCCTTTTGCCCATACATCATTCTTATGATTTCTTTATCGCTTATTGTACTCTATAGGTACTTACTGTATTCTATAAGTGCAACTATTATCTTTATCACACTTCATATCAATATCACATCCTTAATGACCAAGTAATAGAGTAGATATGCGTCAATGTTTGTCGGAATGTGATAGTGTTTTAAAGGATTGACTCTAGTCTACTTTTTTGTTCTAACTTAATTAAACAGTAAGATATGAAATTCATGTGTCGCAAATAAAATATAGAAATCACCATCTAGGACCTCCTCTTTACATGAAAGGATATTTAGGAAATCCATGTCAGATCCTGTGAAGTTGGAATAAAAATAGAAACTTGATTGTTATTTGACTGATATGGCATTTTCGCTAAAATTTTCTTTTCTTTCTTCTATGTTATGAAACCACCTCAAAGTAAATACATTCTGTTTTGGTTCGAATATTTTTAGGCGCACCTCGCTTGAGATAAAATAGCAGAAGTCATGGACTTATTACTATTAATTATCTAAAAATTCCTTAGGAATCATGGCTATAAAAACCTTATGCCCTATTTCTTTGTGCTGGTTAGTATAAGGATTTGAAAGTATGAATAACTTTGTTGATTTAACATTTATGTCTTGATGAAATATGTCTATGTGGTTGTGTGATTGTTATCAAAAGTTTATATTTAAGTTATTCCCTTAAGAGTGCTACTAATCTAAATAGTCGGAAACAATTATTTCCTGCATTTCAAAAGAGTATGGCTGGAAATTAATAAAATAATTTCAAAGCATGGCCTTCTGCATATTTTAATCTATCCTTCTTACCCCTTTGCATATGTTGTTTAAACTCTTAAGTGATTTTACTAATTCTTTTTTCCCTTTTCTTTGCATGTACACTTTGGAGCAAATCAAATCTTAATATAAGACTCTTCGGTGGAAGAAGTCTTATAGAGACTCAAGTTACCACCACATGGAGTCATTGCATACCATCTTCCTTAGAGCACCGGATAGGGAGAAAAACAAGTGAAACGCTTGGAGACGCCTATGGCGTCTTTCATTTCTTTTCCTTTATCATTCATGCTATTTAGACTTCACTTGTGTGATTTAAGTTTATCTCAATTTCTGGGATAATATGTTCAATTGTGTTAGCATAGTATGTTTACGCTTATTATCGATTTGATACTATCTTAATCACATAATTGTAGCCTTTAGATTAATAACTTAGAAATATTTTTTGTAAAATAACCCTTCCAAATTTTTGGCAAAATTTTTCTTATCACGATAATAAACATTTTCTAAAGAACACATGTTAAAAGTGTCTTTCTTTCCTTTAACAATTTCTAACGTATTACATTTTTTTCATTTCAAAATGGAGTGTCTAAATATGTTGGTTTCATCACATCAAAACTAGTTTCTTTATACCCTTAATCTGTTTTAAACATTTTTTTAATATCAAGTAGTTAAGTTAAAAAGAAGTCAACCTAGACCAATTACTGCATTATTTTACTTAGTTATAATGTGTCACCTAGTTGGCGCATATTTAGTAGAAGGCATAAGATTTAGCCTATTTTTAATTGGGTTTTAATCTTAGATAAATTAACTTAAGTTTGACCGGTTAACCGTATTAACGGATCACATAGGGTGCTTTTATAACCTTCCCTATATGATTAATTAGAATCCTTACCCATACTCTTAAGATAAGAAGACCATAAAACAAAGTTAACTTTAAGCACTACTTAGTTAAAAATTGGTGTCCTAATTCACCATTAAAATAATTAGGTGGCGACTCTTTAATTAATTAAACCTTCAGAATTACCAATATGTTATACTCTAGTTTGACCCGTGTTAAAATGGGGTATAACACAAAGCCTTTCTCACAGAACACCGATCTCAAATGATACTGATGTTAATACCCATCTTACTCAAAACACTGAAACTCCCTTCCTGCTCATCTGAGCTCTTTATATCACATTCATTGACCAAACTGTGATCTTGGTTCTTACTTCAAATTCCATACCACTCACTGCACCTCACGTGCTGATATACGATAGACACGATTTCTATCACAACTCTAGAACTGACGATAGGCTAATACTTCATCACATAAGACTTTCCATTTAACTCATTTTAGGAGAACTATAGCAACACACAGGCAAGTTCTCATAACCGTTGAATATGCTAATCTTTAAGTAGTGGTCCAAGCCACCATAACCCTTTCCAAGGTCCGCCTACTCATAACAGGCCCTAACAAAAGAATACTTAAGAATGCCATCAATCATTGTGGCCGACAAGCCTCAAATGCACCGCCACAATCACATGCATAACTCGATCACGTTGCATGAACCGATCATTGACATCAATATGCCAACTCAACTATGGCTAATCAATCTACTTCCTTCCAGTTTATCCTGGTTTGAATGTTAATATCTCCCTTCAATACCTAACTTATTCCAACCGCACTCACCCCGAGTGACCTTAAATAATAAGGCCATGCTATCTCCAGAACGACGGCCATTTCATGTCTCTCGAATACTACACCATAAGTCAAAACATCATAGAACGTGTTGTGCCCTTCATCGTATGTTGCTTCAAAAATTTGACTCCCAACTGTACTTGTAGTCTCAGTATTATCAGGCACCACACTTTACCTTTTGAATTTACTAAGACCTCTATTGAGAGCCATCCAGCCCTGACTTGTCCCAATATGCAACCAACTCTACTCAATTTTATAACATATGAATACCCTATCGATAAAGCCCCCAGCGGAACCACTTCCCGCAAAGCCTGCACCTATACGAGGCATAAATCATGAGTCATTCCTCAAGTTTGAACACGAGCCAGTAAGGCTAACCATAACATTCATTCAACAATTCATATACTGAAATTACCACTCATGGCCCTTTTTCCGTGGCTGCAATAACATAATAATACGCTAGTATCCAGAATTCACACAGGTAATTAACCATGCGACCCAATCTTAAGCGGTGGGACTCTCCCACTTAGCCCAAACCCACTATTAGACGACTCTCGAACACCTTAGAACCATTCTCTCGAGTCATTTACTATTATTCAACTACAACTCACTTGATCCAACGAATATAACCACCCGTGCTCTATTAGCACTCTAACACCATAGGGTATGACCTCATCCCAATACAACCAAACATCTTCTCGCTCCATGCATCGAGCATTATTTACCGCGACAGCATAAGACATATTATGATTCTCACACCTACGAAGCACCATGTAGCCTTCACCGAAATCTTCCCTGCCGATAATGAAAGGTAGAATTTATTAGGGATACAGGAACATCAAAAGTCCCAACATCATACCATACAAGCCTCAACTCTTGCCTATGCGCCGGTTTCAAAGAACTTTTGAATAGCACTTAAATACGGCGCAGGCCAAATCTGATATGATACATGACCCATAATTTGGTCGTTGATAGTGAAATCCTTTCACTTGGCACGAAGCCATAAGACACATCTTGCTAATCCATGACAATAGCCTTTATCATTTGTACGTCTTCATCATAAGACATCCCAAGACATTCGTTTGGCACATGTCCTTCTTAAGACAGTTAAACTCATATCCCCCCAGTATCTCTGCTGGCTGAATCCTTCACTAAATAGATATCTCATATGAACCATATAGTCTTTATTACCACCAACTATCTTTAGATCTACATCCACCTTGTGATTTTACCATTGTTGTGACGATTTGGTAGTTAAGTAAACCTTCTCAAGACCGTACTTATCAATCGAATGTCGGAATCTAGTGCACCCCCACGTGCACAATTGAAGATCTCTCAATTCTCTTGCATTATCGTTATGGATGACACGCGGTAACAATGGTTGAGTAAATTCTTGACTCCCTTGAAATCCATGTGCAGCATCACGAACCGTCGGCGCATACTTGATACCGAGTGCGCAATTTCAATACACGAGTGGATGCAAAAGGAAATATGACATAAGCTCCAACTGAATAAATGACGCACGATAAGGAATTCAAAGAATTGAAGAGTTTCCTAAACAATTACATAGCCCCTCGTAGATAAATACAGACGTCTCCGTATCGATCAGCGAGAATCTAAGTAACCGGTCTGTGTCCCGTGACTCCTACGAACCTAGAGCTCTGATACCAATTGTAATGACCCGGCCCACCACTGTGCATATATTGTCCGCTTTGGGCCTAGCCCGCACGGTTTTGTTCCTCCCCAGCTGGTCCACTGGGGAAAAGGCCTATACACATGGTGGTCCAACACCCTTACTTAACTAGCCTAGGACTCCCTCTCAATTCCGATGTGGGACTCCTGTGAGCTACAGCTACAGCTACCCGCTGATACCACTGATACCACTTTGTAATGACCTGGCCCACCACTGTGCATATATTGTCCGCTTCCGGGAATTGAACCCGCAGTCCACAAACATAACAAATAAAGGAAAACGCAGAAAGAATATAATATGCTTAACTACAACTTTACCAAAATTAGTGCCAACAATTATCAAGAAGCTCAAGTAAGGCAATTAGGCAACTAGTCATAAAGTACTACCTAATCATGATTTTCTGACTACTACCGGGTAAGAATATCATATTAATCGGCTAAAAACAGGGATATCACAAATTAGGCATTTTATATAAAGTATGTGTTCAACAACCAGCGCATGTACATGCTCGTCACCTCGCGTACAAGGCATTTAAACTTTCACATAAAAATCCTAGGGGTGGAAGTTCCCCCACACGAGGTTAGACAAGCCACTTACCTCGAATTCCGGTACAAAGCCGCTAAGAAACGACTCCCTTGCCACGAGTATCCGACTCCGAGTGGCTCAACTCTATCCAATTAAATTGCAAATTGTAAATAATAATTCAAGTAATTTATTCTACAATTAAATTCTAAGCTAATACGAAAAATTATGAAAAATGACCAAGATCACACAAACATCGATGAAGCTCGATTTCTAAAAGATGGCGTTTTTAGCCATACATATCCGAAATTTGCCCCTTAATGATACTACGATGATCCAATATAGTTATGTAACTTCAATCTACAATTCAACATTCAATAGGGCCAATATTGATCATAAATTCCATAACTTATGCCATTTATGCATATTATCAAACACCTTGTAGGCATGGTTATTTTTACCTCATAACTATAGTATTGGTTCTTCCAACTATCACCATTAACCAACAATTCATCTCATCATCATTCCTAACCAATTTATAACTTCCAAATACACATGTATGACCATCCATTCACACCCAACCAACAAAATTCCATCAAATAAATACCTTTAAATCCCTACCATGTTCATGTATTTAAATTGGGAATTTATGACTTTCAATTACCATGCCATAAGTTGTAATACTTGATTCATACTCATATTCCCATAATATACCCATATATATAAGTCTAAGGTGTAGGATTTACCTTTTGGAAGAAATCTTGCAAAACCCCTTTTGAGTTCTTGAAGGAATTTCTTGAAAATATAAAGATTTTCAAGATTAATCCATGTTAATATAAGTGTTTAGGAGTAGTAATCAACTCAAAATACTCCAAAAATCTTACCTTGGATCATAGAAATGAAGAGTAGGACGGATTCCTCTTGAGAGAGCAAGCCCTTGCCCCAAAAATGACTTTGGAACTCTCTATACCCGGTCTTGGGGTATTTAGGAGCCTGCTACTAGCGCGCCCGCGCTAATTAGCGCGGGTTGAGGCAGTAAATAACTCATTAGCGCGAGCAACTAGCGCGCCCGCGCTAAGGCCGCGCTACTGACACATGCCCAGAAAAATGGTCATAACTTTCTGTTTACACCTCCAAATGATGAACGGTTTGTTGCGATGGAAACTAGACTCAAAGGGCTTTAATTTAATAGGTTGTAGCTCACACAACTCTTTATATAACGGGAGATATGATCGTTTAAAGTGAGGTCTTGTGCACACTCATTTACATCTTCGCCTATTATGAAGTTTTCCAACTTCAAAAGTTCCCGTTAACCATCCGAAATCACCCCGAGGCCCCCGGGACCTCAACCAAAAATACTAACACCTCCTAAAACATCATGCAAACTTGTTCCAATCATCGACATGCATCAAACAACGCCAATACCATCAAATTTCATCGAATTCAAGCTTAAGTTCTTCTAAAACTTCCAAAACACGCATTTAATCAAAAACCCGACCAAACGACGTCCGAATGACCTGAAAATTTGCGGACATATCCAAAATCACATAACAAAGATACAGAAATTGTCGGAATTCCATTCTGACCCTCGGATCAAAATCTCACCTATCGTTCGGATTCGCCAAAATTTCAAACTTCGGCATTTCAAGCCTAATTGAGCTACGGACCTCCAAAATACATTCCGAACGCGCTCCCAACCCCAAAATCACCTAACGGAGCTAATGGAACCATCGAATTTCCATTCCGAGGTCGTCTTAATGCTATTCCAAATACGGGCCATTTTTCAACTATAAGGCTCTCATTTAGGGACTAAGTGTCCCAAAACGCTTCAAATTCTATAACCGAACCTCCCGGCGAACTACAATAGAAGAGATGAACTTAGGGAAATAGTTAGATTGGGGATCGGGGCATAATTTTCAAAAATGACCGGTCGGGTCGTTACATAGTAGCTGGAGCTTTGTTCTCTATTTGTTGAAGTTTTTGTTTGTAATTGCTGAACTTAAGCATAGTAGCTCAAGTTTTGTTCTCTATTTGCTAAAATTTTTGTTTGTAATTGCACTAAACAAACAAAAAAAAAATTGTCCTGGATTCATTAAGCTTTTCAAAAATTTCAGCACTAAAAACTGACATTTTTTTGTCCTGAATTTATTAGTTTTGTCATAAAGCTTTTTTAAAAATTCAGTAGAAGATGCTGAAGTTATTTAGTTCATTTGTAAAAATTTTAGCATTATATAAGATAAAGTTTTTTAAAAAGCTTTCTAACATACTAGATAATAATCATATTGCCAACAATATCTAAATCATAGTTTTTGGAAACAATAAACATGAAAAAATAGAATTATCACTGCCTACTAACTTACGTACGTGAAAATATTCACAAATAATTGTTTACTAAGTTATGTAATTATTTATAATTTATTTTTAAATAAGCTGATAAACATATTTATGACAATTATCCAATGAACTGAAGTTTCATAGCAGCACCAACAAAGAAGAAGAAGAAATGTGGCCGACTAAATAAGACGCCTCGTGCAATTTTTACGGAAAGTGACTTCCATGCATAAATGAACAAGAACATTTTTTAAAACTCTTTTCTTTCAACCTTTTCCATCCTCACTCCCCCCCCCCTAATTCACACCCTCCTTACCCCAGCCCCAAAGCCCCAACCAAACACTCCATCCCACCATCCAAACCACCTCATTGGCAAACCTCCCCTTCCCCAACCAACTCGCGGCGAGTCCGGAACCTAAATAATAACTAATAAAACAAAAATTACGCTTTTAAAATTAAAAAAAATACAAAAATAAGCAATTCGCAGTATAAAACTGCGAAATGCACAAACGGTCGTTAGTGTATTTTGCAGTTTTATACTGCGAATTATAATTATTATTATTTTGGTAATTCGCAGTGTAATACTGCGAATTACTGTTCAATTATTTTTTTTTATTTCGCATTATTACTGCATGTTATTAAAAAAAATTAGCAAATTTTATCGTTTTCACAATTAACAAATTTTATTTTTGTTGTGTTATTGGTTGCTAATGTCTGAGTTTATTTTCATTTGCAAAATCCTGTACTTTCATCATAACTAGTCTTTGTGTACGTGCGTTGCGCGTGTACTCTATATTTTTAAATTTATTCTAAAAAGACAAAATTATGGTTGATTAACTTGCAAAAGATTTTTTTTTCTTCTCATGATCATAATGCAAATTATTCAATTGCTTTAATAAGTACTACATATTTATTGTTTGCAACATATTAAAAAATAATAAATTATTATTATAAAGATAGATTAATTCAGCCGTTATAGTATGATTAATCTACAATTCTTCTTTTTATCTAAACACATAATCATGCATATCAGATTCTTTATCTGGTAGTATTTCTTCAATCGTTTGATTATGAAAATATTACTTTAATATTGTATTGGAAGGAGTTAGAATATAAAATTCATGTTGATCAAAATTAGAATTTATTCTTCCCACATATGTAATATTTTTATTTTCTTGTATGGTTATAATCAACTCTCATATAAATAAAGACTTTTTAAAAATGATTAAAAAATTTACAAAAACATTTTGCTTTTTTCATTTTTTAGATTTTATGATTTCTTATTCTTTTTTTATATATATTTATTTTTAATTTCATAAACATATATAAACAATTTTCGCAGATTGTAACCTCGTTTTCTTTTTTAGTATGTTATTTTCAAGTATAAAATGATAAATAATTTAATATTACTCAGTAAGATAATTTATACTCCTGAAATTGTATCATTGAAAAAATTTAATTCTAACTTCAAATATATTCTCAATAAAAGGTAAGCGATCTACAAAGTTAGAAGAAAAACAAAAGGGAAAAAATACTCTTATTCTGAAAGTTGTCGAAACTATCCTAGTTTGTAATTACAAGTGCTTATTTAATATTCCTATATTTAAATGTGGTTGCAAGTATTTTATTTCTAGAATTGGAAGGAATTGGAAATTAATGTCCTAAATATTCGAGAAATAGTTAAATGACTATTTATAAATATTAGGAAATAATTAAATGGCTATTGCTAAATATTAGGAAAATAACTAAAAGACTAATTTGTCTAGTGTGAATTCTATTTTAAAAGGGTAAAAAAGGCAAACGATATTTCGCTAAGGGCCTTCGTGCTTTTAATATAATATAGATTAAAATATGTCGAAATATGAATTATTAAAAAAAATGTATCTAGTAAATTATTGCTAGAAAAATTATTTATCTTCTCAAGTATTTTGATGCAAAATTACTTGTAACTCATAATATTATGCATGCCGCTTATGTTGGTTTAAATTAATACTAGTCAGTTAGAAAGTAGTCTAAAAGCAACCAAAAATAGTGGACTATCAAAAAACTTCAACAACAAGTTATTTTGTGTAAATAAGTAATGGATTTAAATTATATATCTTCATAATGTAATGAAAATATAATTTATTCTGTTATAATATCTTATTTAACGCTTATTTTTAGCTATCGTATTATCAATTAATGTTATTAAATAGAGTAATTTTATAATTATTTTTTAATTGATCTGATTGTATAAAATCATATTTACATAATGCATAAAATTCCTACAAACTATAATAATGGTCTTGCAATTTAAGATTTCAACATCTCCAATCAACAACTAACCAATAATACTCCGAAAAGAGCTTTACTTCATTATTCGTCAAAAAGTCTATATTGTGTTAGAAGTACGTGGTCCGACCTGAGATATTTTAGCAAAACACAATAGAGATTTTTTCTTAGCAAACATGAAAAGGTTAATTCTACAAGTAGTTTTGCATCAAATAAGCATTATTTTTAATTCGCATTTTTTTTAAATGACTAGTATTAATTTAAAGCAACATAAGCGGCATGCATAAGATTATGAGTTACAAGTAGTTTTGCATCAAAATACTTAAGAAGATAAACAATTTTCCTAGCAATAATTTACTAGATAATGTTTTTAAAAAAAATAACTCAAATTTCGACATATTTTAATTATGATAAAAGTACAAGATTTTGCAAATGAAAATAAACTCAAACATTAGCAACCAATAACACAACAAAAATAAAATTTGTTAATTGTGAAAACGATAAAATTTGCTAATTTTTTTTTAATAACATGCAATAATAATGCGAAATTAAAAAAAATGAACAGTAATTCGCAGTATAACACTGCGAATTACAAAAAAAAAATTGTAATTCGCAGTATTATACTGCGAATTACCAAAAAAAAAATTATAATTCGCAGTATAAAACTGCGAAATGCACTAACGGTCGTTAGTGCATTTCGTAGTTTTATACTGCGAATTGCTTATTTTCGTATTTTTTTTAATTTTAAAAGCGTAATTTTTGTTTTATTAGTTATTATTTAGGTTCCGAATCCAACCCGCGGCCCCCGACCAATGGCGGAACCAGGAATTATACAAAGAGGTGTCAAAATAAATAAAAATTGCTGCTATTGGGAATGAAACTTGCAACCTTCTGTAAATTTTGACACCTCTTGAACATTGCACTAAGAGTTTATCTTGTGTCAAGGGGTGTCAATCCCTTGTATATATTCAATTTTTTAAAAAAATATCTATTTACGCAGTGTTATTTTCCGGTGAAGGGGTATGGGTTGATACCTCTAGGACAAGGATGGCTCCGCCACTGCCCCGACGCACCACCCACTCCTCTCTCGACCCTTTTTTCTCCCCTCGCCCCATATCACCTCACTTCTCCTCCCGCCCTTGCTATTTCGTTTCCCATAATATTTGCGAGATTATAAGGGTGTTTGGATTGACTTTTAAGCTAGTCAAATATGCTTTTAATCTTTTTAATTTTTGTTTCCAGTGTTTGGCAAAGTTAAAAGGTGTTTAAAATAAATAACAATTTTTTTTTAAAACAAGCCAAAAATAATAAGTTGGACAACACTAACTTATTGTTTTTGGCTTCAAAGTTATTTCTGCCGAAAAATTACTTTTTTTAGTCAAACCAAAAGCGCTTTATATATTTTTTGAAAAAAATTACTAACTAACCAAACACCAAAAAATATGTAAGAAAACTAATTTTTTAGAAACTTTTTTCCATGGAAAACATTTTTATTTCGTACAACATCTTTGTGTCTTAAATATTCTAGGCGGTTTCAATTTAGACTTGGTCAATAGTAACTTGCTTGGACAGTAAACAACCAAATACATAACATCATGCATGGAATGGAATGATGATGTAGTTAGTTGTCATAAGTTTCCATTGGGTTTTGGAGATGATTATGTAGAGTTCAAAGTCATTGGCTAACTGTAATTGATTGGGAAGTTTCGTATGATGTTGAAGTGAATGTATTTAGAGGAGGTACGTGTAATTCTTGACTGTTCAACTTTCGTGCTTGTGGGTCAAATTTTCAATTCCTCTACTTCTGTCAATTCAACAGTCAATGCCTTCTGTTTCTCGATTGCAAGCCAGATTTTTAAAACCACCAAATTCAAGAGCTGATATTAGAATGAGTATTGTTCTTCTGTGAATCTGCTGTGCCGTATTTGTTAGTCCAGTGTTTGGAGCCAAAGATGTTAAAATTCGAATACATATACTGAGCCAGTGCAGCAGAAATTAAACAAGGAACGTACCTTCAGCCATGATTGTTCAAGTGTTGTGGAATCGCCTCGTAAAACTTTGATAGAAAACCTAGAGCCTTCTAGCCTAAGCCTACCGTTGGATGCCAGACTGATGGAGTCATAGGCGTATTTATAGGTAGGCTAGGGACTCTTAGGCAAATACTTTAGCCCTAGGGATTTCTCCATAAATTATAATTACCCTAGGGACTACTTATATATGGTAATTTCTTTCCATCAAAGAAACTACCTTATATGCATAACCACAGAATATTATCTGATATATTATTTCCTTTGGGAGAGAAGGTAAATAATTTATTACCATATATGTGGGCCACACTAGAAATTCTAGAAAATACGGTAATTTTCTTACATTCTCCCACTTGGCCCACATATTTAAAATCAGATAATTCTTTATAAGTGATAAACATATAATATGGCCACAAACTTTATCACTCAACTAAAAGTTATGCGACAATCACTTTAACTAGAATATATTATTACACGAATCATGGCGGTCATGCTTTTAAACAAACACTTCCTTCCATGTATTACAATGCATAACATATTCTAATAAAGTGTCTAACAACTTTATGAATGAGCTTAATATAAGTCATTCAGAGTCCAACTTTATTGATCCAATGATCACAAATAATACATGAAAAACCAAAAGTGTACACTGTCATGTATATCAAAATAAACATAATATCTAGACAAACTGTTAGAGAGCAAAGCAAGACTAAATTGGGCTACTAAGCCCCATATAGGTTACATGATCCTTGAAAATATTAGCCGGCAGACCTTTAGTCATAGGATCGGCAATCATCAAAGTAGTACTAATATGCTCAAAATTCACATCTTGCTTCTTCACATAGTCTCTAACCATCAAGTACTTTATGTCGATGTGCTTGCTTCGGCTGCCACTTTTATTATTCTTAGAAAAGAAAACTGCAGCCGAATTGTCACAAAAGATTCTCAATGGCCTTGAAATGGAATCGACAATCCTAAGGCCGGAAATAAAGTTTCTTCAACCATAACGCCTGTGATGTAGCTTCATAGCATGCTATAAATTCAGCTTCCATTGTGGATGTTGCAACAATAGTTTGCTTGACACTTCTCCAAGATACAGCACCTCCAGCAAGGAGAAAAATGTATCTTGAAGTAGATTTACCAGTGTCTTTACATCCAACCAAATCAGAGTCTGAATATCCAATCACCTCCAATGAGTCAGAGTATTTGTATGTGAGCTTAAAATCCTTGGTTCCTTGCAAATATCTCAAGACCCTTTTACCAGCTTTCCAATGGTCAAGACCAGGGTTACTTTGATATCTGCCAAGCATTCCTACCGCAAAAGAAACATCAGGTCTTGTCACGACCCCAAATCCGATCTGATGGCGCCCAGCATACTGCTAAACTATCATAGAGCTATGAGCATGCCTTATCCCATTTAAGCATAACAATTATAAAGCAACTGAGATGGATATATCGAAACAGGGAACCAAGTCCCAACATAGTGCAACTCCCATAGACCGAAGGGTCAAGAGTCATGAGCCTCTACGGAATATACAAGTGTAAATAGTGAATATAACTGTGCACAAGTGTGGGATAATCAGAAAAAAATATAGACAAACTGGAGAATCAGGTCCTGCGAACGCTGGCAGCTACCTCGACTGTCCAAAAGCACTCCCGAGCCGCAATAGAATCAGCTCTGCTGTGATGTACTTGGATCTGCACACAAGGTGCAGGGAGTCGGGTGTGAGTACTTCCAACTCAGCGGTAATAAAAGTAAATAATGCCTGAAGGGAAGAAAACCACGCAAGGCACTATCTCTTGCTACACAATACAGAACTATCATTAAACTTCAAAATACTATCATTTTATTCCTTTTCTAGCATATGTGAATAGATTATTAGAAATCTAAATGTTTAGCTACTTTCTTTCATGATAATATACCAATACCTGGATACAATCTCAAGCAGTGCAAGTCCGCACTCAAATCAGCCCCTCGGGCTCAGCACTCCTTATCAATTTACACCAGGAGATCCGGTCAATAAGGCAACTAATGCATGTGTGCCAATAATGTATGAGTGCTGAATGTTATGACACGTAGTACACGTAAACCAATGTATGTATGCCATGCAATGCATATGACCGCTACGGCGTGTAGCTCGATCCAATTTGGGTACCCGTGCTCACTGTGGGGGTTCAGACTCCGGAGGGGCTCCTACAGCCCAAGCACAATATTAATATCACACCTGCCTGCGGCGCGCAGCCCGATCCGTATACCACTGCGGCGTGCAGTCCGATCCATGCATGTGTATGCATATGCTCACATAAAATGTCATGCCCTAACATATGGCCCTCGGCCCCAATCAGTCTAACAAATAATCAAGAAAGCCCTACGGGCAACAATATCATATTAGCTCACAACTAAAAATGTTATTAAGACCTTGTTCAAGTTTTTTTTTCATAACCTTATAAAAATGCTGAATAGCAAAAATACCATTTTAAACCTTAAATTTAGAATAAAATATGCACAGTGTTATCAAAACAGTGATACCAATCCCTGAAGGATTCAAATAATTGGCACGAAGCCCAAACATGATAATTAGTCCAATTCATTTCAACAATTAGGTGTTATTATTTATTACGCGGGACGGACCAAGTCACAATCCCCAATGGTGCTCTACCTCACGCCCGTTATCCGGCGTGCAAGTCACCTCGACACAACACTAAGATGTGCAAGTCCGGGGTTTACTAACCCTCATGACATCATTTACAAGTATTACCCACCTCGAACCGACGAAAACTCATGCCCGCGACGCCTTAGCTCCTCGAACCGGCATCCACGCACGTCCAAACTAGCCAAAATCAGTACAAATATATCAAAATAGGCTAATGGAACATAACCCAATCGAAAGAACTCGAAAAATATCAAAAATCACGAAATTGGCAACACCCGAGCCCCGGGCCCACTTCTCGAAAAATTATGAAACTCACATTTTCGGAATCCTCGTCTCTCCACGAGTCCGTACATACCAAGAACTCCCAATTCGGACCACAAATGGTCCTTCAAATCCCCATTTTAAGATTTTTGTTCAAAGCCCTAATTTTCTTGATTTCTTACCCAAATTCAGAGAATTAATGGAAGATTCTTTGATAAAATCATGTATTTAACTTATAAAACTTACCTCCAATGATTCCCCGTCGAAATCCCTTCAATTCCCGTCCAAAAGCTCTCAAGAATGACCAAAAATGGTGGAAAAATGGGTTGATTTCGCGACTGGAATGTTTTAAAAACATTCTGCCAGGCATATTACTCATCGCGATCGCGGGAATGGCTCTGCGATCGCGGAGAACAAAATTTGGCCCAAAATTTACCCTTCACGATCGCGGGAAAGGCTTCGCGATCGCGGTGAACAAACTCTGGTTCCTCCGGACAGGCTTCAGTATAATGGTCATAACATTTTGCACACAACTCCAAATGATGAATGGTTTGATGTTCTGGAAACTAGACACATAGGGCTATAACTTTCATTTGATGGTCATTTCCTGAATCCGTATATATTTCTAGATATAAGCTTCCCAAGTTATACATGTGTATTAGAGATCCTTCTCGGACACCCTATAGTGTAACGTCCATAAATCTTTACACAGATGTCCAAATCATGATTTCTTTATCGTTCTGAAAACTAGACACGATGGGATACAACTTTCGTTTTTGAATCACCTTAAAATTCCTTGTAGATAAAAAGATATGAGCTTCCGAAGTAGGATCAGTGCACAGAAATTTTCCTTCTTCGCGATCGCGGAGCATTTCACGCGATCGCGATTCATTAATAATTTTCGCACATTTTACTCACCGCGATCGCGTCCCATTGTCCGCGATCGCGTAGAACACTGCTACAGACATAAACCAGCAGTTAAAAATGGCCTAGAAATGGTCCGAAACCACCCCGAAACTCACCCGAGGCCCCCGGGACCTCAACCAAAAGAACCAACACCCCCTATAACCTTATTCGAACTTGTTCCAATCATCAAAACTCTATCGTTAACATCAAAATCGTCCGTTTTCAACAAATTTAAGCTTAAGTTTAACTTTAACTTCAAAAATTCACATTCGATCAAAAACCCGACCAAACGATGTCCGAATGACCTGAAAATTTGCAGGCACATCCAAAATCACCTAACGGAGCTACTGCAACTGTCGGAATTCCATTCCGACTCCTGGATCAAAATCTCACCTATCGATCGGATTTCGCCAAAATTCAACCTTAGCCAATTCAAGCCTATTTCTACACCGGATCTCCAAATTCAATTCCGATTGCTCTCCTAGCTCACAAATGATCTCCCCGAAACTAGTCGAATCATCGAATCCAATTCCGAGCACTCTAACTCGATAGTCAACTCTAGGTTGACTTTCCATATTCAAACTTCCTTCAAACATGCTATTTGCTTCATTTTCAATTCAATTCACTCCTAACTCACCCGATAGGTTCTAACACCGATATAGAAGCATAAGATATGTTAATTCAAGGTAACGAGGTGGAGATTCCCGTAATGACGGGGCGGGTCGTTACATTCTCCCCAACTTAAACAAACGCTCGTCCTCGAGCGGACTCAGAGTTGTACCGGAAACAACCCAATAGCCGAATGGACTTACCAAGCATATATCCGGGCGATCATACGTCACCCTATCTCACATAAGTCCGAAAACACCATATAGTCAAAATTTCACAGACCATCCGAACCATAAATCACATTGTACTTTCTGAAATCATATGCCAAATGCAAATCCCATGCCTATACTCAGGATACACTCGAATCCACTACAATAACCCATATTCACTACTCCGGGTGAGATCATATGCTGTATCGACAACCCAAATCACTCAAGACGATAGTCTCTAATCACAACAACTGGCCACAATAACTAAATACTAGCTGAAAACCTCTTTCATTCGGTAGAGTCTTGTTCCAACACCTCCATACCCTGCCCACGGCAGCTGAAGCACGAGATATACCGAACCCATCTCTCAGGTTAACCATTCGTGAATCCATTTCCCTTTTAAAATTGATACCACGATAGGTTTCGGAGCCAAACCTCAATTTTTACCTTTCTAACAAGCTAAGATCCAATATGCTCGTATTCATTAATAACTCCAACGGTCATTTCGATTATAACACACCGCACTGGTGATATGACACCTCAACACCGGCCTAAGCCACGACGAGCACAACATAGGCTCCAATAGAAACGCCCGAACACACTCGAATCATGACAGCTCAAATCATGATAATTGTCTCCAGCAAAAGAGCTGCAATTCAATTCCTCTGTGACATCATAACATAGAACCGAGATCGTGTCTCGCATTATAGAATTAGAGTACCTGAATCCTCCTCGAGAGGTCATAACATCATGTGACCTTGCCACGATTCGTGATTCTATCCCAACGTTATACTCATGAAGCACCTCAAGCCACTAAGCTCTAACTGACAACGCAATGCCTACCAGCCGTCCGCTGGTCCTGGGTACAACTACTCTGTTGGAGCATACTCTGATGCTCTCTGCTACGCAATTTGTGCCATTTTTCGACATACTCCATATCACATTAGTCTAGACGACCTGACTTATGTCAACCAGTCTGAAATAAGGTATCATAACCCAAATTCATCATATCAAGCTAAGAGAGAGCCACTAGGGATTCCGATTTCCAATAATCACAAAACGGTGCCGATACACGCGATATACAACCACTGCATAGGCGGATTACGAGAACTTCTAGTCTCAAACACATATATAACACATGAATCGCTATACCTGGTTCCACACTCCACCGTACGAATACATAACGCACATCAAGCGTCCATTCATACCACGACAGCCATTCAGAAATTTCACTATGCCATCAACGACTCAGTTATTATAGTCGATCCAACAAGAGAATACCACCATACCACCGGATATCATCAGTTTACATTGCCTTGTCCTTTTTGGATCATATTCCCTGCCAAGTTAATAGAATAGCAGTACCATTTTCTTAAATCATCGGAAAGATCGATTCTTAATTCACCTGCAGTTGTCCGCGCCGCTCAATAATTTTATTGACTTCCCATATATTATGAACTGATCTCAAAACCTAGAATATACCATTATCAACTTTCCATAACACATCGTGTATACCATATTACACTAAGACAACATGGAAATTCATATCCCTTTCCTCCGCCTCAACATCGGCGCACTCCACTAGTCGAGGACTTTCGTGATCCCATATAGAAGAAAACTCATTACACATTCCACGCTTCGCATACCGACAGGAGTATACTCATTTTCAAACCATGATAAAACACATCACAAACTATTTCTTCTCATTCGTTGAATAAGTTTAACTGCCAGGACTGAGTCCTTATACCCATATCAAGTTACACAACTGCCAGCACTCAAGAGCTTTGCTGTAATGTCCGCAAGACTCATTACTTCAACCACACACCAGGAATCAATCGTATTCCTTTTTATACCATTCTGGTTTATTAACAAGTCGTTCCATTTACCCAGTTTCCTTTCTGATTCATCTCTAATTTCATATCAGTCTTTACTATAGTACCATAATACATCAACTCATGTTACTACACGAGACTCGTACACAAGACCACACGGTCTAAGACCCATAGGCCACTGAATACTCTCTCAATGTTTCCCAAAAATACCACATTCTACCATACTTTATTTTGATGAACTTCCCGCGATTTTTTTAAATTGTTATCATTACTTTCCAATACGGATACCTAGAATCCCATCATTCACATGATATATCACAAGCCTTGATCTTCTCTAACGAAACCGCCATCTTTAGCCACATACATAAATCTTAAGGCACCTGACTGTTACAAGCAAAATCTTGAACACTGCAAAACCATTCTCGGGCATCATTCACCCTTATTCAGCTGTAATTCAACTGTCCTATTGAGTAGAACCACTCGTGTTTTGTTAGAACTCTGACATCGCTGAACATGATTACTTACATATACAATCAGCTATCTTTCTTTTCTATATGGTGAATATTCTTTACCAACAGCAGTTCAAAACACCCTAGTACTTCATCGGATCTACGAAGCACCATAACCTTTACCAGAATTTCCCAACATACTTAGAGACAGAATCAACATAGCACACAATAGTGCAATCAGTTAATCAAAAGCAACCTCCCCAACTTAGCTCGAAGCCATTCATCAAAGCACTTTCAACCACTCATATCATTATTACTCAAGTGATGCCGAAATGTTAATATGAGATTAAACTCAAGTCATTTACAAGCTTCGGCGGAGATTCGAATCATCAGAAATATTAACTCTTTTGCAATTCTTGCATTCATTCACACACAACAGTTACGCCCCCTCTTTAGGTGACAAAATCTTTTCTAAGTCCCAAATTTTCCAAAAATTTCGGCAGAGTTCCCTTTGTAAATTGGCCTATCCACCTGCCAGAGAATCACCAAAACCATCCTAACAATACATTCACAACTCGACAAGACATCACAATGCATATCGACAACATTAGTCTCAATACTACACAAATCATATTATCATATTGGTACATGAACATGCGTTGTACCTGCTCGAATCATAACACATATCAATTACCTTTCAATTACACATGAGAACCAATCCACCTATCTCGCCTCAATTTAGCATTTCAACACAATACCTTCCACCAGGATACACATAGCATAATCATTTTAGTCTTCCCGAGTTTGAACTCGTTCCACTACACATAAGGCAATTTACCTTCCAATTAAGAGGCGATGGAAATATTTCTCACGCCCATAGCTAGGGATACATATCAAATCACCATAAAGATCAATAAAAGTGAAGTGTTTCCTAAAGATTCGCAGCCTCCCGAGGATAAGTACAGGCGTCCCCGTACCGATCCACAAGACTCTACTAACCGGCTCGAGACTCGTGAGTCCTAGTAAACCTAGGCTCTGATACCAACTTGTAACGACGCCAAAACCCAATTGTGATGGCGCCCAGCATACTGCTAGGCCAGCCCGACCAATCAACAATAACCACGGAGCCACAAGCTCACTTTATCCGATTTAAGCATAACGGTGATAGATATTTTAAAAACAGGGAACCAAGTCCCAACATGTGCCAACTCCCATAGACCGAAGGGTCAAGAGTCATGAGCCTCTACAGAGTATACAAGTGTAAATAGTGAATATAATTGTGCACAAGTGTGGGGTGATCAGAACAAAATATAGACAAACTGGAGAATCAGGTCCTGCGAACGCTGGCAGCTACCTCGACCGTCCAAAAGCACTCCCGAGCCGCAATGGAATCAGCTCTGCTGTGATGTACCTGGATCTGCACACAAGGTGCAGGGAGTCGGGTGTGAGTACTTCCAACTCAGCGGCAATAAAAGTAAATAATGCTGAAGGGAAGAAAACCACGCAAGGCACTATCTCTTGCTACACAATACAGAACTATCATTAAACTTCAAAATACTATCATTTTATTCCTTTTCTAGCATATGTGAATAGATTATTAGAAATCTAAATGTTTAGCTACTTTCTTTCATGATAATATACCAATACCTGGATACAATCTCAAGCGGTGCAAGTCCGCACTCAAATCAGCCTCTCGGGCTCAACACTCCTTATCAATTTACACCAGGAGATCTGGTCAATAAGGCAACTAATGCATGTGTGCCAGTAATGTATGAGTGCTAAATGTTATGCCACGTAGTACACGTAAACCAATGTATGTATGTCATGCAATGCATATGACCGCTACGGCGTGTAGCCCGATCCAATTTGGGTACACGTGCTCACTGTGGGGGTTCAGACTCCGGAGGGGCTCCTACAGCCCAAGCACAATATTAATATCACACCTGCTGCGGCGCGCAGCCCGATCCGTATACCACTGCGGCGTGCAGTCCGATCCGTGCATGTGTATGCATATGCTCACATAAAATGTCATGTCCTAACATATGGCCCTCGGCCCCAATCAGTCTAACAAATAATCAAGAAAGCCCTACGGGCAACAATATCATATTAGCTCACAACTAAAAATGTTATTAAGACCTTGTTCAAGTTTTTCAAAACCTTATAAAAATGCTGAATAGCAAAATATCATTTAAAACCTTAAATTTAGATAAAATATGCACAGTGTTATCAAGACAATGATACCAATTCCCGAAGGATTCAAATAATTGGCACGAAGCCCAAACATGATAATTAGTCCAATTCATTTCAACAATTAGGTGTTATTATTTATTACGCGGGACGGACCAAGTCACAATCCCCAATGGTGCTCTACCTCACGCCCGTTATCCGGCGTGCAAGTCACCTCGACACAACACTAAGATGTGCAAGTCCGGGGTTTACTAACCCTCATGACATCATTTACAAGTATTACCCACCTCGAACCGACGAAAACTCATGCCCGCGACGCCTTAGCTCCTCGAACCGGCATCCACGCACGTCCAAACTAGCCAAAATCAGTACAAATATATCAAAATAGGCTAATGGAACATAACCCAATCGAAAGAACTCGAAAAATATCAAAAATCACGAAATTGGCAAAACCCGAGCCCCGGGCCCACATCTCGAAAAATTATGAAACTCACATTTTCGGAATCCTCGTCTCTCCACGAGTCCGTACATACCAAGAACTCCCAATTCGGACCACAAATGGTCCTTCAAATCCCCATTTTAAGATTTTTGTTCAAAGCCCTAATTTTCTTGATTTCTTACCCAAATTCAGAGAATTAATGGAAGATTCTTTGATAAAATCATGTATTTAACTTATAAAACTTACCTCCAATGATTCCCCGTCGAAATCCCTTCAATTCCCGTCCAAAAGCTCTCAAGAATGACCAAAAATGGTGGAAAAATGGGTTGATTTCGCGATTGGAATGTTTTAAAAACATTCTGCCCAGGCATATTACTCATCGCGATCGCGGGAATGGCTCTGCGATCGCGGAGAACAAAATTTGGCCCAAAATTTACCCTTCACGATCGCGGGAAAGGCTTCGCGATCGCGGTGAACAAACTCTGGTTCCTCCGGACAGGCTTCAGTATAATGGTCATAACTTTTTGCACACAACTCCAAATGATGAATGGTTTGATGTTCTGGAAACTAGACACATAGGGCTATAACTTTCATTTGATGGTCATTTCCTGAATACGTATATATTTCTAGATATAAGCTTCCCAAGTTATACATGTGTATTAGAGATCCTTCTCGGACACCCTATAGTGTAACGTCCATAAATCTTTACACAGATGTCCAAATCATGATTTCTTTATCGTTCTGAAAACTAGACACGATGGGATACAACTTTCGTTTTTGAATCACCTTAAAATTCCTTGTAGATAAAAAGATATGAGCTTCCGAAGTAGGATCAGTGCACAGAAATTTTCCTTCTTCGCGATCGCGGAGCATTTCACGCGATCGCGATTCATTAATAATTTTCGCACATTTTACTCACCGCGATCGCGTCCCATTGTCCGCGATCGCGTAGAACACTGCTACAGACATAAACCAGCAGTTAAAAATGGCCTAGAAATGGTCCGAAACCACCCCGAAACTCACCCGAGGCCCCCGGGACCTCAACCAAAAGAACCAACACCCCCTATAACCTTATTCGAACTTGTTCCAATCATCAAAACTCTATCGTTAACATCAAAATCGTCCGTTTTCAACAAATTTAAGCTTAAGTTTAACTTTAACTTCAAAAATTCACATTCGATCAAAAACCCGACCAAACGATGTCCGAATGACCTAAAAATTTGCAGGCATATCCAAAATCACCTAACGGAACTACTGCAACTGTCGGAATTCCATTCCGACTCCCGGATCAAAATCTCACCTATCGATCGGATTTCGCCAAAATTCAACCTTAGCCAATTCAAGCCTATTTCTACACCGGATCTCCAAATTCAATTCCGATTACTCTCCTAAGTCATAAATGATCCCTCGAAACTAGTCGAATCATCAGAATCCAATTCCGAGCACTCTAACTCGATAGTCAACTCTAGGTTGACTTTCCATATTCAAACTTCCTTCAAACATGCTATTTGCTTCATTTTCAATTCAATTCACTCCTAACTCACCCGATAGGTTCTAACACTGATATAGAAGCATAAGATATGTTAATTCAAGGTAACGGGGTGGAGATTCCCGTAACGACGGGGCGGGTCGTTACAGGTCTAGTACAGGCCTGTGCATACATAAGGCTCCCAACAAGCGAAGCATAAGGAATGTCTTTCATTTGGTCTTTTTCCAATGCATTTTGTGGACATTGATTCAATGAGAACTTGTCACCTTTAATTATGGGTGCTGCTATAGGTGAACAGTTCTTCATCCCGAATCTTTCCAGAATGCTTTCAATGTAGGCCTTCTGAGACAGTCCAAGTAATCTTTGGGATCTGTCTTTGTGAATCTCTATGCCAATGACATAGGAGGCTTTACCCATATCCTTCATCTCAAAATTCTGGATAAGGAACTGTTTAGTCTCGTGCAACAATCCCAAATCACTACTTGCAAGCAAAATATCATCCACATATAGGACCAGAAAAATATATTTGCTCCCACTTATCTTAAGGTATATACATTGATCAATGATGTTCTCCGTAAATCCAAATGAAGAAACAACATTATGGAATTTAATATACCATTGGCGGGAAGCCTGTTTTAGCCCATAAATAGATTTATTTAACTTGCAAACAAGGTGACTTTTGTCCTTATCACAAAATCCTTCAGGTTGACGCATGTATACCTCCTCTTCAAGATCTCCATTCAAAAAAGTTGTTTTCACATCCATTTGATGTAACTCTAAATCAAAATGAGCTACTAAAGCCATGATTATTCTCAATGAATCCTTCTTTGATATTGGAGAGAAGGTTTCATGGTAATCAATGCCTTCCCTTTGAGTAAAACCCTTGGCTACAAGTCTGGCTTTATATCGTTCGATATTACCCGATGAGTCTCTTTTAGTTTTAAAGACCCACTTGGAACCTATGGTAGAAGATCCCTTTGGTAATTCGACGAGGTCCCAGACTTTATTCTTAGCCACAGATTCTAACTCTTCTTTCATGGCATCATACCAAAGTGTGGAGTTTTCTTCACTCATGGCTTGTGAAAACTAGCATGGATCATCTTTTAGTCCAATATCAAAAGCAGACTCTTGGAGATACACAATATAGTCGCTAGAAATTGTTAATTTTCTAATTCTAGAGGATTTTCTCACTCCCACTGGTTCGACACTTCTTCAGCGGGTTTAGGTAAAGTGGGTTGATCTTGTTGTGGCTCCTTAAGTGGTGGTGGCTCTTGAACTTGTTGTTGTTCAGATAATTCATGAGAATTTCTCTGAGACACATTCAAGTTCCCAATATATAAAGGTACCACGGGTGGTTCCCTTATCTCTTCCAATTCCACCCTTTGAGTCAAACCACTCCCACTCTGTTCATGATCCTCAAGAAATTTAGCGTTTCTAGCTTCAACAATTTTAGGAGAATGAGAAGGACAATAAAACCTAAATCCCTTGGAGTTAACCGCATAGCCTATAAAATAACCGCTTATTGTTCTTTCATCCAACTTCTTTAGTTGTGGGTTATAAACCCTTACTTCAGTTGGAATTCCCCAAACGTGTAAATGATTTAAACTAGGTTTCCATCCTTTCCATAACTCAAAAGGTGTCTTGGGTCAGCCTTGGATGGAACCCTATTCAAAATATACACAGCGATTTTTAAGGCTTCACTCCACAAGGATAAAGGTAAACCTGATCTGCTAATCATGCTTCTTACCATGTCCATTAGTGTCCGGTTCCTTCTTTCCGCAACACCATTTTGTTGTGGTGTTCCTGGTATGGTATATTGAGCAATTATACCTTCACTTTCAAGGAACTCAGCAAATGGACCCTTAATTTGTCCCTTATCTGTGTACCTACCATAATATTCTCCACCCCTATCAAATCTTACAATTTTGATCTGAGCACTGGTTTGTTTCTCTACTTCTATTTTGTAGACTTTAAAAGCATCAAGTGCTTCTGATTTATTAAACAAAAAATAGAGATACATATATCTTGAATGGTCATCAATAAATGAGATGAAATATCTCTCACCATTCAAGCAAGGGGTAGGAAAAGGTCCACATATGTCTGTATGAATGATCTCAAGTAATTGAGAACTCCTTTTGGCACCTTTAGTTGATTTATTGGCCTGCTTACCCTTTATTCAGTCCACACAAGTCCCAAAGTCAGAAAAATCAAGAGTTTTTAGAACTCCATCATTAACCAACCTTTTGACTCTATTAATAGATATGTATCCCAATCTCTTGTGCCAAAGACTAGATGAGTTCTCATTGATAATACTTCGCTTAGTGCCAATTTCTTTATCATGCAAAGTTAAAACATTGCATTCAAATGTGGGGTCTAGCTCAAGTTTATATAAATTTCCATTCAAATTTCCAAAACCAATAACTTTATTATCTTCCAAAAGTTTTACAGAAGGATAATGAAAATTCAAATCATATCCACTAATCGATAGTCTTGAAAGAGAAATTAAATTTCTAGAATATTCTGGAACATAAAAAGTATTTTCTAAATCTAAGTGAAAACCATCCTTCAAAATGAGCCTATAAGTCCCCACGCCTTCCACACGTGAACGCGTCCTATTGCCAGAATAGACGTATTGTTCACTTCCTATCGGCTTCCTCTGAGTTAGAAAGCCCTGCATGATTTTGGCAATGTGAATTGTAGCACCAGAATCAATCCACCATGTATTATCGGAAACTTCAGTAAAATTTGATTCATAACATACAAAGGTAAAATTACCTTTCTTTTCATGCCATTTCTTATATTTCAGGCAATCTTTCTTCCAGTGTCCCTTCTTCTTACAGAAACGACAAGCATCTTTGTCAAATGTGCTTTTCTTCTTCATGGGAACACTTTTGCCCTTCTTTGCATTTCTCTTACCATGAGTCACCATATTAACACTTTCAGGTGTCTCATGCTTCAACATCTCTTCTTCTTGAACACACATGGTCAAAAGTTCATTGATTGACTATTTATCCTTATGTGTGTTGTAAGAAATTTTAAACGGACCATATTCCGCAGGAAGTGAGTTGAGAATGAAATGCACAAGAAATGGTTCGGACATATCAACCTCAAGGGACTTGAGTTTAGCAGCAATGTCTCTCATCTCCATAATGTGCTCACGCACTGTACGACTTCTATCGAAAGTCATACTTGAGAGCATTTTCATAAGGGTGCTGGCTAATGCCTTGTCAGAGCTTACGAATTGTTCATCAATTGCCTTCATGTAAGCTTTGACCTTATCGCTATTAGGGATAGAACCCCTAATGCTTTGGCTTATATGAGCTTTAATAAGCATTAAACTTAAGCGATTAGATCGCTCCCACCGCTCATAATTAGCCTTAGCAGCTGGTGTACTTGATTCCGTGGGGATAAGTGGTTCATCCACACGGAGTGCCAGGTCCAGATCCGAGCACCCTAGAGTGAGAAGGACTTTCTCCTTCTATTCAGCATAATTGTCACCAGAAAGCATTGGAATTCGAGCATTCTCATTAAAAATAGCGGTAGGAAAAGCGGTAAAGACTGCAAAACAAGGATAAACATACATAAGCTATAAAGTACAGTCCATCAAAGATGAATCGCGTAAAATACCGATTCGAAGTAAATTCTAGACCTTCCTGTGGGCAGAGGTTGCAACCCATGCATAGAATTTACTAACTTTATTAGACTAGTAAACCAAAATATATAAAAATTTATCTGTACCTGTGGGCATAAGATAATTTTCAACTTAAAGGTTTACTATCTCCTTCGAATTAATCTCACTAAAATAGTTACCTCCCTGTAGGGCCGGGTTGCCATTTTAATGAGATAATTGGACTAAGTAGATGTCATTACAATTTTAATCACTAAACTTTATGGTTTAAAAAACTTATCTTCTTTTATATCAAGTACTCAAGATGTTGTGCCTACTCCTAAGTACATCACATAAAAGAAAACTCAAATGACATCTCAAAATTATTAGCCATAATTAATCAACTTAAATAAGATGTTGATTAGGTTCTGTAGCGTTATATAATACTCCAAGGTAAATCTTATAATTAATATTATAAGAACATAAAACAACAGCAACGTTGTATGACATAATTTGTTTAAATTATGTAACTACTCCCTTTCATCCAAATTAAGACTTAACCAAACAGATCTGGTAAAATATATTAGATGGGAACTTTTACCGTGCATTAGAAAGAATCATGGTATGAAAGCTTGCTTTAAGTACTAACTGAAGCAGACTCTCTTACTATAAACACAAAACATCCATTATATTCTATTACCAATGAATTAAATATTTTTCTTAATTGATTAGAGAATATGTATAAAACTCCATGATATCACAAATGGGCGAGATAAACGTCAGAAACAATACAACTTGCAAAACCATTATTAGAAAAGTAGAAATGATATTATCACCTCAGAATAGAAAAGGACAAAATCAGGATTCAAGGTTTCAAGGATGAAACGAAAGTTCAATATTGTTTCAAAGAGATGTTCAGTGTCTGTGATGTATCAACGCCAGCTAAAATCGTCACTTTACAACGCAGAACCAAAAACACATAGTGCAATGCGGATTCCAGGCGTAAGTTAAAATTTCGAACAACAGAATCTTATCGAATTTCTAATGTGCTTTTCTTAAATACCACAGACGACATGCAAACAACAATCTGCCGATAGATATACATAGAATTCAAATATGTTTGTAATCATGAGCAATAAACACCGAACAACACTGCTAAAGGCAGGCTCTGATACCACATGTTAAAATTCGAATACATACACAGAGCCAGTGCAGCGGAAATTAAACAAGGAACGTACCTTCAGCCATGATTGTTCAAGTGTTGTGGAATCGCCTCGTAAAACTTTGATAGAAAACCTAGAGCCTTCTAGCCTAAGCCTATCGTTGGATGCCAGACTGATGGAGTCACATGCGTATTTATAGGTAGGCTAGGGACTCTTAGGCAAATACTTTAGCCCTAGGGACTTCTCCATAAATTATAATTACCCTAGGGACTACTAATATATGGTAATTTCTTTCCATCAAAGAAACTACCATATATGCATAACCACAGAATATTATCTGATATATTATTTCCTTTGGGAGAGAAGATAAATAATTTATTACCATATATGTGGGTCACACTAGAAATTCTAGAAAATACGGTAATTTTCTTACAAAAGAAACGCAAAAGGAAAAAGAAAATCCCTCTCTTTTGCCCTTTTTATCTTTAGCTCTCTGTAATTGCGACCTTTTTTCATCCCTAATTCTAAGAAAAAACAGAGGAGAAGAAAACACAGACCTGAGTTTTCTCCATATCACTACTTATCCATCATGCGACCTCCATCAGCCGCCGCCTCTTCCTCATTCATGGCGGCACCACCCTCCTCATCCGAGCTAATGCGCGTCAATCACATCGGAAGCGGCTTCGGTAGTTCGGTGTACAAGGTGCATCACAGGCCCACCGGTGAACTTTACGCGCTCAAGGTGATCTCCTGTATCCACGAGGACTCCATTCGCTCCCAGATGTGCCTGGAGATCGAGATTCTCCTGGATGTAAATAACCCTAATGTCGTAAAATGTCACGACGTGCTTGATCACAACGGGGAAATCCAAATCCTTCTCGAGTACATGGATAACGGCTCTCTGGAAGGGATCCACATCCCTTACGAGCCGGTCCTATCTGATTTAACCCGTCAGGTTCTTTCCGGACTCTTTTATCTCCACAGCCGCAACATTGTGCACAGAGATATCACACCCTCCAACATGTTAATAAACTCTATGCGCGAAGTGAAGATCGCCGACTTCGGAATCTCAAGATTTTTGGAGCAAACCATGGATTTGTCTGTTCGAAGTATCAGTTACATGAGTCCCAAGAGAATCAACACGAACCTAAATACAGGGCAGCAGAATATATATCGATATGCTGAGGATATATGGGGTTTGGGATTAAGTATCCTGGAACTTTACTTGGGAGCGGAAAGTTTCCATTTTCTGGGGGGAATTGGTGGAGTGTTATGATGGCCATTTGTACGTCGCAGCCGCCAGAGGCACCGTCTACGGCTTCTCCGGAGTTCCGGGACTTCATAGCTTGCTGTTTGCAAAAGGATCCTTCTAGAAGGTGGACGGCGGAACAGTTGCTGCGCCATCCTTATATAACACAGTATGAACTGAAAGTAGAAACTGAGGATTGCCCCAGCTTATACGTTCATGAAATCTTATAGCGTTTTGTTGATTTTTTCCAACGGATGGCATCGTCTGTTGGATTTGTTTTATTTTTGGTAATGGCTTTGCTCAATTAGGTGATGATTGTAGAAGGATTAATTGCATGTGTAATTCAAGTTTCTCTAACCTTATTGATTAATGAAGAGGAGAGTTTTGAGTAGATTTAGTTGCACGTTCGGAAGATAAAATAGTTAGTTGTGGCCTGTGGGCAGTTTTTAGTAGGGACAGTTCCGTTCACATTTTTTTTTATATAGTCTTAGGTACACGCTTTAAGCGTGAACCTCATCTTAATGGATACACAATTTTAAGAAAATACATAAATATCATTAAATAATATATTTAAGTTATAGAATACAAATTAAAAATTAAATATAAGTCGTTGAGAATGATGAATATTGATTCAATTTAGATAGATCAATAGAAGAATAAATTTTGCCACATAGAAATCTTCTGATGCCTCTTTTTGTATTTTGAAATACCAAATATTAGAAAAATAATTAAATGGCTATTCATAAATATTAGAAAAATAATTAAACAATTACTTTATCTGGTATGAACTATATTTTTAAAGGGTAAAAAAGGCGAACAATATTTCGCTAACGGTTATCGCATATCAATGAATATATATTTTTAAAATTATGCAAAATATTATTAAATAATGTGTTTGATTTATAAAATATAAACTAAAGAAAAAATTATAAGAATCACGAAAATAGCAAACGTTGATCTCATCTACCTAGCTTAACTAAAAACAATTATCCACGGAAATCCTTAGACCTTATTATGACTTATATCGGAATAATCATATAAAAATTATTGTTATTTTTTTTACTTGATACATAAAATTTCATCAAGATTTTTCAAACAAAAAAATTAATAATATGAATCTTTAAACTTATGAGAATGAAAAGGTTGGCCTTATAGCTCTTAAAATTCGGTTAAGCGATAATACAAAATTTAGAAATGACTATAAAATGACTAACCTTAATATTTTATAATAAATAATTAAATATTGAAATGATATATATGAAATTATCATTTGTTTGAATAGCTGAAAAAAGAATACGGTAGTCCGCTTATATGGTGTTTGTCTAAAGTTAAGTATATTTTTATTCTTTGGTTAGCGAAGCGAATTTCAACCTATGCTAAACCTTAAGTTTTCTTTACCTTAGAAAAGGAAATATTGTTTTGATTCTTAAATGTTTATAGTATAGGTGAGTCGTAACTACTAAACCTTAGGACTAATTACGTAACAATTTAAATAAAAAAAGATTTAATATGCAAAATCCTAATTGATTTTAAAGTCCTAAGATTTAGGAAAATGATAAAATGACTAATTTGTTTAATATAAAATTAAATTTTTAAAGGGTAAAAAAGGTGAACGACATTTCGCTAATGGTCTTCGTGCTTTTAATATAATATAAATTTTTTTATTTTACTAACTGTGGTTTCCGGGCATCGCTTTGCAAACCTGCCTAGTTGTGCCCACCGGGTCCCGCTGTTTCAAGACGGGTACACGGTTAGTTCCACGGGGCTCTGAAGATACGCCAGGTTTGTAATGCCTCCAGTGGCACTGCGGGGGCTTGAACTGGCGACCTGAAGGACTTTGTCCTCAGGCCTTTACCAGTTGGTGTAATTATATATGATAATGAACTTTTCGTTTCTTTAATTTCCTTTTCTGGGCTAGGGTTAGTAGTAGTTTCACAAACCATATTATTGTTCACGGGTTATTATCTAGTTATAGCTATCATTTATTATATTACTTCCTACAGCTATGTTTTCAGGTTTTTAGAGTGTATTCAGTGTATTTAAGCTACTATATTCAAGAATATAGTAGCATTTCTCGGCGTGAAACAGGGGATTACAGCTAGACAGATTACTGTATTCAAGTGTATTCACGGCGTGAAACATGGAATTACAGTTAGACATATTATTGCATTTGACTGTATTCACGATATGTATTTGTGAATATAGTAACGTAAAGAGCGTAATTCATGGTTTGTTCAGCTATTTTTTAACGAAAAGTGAATCAATTAACACAATAGACTCCTAATATAACTCAAACTCAATTATAACACACAAAATTTATATTTTCAGTTATAAAAAAGATTCTCAATCGAAAAACACCCAAAAATATATAGCAATCTTCAGAGAAAAATTATATAATTGAATATAGTTAAATACATAAAAATACATTGAATACATGAAGTATACCAGGTCATCTATAGTGAAAATACAGATTAATACATACTGCAGATACATTTGAATATGTATATACATCTGAATACATAAATTATATTAATTAAAAAATATATATGAATAGATTCATGGAATATAGTGAGACAGTGAATACAATGAAATACATAGAATACAACGGGGTACATTGAAATGCAATTTTAAAAAAAATGAATACAATGAAATACATAGAATACAGCAAGATACATTGAAATACAATGAAAAAAAAGGTAACAGACTCTTCAAGTTGCTCAGCCCCAAACTACGTCGTCTTTGTTCAAGAAGAACCCTAATGTCGTCTCGTCAAGAGGGCCACGATTCTGACTCGAAACTCTCAAAATTTGGCCAAAAACGAAAGAAAGCCCTTATTTTCATAAGCAAATTGTCTTCTTTTATTAGTAATTACGAATTTGGTAGACAAAGAAAAACAACAATGGAGGTAATGAGAGACAAGAGTTGTAGTGGCCATGTCCAGATTTCATTGCAAAGCAACATCCATCAGAATGGGTGGATCTTTCTCTCTAGGGCTTATTTAGTTGATTCAGAGTCCCAGCCCACTAACAATGAAAATTTCGAGAGACAATGGAGATGAATCAGTGGAGAATAGTGGTTGTATTCATGAAGAAAGACTAGCATAGAGAGAGAGAGAGAGGGTGGAGAAAAATCTGAAAGAATAAGAGAGAAAAATAATACAAAGAGTATTTTATGGCTTAAGGGTGGGAGGTATAAAAATCAAGGTTTAAATAATTAAATTTTCTAATAGAATAGAGTTAATTTTAGCCAATATTAATATCTAAAAGATTAATTAACCTATTTTATAGTATCATGTCACGAGTATTGTTCAAATAACAATAAATAGCAACAATAAAGCAATATTCAATGACCCAAGAACAAAGAGAATATCATTAAGTAATAATAAATGATAATAAATGGCATTTATGAAAATAAATGAAAGCAACTCACTCGAAAAGAGGTGAGATATTCCCTTTGACAAAGATGGACGATGACAAGCATTAGAATATTCAGATTCTCCTTGGATCGTGAAATAAAAGATTAACACAGATCTAAAGAAAAGATGCATTTTGTATGTTAATGATAAAACAAAAATATTTAGAGAATGTCAATGTACTGTTTTTTGCAATGAGTGTCCAATCACCTCTACAATTCTTTTTTTCCTTCTATTTATAAGGGCATGGGTCGCAAAAACCCTAATAGTATATATGGGAGGAATATTCCCGGGAATATTCTCTATAAGGTCTAATCTCTAAAACTAGTTGTTACTGCTAAGGGAGTGCTCGTCGTCATCCTGAGTCAACTCTACTCGCCTTCGTCCTTTGTGGGGATCACTTCGACCTTGCCTTCGTTGTCGAAAGCACATGCATGGTGTGTAGCAGCCTTTGAAGGCTTTCTTAATGACTTGGCCCACATATAATTATGATAATTTTTAGCGACCGTGGTAGTAATGCTCTGGAATCCAGCAACTGACCCTAGGCACTCTCTGTATTTCGTACATTGGTAACATGAGACGATCACACAATCAGAAAATAGTCCATACACAACGATAGATTCATATACACATCATTATTAGGAATGATAAATGATAATGGCCCTTCATTTGTTCGACCTTACTTTATTTGACTTGTGTCTTGACATGGCTATTATAATATGAGAGTTCACTAGGATGACATTACATAAGACTTATAACATAAACATAAAGAGAACCCTATAAATAGAATATAATTATATTGTTGAACTCTCTTTCGACATCTCCGTGGAAGTTCAGCTACCCTCTGTGTCAATGTGGTCTTATCGAACTCTCCTGATTTTCATGTGCCCCCAAAAAACCCAATGGATTCCAATTTTCATTATCCATTGGGTAAAAGGGAAAAAATGAAGTGACGCATGATCATAATATGGACTAAATAATTGGGAGAAAGTAGATATATATATATAGTCTAGGCTAGCTATAGCTATATAATATTGTACTGAAGAAGATGTGAGTTTGGGATATGAATGTTGAATTTAATCATCCCCTTGAATATACCAGCAGACAAGTATGGTGGCACATCGACGTAGAATGTAAATTCTGGCTTGTTGTTCTTTAATAAAGGAAGCACACTTTCTTGAAATGCCATTATTTTTAATATTCTTCCTCCTTGAAAATACACTACTCAAAATGTTTGAAGTTTTCTTGATCACCTGTTCCACCATTATACTTGATATTGATTACTAGGTAAGATAATAGTTTTGTACTTTAATTTGGTGCTGGAGAAACAAGAATGAAAGATAAAGGAAAAAAGTTATAACTTCAGATCGAGCTGACCTTGAGGGGAAAAGGGAGAGAAGAGAAATCAAATATTTATACCAAGACTAGACTCATTGACACCATATGAAATGAAGGGGGAGGGTGGTAAATTGGTAAACAATTAAGGAACATGGTCAGTTTCGAAAAGAGGGGGATTTGTTTGGGAATAAGAATTTCTCAATATTCAACTTGTTTGGAGTAATGAAACAAAGAGCAATAAACGTGGGATACTGATTCTTTGGTATCGAATGTGGAATTAAATATTACTCCTCCCATCCACTTTAATTGATTTTTTTTATTTTTTTTAACGCATATTAAAGAATTTACCATTTAGCATTAATTAACAATAAAATTGATTATATTAACCTTAATTTGTTCATCAGAAATATAACAAATTACTCCTAAAAAATTAAATACTGTGGACCAGAAAAAATATACCAAAAAATTACGTAAAGTGGACCAGAGAGGTACTCCCTCCAGTCCAAAATAAGTAATTTTTTGAATATTTTCATACTGATTAAGAAATTTATCTTTTAGCATTAATTAGTCACGGTGCTGACTATATTAACCTTTAATATCTCACATAAATACAACTAACACATATTCCAACATTATTTACTCCGAGGAAAAACATAGGAAAAAAATAATTAATTTATTTTTAAAATATGAAAAAATTATTTATTTTAAACCATAAAAAAAAACTAAAAAATAACTTATTTTGGACCGAAAGAGTACTATAATAAAAGCATAGAAAATTGAAATAAATGCAAGGAATGATTGTTTGATTAGTTATAGTTAAGTCATGTTTTGGCGCGGAAGTTAAATGGAAAAGTGATAAAGAAAGCATGAGAGGAGGAGGCTGCTTAATCTGGACAAGGCAAAGGCTAAGGGATTTGGGAACCCCTGTTGCCTGTTGCCTGTTGCCAGCAAAATGATTGTAGGTTAGGGTCCACATTTTCTTTGCTAGAATAAAATATAATTAAGTTTTATTTACGTATCTCACTAACTGGCATGTTTCTTAATTTCCTCCCTTTTTCTTTTATTTCCTTAAAGATCCTTGTCTCAATATCTAATTAACAACAGCTACTATTAAGCAACTGAAATGGAGAATATTTTTCGGGTACGTATTTGCCACAATCCAAAATTAATATGATTGTGATGGCGTCTGTCGTGGTACCAGGTAAGTCAACACATTTTCAAATCAAAATGATATTTCATTAAAAGATAGATAAAAGCCTTTTTCATTCTGAAAATTCATAAAGAGTTCAGTTCAAAATCAAAATGTGGAAATAAATAGCCCGATATCGGGCTATCATTAATTCATGAGCAACTACTACATATGTTCTGAAATATAGCAAGACTAATACAGTCTAAGTGTAGCCAAAATACACTAAAGGGAACATAAAGAAGGAGAAAAGCAGGACAACAATCGCCACACAGCTACCTCGTTATCTCCAATGAAAGTCTACAATTGGAATAGTCAACAGCCGGTACCGTGGCCAGAGATACCTGAACTTGCACACAAGGTACAGGGGGTAACGTGAGTAGACCAACTCAGTAAGTAACAAGTCCAAACTATGGACTGATAGGTAGTGACGGACTAAACCTCAACATGTAAGCAAAAGTTAATTGTGCAGAAAAGTAGGGATTCTTTCGGTTCATGTATACAACTCAAACAATAAAATAAATACATATCTGAAATGTAAGATATAAAGCTTAGACAACTCTACATGTCAATGCACAGAATGTATGAAATATACCATGTGCTCCCACTCTAAAGTGCTCAACCACTTGGTACTATATATGGCCATCCATTCCAAGGAAATTTATTCCGGAATATATACAATACTAACTGCAGGTCAACCAGAAGAAGGGTAATCCAACCCCGTGGAGAAATCCATCTCCAGATATTAAAACTTTTGACAAATCCATGTCCAGGGAAATCCATACCTCAAAATATCATCTACGTTCAATGCGGGTGTGTTACAGACTCTGGAGGCTCTTACAGCCCAAGAGCTAACATAATCATCAAATAATCGTTACGGCGTGCTACCCGATTCCATAATCGTAACTCATAATTCGGCTCTCGGCCTTACTCAATCATCACTCTCCAGTCTCGCACACGGGCTCGCAATGCCATAAAACTAGCCTAGAACAACGATATGAAGTGCCAAATAATAACTGTAACTGAGACAAGATATGATATGCATGAATAAAATTGAGTACATAATATCAATGAACTAATGAAATGACAGTAAGAAACGAACACTCGGGTCTCAATAGTATCGGCTTGAAGCCTTAACATGATACCTAACATGATTTACAACTCATTTATTTAATCACATGATAGAAATACGGATCTCAACAGGAAAGAGCCACTAAGCAATACCATGAAATAAATCATCCCACAATTCTCACGGTGCATGCCCGCACGCCCGTCACTTGGCATGTGTTTCACCTTAATACTAATCACATAATATATAGTTCAAGCTTTCAAACCCTCAAAACCAAGTTTGGAAGCGTTACTTACCTCAATCGAGCCAAAATCCTACTCCACGGCGCCCGTGCCTCTCGAATCGGCCTCCAAACGTCTCGAATCTAGCCAAAAGCAATACAATGTTATCAATAAAGGCCAAGGAACCAATTCCACACGAAATTTACTTAATCAAACACAAATCCTGACCCAAACTCGACCCCCAGGTCCAGTCTCAGAATCCGACAAAAATCATAAAGTTAAATAGATCATTCACTCACGAGTGCATACATACAAAATTTATCAAAATCCAACTCTATTTGGCCCCTCAAATCAAACTTTCCAAAATCCTAAGCCATATCCCCTCATTTTCACCCCTAATCTTCACTAGTTACATGATTAAATAATGAGAAATCATCACATATACGAGTATTAGGGCTCAATCAACTTACCTCATTGATGCTCTCGTGAATCCCTCTTCAAAATCGCTCCCAAAAGCTCTAAAAATGACAGAAAATGGTGAAAAATGAACTAAAATTTGCGAACTCCACAATTCATACTTTCTGCTCAGAGATATTGCATTAGCGGTCCAAATGTCGCTTCTGCGACATCACACCTGCGGAAAATGCATTGCAGGTGCGCTTCCCACTTATTCCTTAGGATCTGCTTCTGCAGTCACAATACCGCACATGTGATCTCGCAGGTGCACTCCACTATTCCCATATGCAACTCCTACCTACCTCAGCCTTGGCCGCATCTACGACTTTTTCTCTGCTTCGCGGGCTCGCGCCTGCGGTCTCCACTCCACAGGTGTGATTATGATACTTGAGTTCAACTTCAAGATTCCTCAAATTTCAACCTTGTCCCATCAATCACCAGAAATCAACTCGAGGACCTCGGGACCTCTTCCAAACACACCAGCAAGTCATATATCAACATATGAACTTAGACGAACCTTTGAAAAACTCAAAACAATATCAAAATACCAAATTACTTTCGGATTCAAGCCTAAGAACTTCTAAACTTTTAAATTCCGCAAACGACATTGAAACCTATCAAATCACCTCCGAATGACCTGATTATTGCACACACGTCAAATTGACACCACGAACCTACTCCAACTTCTAAAATTCCATTTCAACCCCGATATCAAACTTTCCATTGCTGACCAAAATCGCCAAGTTTTCAACTTTTGCCAATTCAAGCCTTATTCTATCACGAACCTCCAAATCACATTCTGGACGCGCTCCTAAGTCCAAAATTCCCTACTGAGCTAACGGAGCAATCATAATTTACATCCGAGATCGTTTATACATAAGTCAACATCCGATCAACTTTCCAAACTTAAGTCTTCACAAAAGAGATTAAGTGTCTCAAATCCTCTCTGAATCCACTCCAGACTCGAATCAACTGACCCAACATATCATCATATAAGCTGAAGAACACAAAAAGAAACAAAAATGAGAAAACTAGGCTATAACTCTTGAAACGACGAATCGGATCGTTACAATATTATAATTTTCTAACTACAGTGTCAATGAAGGGCAAGGCGCTTAATAACAGAGGCATAGTCAGGATTTGAAGCTTATGGATTCAGAATTCTAGTTCTTTTAAGTTACTGGTTCTAACTTAATAATTTGTGTATATTTAATAAATTTTTTTAGATAAATATAAGATTTGGACCAAAGCTACTAGGTTCGGCCGAACCTGTAGCCGAAGAGCTGGCTCCGCCCTGCTTGGTAAGGTTCCAACACGTAGACCACATTTGGACGATACCATGAGGATGCTAAGCATGATCATTTATAGCTTAATATTTTTAATTATATGCATGCATTATTAGTATATCTACTGCTGCCACAATAATAATATACCTAATTTATAAGTAAGATCTGAGGAAGATAATGTGTACGTATTCCTTATTCTTACTTTTTACTGATAGATAGACTTTCTGAAAGATCGTCAGCTCAGGCAAGCACATTAAACATCGGTAAAGAATAAGTATAGCTAATGCATAAAGGATAATTAAAATCCCCAAATGTCATGGTTTGGTCTGGTTTGGGGACAATCTCAAATCTCCATAGATTTTACTTGTCCAAAGCATCCCATTTTTATAAATCAAATCATAGGTGCTCTTTGAGAATGCATATTTTTTAATCTAAAAAAATTGACCTTAGTGTCTTAAGAAGATACGATACAGCTTTAATACTCATCATCACCATGTGATTTTCTGCTCGTGCTTTTTTCAGTTGCTTTGTAAGACAAGATTAGCTTCGAATTTTTAATCTTCTTAAGTTGATAGATTATTAAAGCCGCAATAAACCTTTTCATATATATATATATATATATATATATATATATATATATATATATATATATATATATATATATATATATATATATATATATATAATAGTGCCTTGAAACCCTATCGCCCAGCAACTATAGCTTAGCTAGTTACATATCTTTTCAAGATATTACCATCCAATGTGTAATTTGATATGATTCTCCGATTATAACATGACAAAGAAGTTCGTGTTATTAATCTACATTAACTCTAATATGATGAAACAGTAAAATTTCTTTAACAAAAAATAGGAGTAATAGCCTTTTTGGCCAAGCCGAAGAAATTAGCTTATTTTGCTAAGTATTTTTTAAAAAGTGCTTTTGAAAAAAGTACTTTTGGAGAAAAGCAGTTTGTGTTTAGTTAACGAGTCTGAAGAGCACTTTTGAGAAATAACTTGTGTTTGGCCAAGCTTTTTAGAAAGTGCTTTTAAGTGTCAAATTACGAATAAGGACATGAATAGATTTACTTAATAGTAATTAATATTATAAGTGAATAAATAATCTCAAAATTTTGTTATTACATGCAATAAGTAAAAAAAATTATTTTATTTAAGTAAAATATGAAAATAAAATTAAAAAGTACTTAATTCTTTTAATATAAGTTAAATACATTAAAATTTCTTCAACAAATATAAAAGCATTCACCCCTAAATTCATTATATTAGAAAGTATCCTAAAAATAAAAGAAATATTTATAAATTAATATTCTACGTATTAGGTTTAAGGGTTATTTTGGTATATAGTATATTTTGTTAAGGGTATATTTGGTAAGAAGTAAAGCCAAAACTACTTATGCTTTTGCTTTTGGAAATAAGTTACTTTTTTTTGTTTCTCTGAAACTGCTTCTGCTTCTTTCCAAAAGTACTTCTTTTCCCCAAATAAGCTTGGCCAAACACCTCAAGTTAGGGAAAAAAGTACTTTTGAGAGAAGAAAAAAAACACTTTTGACCTCTTGAGAAGCTTGGCCAAACAGGCTATAAAGCAAAAACTGGAAATAATCAGAAAACAGAATCTGAAAATATATGTTGGAATGAAATCGAGCCTACCGAATGCACGGTGTGTCCGCAAGTAAATTATTCTCCTCAAGTGCCCGAGGTAATGGAATATTATCCTCCAAGGATAGAACGATTTGACTCACCTGAGTATCGATATCTAAAACGCAAGTGAACTGCGAATCCCAAAATAACTATAAATCACACTGGATTTTATTTGTGCAGAAAAAGAAGTTTGAAGTTCTGAAAATTTTGTAAGGAAAAATTCTGGGTTTATAGCCATTTTCTGGCACCGTTTCTTAAAATTTGCCATCGTTCAAAAACAACCATGGCTGTTGGAACAGCCGGATCTAAAAATGATTCGGGAAAAGAAACAGATAGGGTCGCGGGTTGCGCGCGGGAATCCTAGGTTATTTTGGGTTGACTTTGATATTTAATTAATGAATTGAAAGAAAATTTTGTCCAAAAAATTAATCAATCGATCTTTGATCAAACCCGAGGCCGAGCGGGTGACGGCAACGGCGATGCGGGGCTTACCTTCTTTCCAACCCATTTAACACCAAGGGGAGTGCTTTCTTTTTCTTAATATAAGCACATTCTATTTTCTTTCCGCTGCCAATGAGGTACAATTGCTCTCCAAAACATAAGCCAACAACTCATTTTTCCTTCACATTTCTTACGTCCATTTTTCATTCACCAACCTCCAATTCCAACTGTTTGTTGCATCACAGGACATGTGCCTTCACTTTGATTTGTGACCCCATTAAAAAACAAGAAAAAATAACAAAATAATCGTCCATCCAACCGCATAAACTAAAAATAGCCGATTGAGATGTAATATATGCATAATTTCATATTATATACGAATAATATTGTATGTAATTAATGTATATAATCTACATATATAGCTAGAAAAAGTAAATAATGAATATGGTTGCTATTTATGTGAACATCTCGCTAGCATACTTCTGAGCGTGGGAAGCTAGAGTGTGGGTTACGGATTCGGCCTAACTCAATAACTTTTGTTTAAATCCTATATTTGTTTTAAGAAGTTCATTGACTGTATAAAAATTATTAATTTAGAACTCAATAACTTAAAATAATAATAATTCCGAACGTATAAAATTCAAATCATGACTCCGCCTCCGAACAACACTCAACGTAATGCCCACGAATAAATATTTAACACATTAATTAGGCCAATCCAATATATTTTCCTAAAGAAAAAAAATATAAAAACCTAATATAGTTCTACACACAACAGACTTTAGAATAGCTTTCCTTCCGAGGACTAACATTTTCAATAGATATTCATACTCCTATTCCTCTAATTTATGTGATACATTTTACTTTTTAAGAGTTAATTTGATTAATTTTTATAAACAAATTAGATTAGATGATCAAGCCAATAAAATTTAAATTTAAATATTAAAAAGCTATACAAAAAGTACTAGTTAAAATTCTTCTCGTGCCAATTTAATTTTTAAAAAAAAAATTTAAGATGTTGGTCATAATTTACATTGTTTACATCTTGAAAAGTAAAGAATATCACATAAATTGAGTCCAATGAGCTACTAAGTGTTAATCAGTACTACAGTTGTAAGGTGTTATAAATAAGCTTTTGTTCACTATTGATATACAACAATAATAAATTTAGTGTAATCTCACAAATAAAATATACGAAGAATAGTATATATATAAATTTTGTGGGGTCCATCCCCGCAATATAAAAAGAGAGAGGATGAAGTTAGATTCCAAAATCAGTTATAGCCCAAATCGGTTTTGCCAAAACATTTGCAAGAATGCAAATTGGCAACTTGCAATTCAAATTGCAAATGAACCAATGCTCCTGATTGGTCAAGTGGGCAGTACCTTCACCCTATAAAAGGCGGCCCTCGTCTTCTTCATCACACACCACACGGAAAGAGAAAGCAACACAGTAGTTGCAGAGAGTATTTCTCGGGCATTATGAAATTTAGATCGTGCAGAAAAAATAAAGAGTGTGAACGATATTGTAGTGATGTGAGAATTACAAAAGAGGGTTATTTCTTTTGAGTGTGTAGTGGTCCCTAAAGTGCTTTACTCGGTACTACAAAGTGTATAATTCCTCATTATAGTATATTACTTTGCTTCTCTCGGGCCCATGATTTTTTCCCTTATTCAGAAAGGTTTCCACGTAAAAATCTTTGTGCTCTTGTTATGCTTTTGTTGATTACCATATTTCCGTAGTATGTTATTATTCCGATGTTATTACCGTGAATATTATTTTTGTAGGGGATTATTCCCAACAATTAGTATCAGAGCACATGTTCTGCTCATCCACGAAAATACTCTTCACGGCCGATAGTACTATACTCGGTGGAAAAATAAAATGTCCGGAGTAAAGTACGAAGTAGTATAATTCCACGGATCCAACAAGGATTGCACAAGGTATTAGATATTGATGCCAAGAAGCCTAATATTATGAAAGTAGAGGATTGGGCTAATATCGAGAGAACCTTGTTGGGTAGAGGCCAATTCCTTTTTTATCTCAAAGATTTTTTTGTTCCATTTATGGTCTCATACCTACGTTCTGACTGCTTCCAAATACTCTCAGCTGACTCTGAGTATTGCACACTTTCAGTAATGGCTAGTGAAAGAGAGCTAGTTAACAAGAAAATGACCATGTTGTTGCACCTGTCCCATTGACGAATCATTGCAGGATTCTCGCCAAATATTGGCTTGGTACAAGATCCATCCACAAAACCTATTTTATTCTTAGCTGACAAAGAAACTATCATACTTATTTTCCATCCGCCATAACCAGACCCATTAAACGGATTACTAACTAAATGGGTTCTGGAATTATCAAAGGAATGAACAAAAAGAGGGCTAGAAGGGTCTGGTGTATATAGAGTGGTTGTACTAGTACTAGCAGCAAGAGGAACTTCATAATTCACCATATTAACACTAGATTGTGTACAAAAACAAGTCAACTAGATAAATGGAACATGCAATTTCAAAACAGTGAAGCTAGGGTTACCGAGTTTCTTCACCGAGTCAAAAAATAGCAGAACCTAGAAGAAGAAATCAATCAGCTGCTTCGAGCTCTAAAAAATTCATAATAACAGTAGAAACTCTGCAGGAAACAATGAAAAACTAAAAATCCACCTCCAAAAAAAATCACCATATGAACAATAAAACGAAAAACTTCAAATCAGCTCACAAAGTTAGGATCGATCGAGACATATACTTAGCATAATCACAATCCCGCATTGATACCATGTTAAAATTTGGAGATTGAACAGAAATGAAGAAGATCACATTTATGGTTCATGCTTTCAGAAAAGCTTCAAGAGACTTTTCTTTTGCTAATCTCTTGTGTAAAATCGTACAAAAATGTGATGACCCGGCCCGTCATCATGTGAGTTATCACCCCGTCATATGCTTGTTAATGTTGCAATATGCATGTTGGGTAAGTTTGAGTCAATCCGGGTTGAGTTTTGATGAAATTGAGACAAATAGTCTCTTAGAATAAGGAATAGTTGAGAAGAGTTAGCTGGATGTTGACTTATGAGTTAGAGAGCTCGGAATCAAATTTTAGTGATTCGGTCAGCTCCGGGAGGTCATTTATGAGCTAGGAGAGCGATCGGAAGTGAATTTGGAGGTCCGATGTAGTTTTAGGCTTGAATTGGCTAAAGTTGAATTTTGGCAATATCCGATCGATAGGTGAGATTTTGATCCAGGAATCAGAATGGAATTTCGACAGTTGCAGTAGCTCCGTTAGGTGATTTTGGATATGCATGCAAAATTTCAGGTCATTCGGAGGTCGTTTGGTCGGGTTTTTGATCGGATGTCGGTTGCGGAAGTTTGAGTGGAAACTTAGGCTTGAATTGCTTGAATTCGATGTATTCCGTGTTAAAGTATGTGTTTTTATCATTGGAACAAGTTTGTATGGTGCTATGGAGTATGTTTGTGATTTTGGTTGATGTCCCGGGGTCCTCGGGATGAGTTCGGAAGGTTAAACGGAGAGATTTGGAGTTTGGGAGCTGCTGTCATAAATTGCAGCAGCATTTTCGCTCATGCGAATTGGGGACCGCAGAAGCGGAACCGCATGAGCGGAATTGTCATCGCAGATGCGAAAGGGGGCTTGGCCAGGAGGTTCCGCAGAAGCGAATGATGCATCGCATGAGCGGACTCGCTTCTACGAGTCTGTGGTCGCAGAAGCGGAAGGCAGGCGACTGGGAAAGATCGCGGGTGCGGAGGTGAGTTCACAGGAGCGGTCTCGCAGGTGCGAGACCTGGGCCGCAGAAGCGGAACTAGGCGGCTAGCGTGGAATCACAGAAGCGGACGATTGTCCGCAGAAGCAGAGTCAAGAGCCGCAGGAGCGGAAATCGTGCATGTGTTAAAAATAACATAAGGGGTAAATTTCAGAAGTTACAAAAAACATTAGGGCTCGGTATTGAGAGGCGAAATTGGGAGATTTGGACGGGAATTGCTGGGAGATCATCGGGATATTGTCGGAGGTAAGTTTTGTGGTTTAATTACGCGCGTTTATCATGAAATCATTGGTTATTTCTATGAAAATGGAAGATTAAAGGTGGGTTTTAGCCCTAAGCCTAAAATTGTAGAAAAATACTGATTTGAGTGGGCAAATGGAGTCCGAATTTGGTAAATTTTATATGCCTAGACTAGTATTTAGACGAGGGTTCCGAATATGTAACTTTTGTAATTTTTCGAGAAGCACACCAAAAGTCGGATTTTGACAACTTTGTGGGTTTTGATGCAAAATGGGTTATTTCGAATGGGTTGCGTGAATTTGGCATATATTGATGTATTATCATTGATTTTGAGCAGATTTGGCATCCGAGGAGATTGATTTGCAAGGCAAGCGCAAGGCGGACTGAGGCTTCTACCGGTTCGAGGTGAGTGGTAGTAGTAAATAATGTACTAAGGGTTTGAAACCCCGTACTAGCACTTCACAGTGCTATGTTGAGATGAGATATGCGTCTTGCGATGGGCGTGGTGACATTGTGATTGGGGGTTTGGACTTGGTCCTTCCCGGCTAATAGAATACTGTGTATTATGACCATTAATGAGATTATGACTGTGTAATTGGGCTAATATCCATGTTTGGGGCCTTGTGCCGATCTGTAGAGAATTAGGGAACCTATAGAGCTAGGTGACCCTTATATCGTGTTGGAACTTACACTCAGTCGTAAACTAGCTGAATAGCCTATTAAGAGCCAGTACTAGAGATGTACTGTGAGAGATAGATTACTTAGGGTGGAAGTTCCCTGATTTAGCTGAGAGGGTCTGAAAGGCCAATCCTATACTAATTGAGACAGGGTTGAGGACCCGTTAGAAGGTATTATATACATATATATAAATATTGGATCGGGCCGCAAGCCGCAGCAGTATATATATTGGATCGGGGTGCACGCCGCAGCAGTATACATAATGGATCGGGCTGCACGCCGCAGCAGTATATACATTGGATCGGGCTGCACGCCGCAACAGTATACATATTGGATCGGGTTGCACGCCGCAGCAGTATACATATTGGATCGGGCTGCACGCCGCAGCAGTATATATATTGGACCGGGCTGCACGCCGCAGCAATATACAAATATTAGATCGGGCTGCACGTCGCAGCAGTATATAAATTTTGGATCGGGCTGCATGCCGCAACATTATACTAATTCGGATACTTATACCTTATAGACACATGTATATGTCTCCAAATATTGAGATGGTTGTACACCGTTGTGGTACGAGTGAGGATTTAGTTAGTGTGAGACCTTGATGATATAGATGTAGACTAGTGATCGGAGTACTTACTATAGTGATGACTTACCTGTGGGGGTTTGCCTTAGAACTGTTTAGTGATAGCGCAGGAGTTCTTGCTTTCAGTTATTGTTTATTATTATTACTCACTGAGTTAAAATATACTTCACCCCACTCCTCTGCACTTTCTGTGCAGATGCACAGGTGCTCGATAGCAATTGAGTTGTTGTTGCTGCTGATCATTATCTACTTTTGCGGAGACTACGAGGTAGTTGTTGGCGTCTGCTGAACCTGTTTTCTCCTTCCTTACCATTTGTTGTTTTCATCTTGCTAGACTTGTTTGTACTACGATGCTTATTCTGTAGAGGCTCAGACTCGTGACACCACGATATAGTTGGGACCGTATTTTGTATGCTTTTGCTATTGCGTTGCCATTTTGATATGATCACTTGTTGTTTAAGTATAACTTGATTAATTGGAATAAATAATTGGCTGGGTTAATAGATGATATGGTCGGGCTTGCCTAGCATTGTGTTGGGCGCCATCACGACCGGGTTGGTATCAGAGCCTAGGTTAACAGGTCTCGCGAGTCATGAGTCGGTTTAGTAGAGTCTCGTAGATCGGTATGGGGACGCCTGTACTTATCCTCGGGAGGCTGCAAACCTTTTAGGAAAGTTTCAATTATTGGAATTCTTGTCGTGCGATTACTTTTAACTTGAACTAAACCTTGACATTCTATTCTCTCGGAGATGGCGAGAACTCGAGCTTTCGGACGGGGAGGACGACCACTACTACCACATGTTAGAGGCCGTGGACGTGGTCGTGGTCGTGGCAGAGGTCGGATCTGATGCAGTACCAGCTCACCCACAGCCCCCAGTTGCAGAGGTGCCAACAGCACCAGTTCAGGCACCAGTTGTGCCTAGGGGTGTTCATGGTTCGGTTTGGGTCGGTTGTTACCTTAAAAATAACCAAACCAATTAAGTCGATTATTCAAATTGTAAAACCAAACCAATCCAAATTAACAGAAATTTATAGGTTTCGGTTTTTGTCGGTTTTTTTCGGTTTTTCAGTTTTTCGATTTTTTCGGTTTTTTTAAGGTACAAAAAATTTCAAAAGAATCAAATGGTGAAACATAGAAAAAATAGACAAGCATGGCTACCATTGTTACTTTTTCACGTATTCTGTTAGGAGAAAGAAGAGAGAATAAAGACAACTTATATTCATTATAGAGATAAACTTCTAAACTATAGAAAAGAAGACAGTAAAACTTCCCAAGAAATCCAAAATTATGTCACTCACTACTCAACTTTATCCCATGATAAGAAATCCAGTCGTTTCTCCAATGGATGAACCAAAAATAGTTAAGTTTTTTCAAAACACAATCACAATTAAGTTTTTTCAAAATACAATCTATATGATCGGTTTGGTTTGGTTATTTTCGGTTTTTTAGGTATAAAACCAAATCCAAACCAACTTTGTCGGTTTTTTAAAATTAGAAACCAAACCAAGTTAAACCAAAAAAATATCGGTTTTTTTTTTCGGTTTGGTTTGGTCTTCGGGTTGGTTCGATTTTTCGATTTTTCGTGAACACCCCTAGATGTGCCCATTGTCATTGCGGGTCTACAGGAGACCCTGGCTCGGATACTAGCAGTTTGCACCGGCCTGCCACAGGCGATTTCAGTTACTACCGCGGCAACTGCATCAGGGACCGGGGGTGGTCATCAAACCCCCACAGCGCGCACTCCAGAGCCAGCAGTGCAGGGCCTGCAGACACCTGAAGCTCCTCCAGTTCAGCCTGTGGTCCCAGTACAGCTAGCCATTCAGGTGCAGGGGACAGGATCCCGGCTATGACTGACGACGAGCAGTATCGTCCTGAGAGGTTCAGCAGACTATCTCCTCCAGTGTTCACTGGTGCTCCGGGCGAGGACGCCCAAGGTTTTCTGGACAAGTGCCGTCGGATGCTTCGTACGGCATGGATCTTGGAGTCCAGTGGGGTATCTTTCACCACCTTTCAGTTTCAGGGGCCAGCTTTCACTTGGTGGGAGTCTTATGAGCGCCGCAAACCAAATGGGCAGCACCACTATCATGGCCAGAGTTCTCCACCATGTTCTTGGAGAAGTGGGTGCCTCGATCTCAGAGAGAGGAGATGCGTAGGCAGTTTGAGGGTCTCCGTCAGGGGGACATGACAGTGTCAGAGTATGAGATCAGGTTTACCGAGTTGTCTAGACATGCGCCGTGGTTGGTTCCTTCCGACAGAGAGAGGATTGGATGATTTGTGGACGTCCTCATTTACCCCATTCATATTCTGATGACTCGAGAGAGGGTTTTGAGTCGTACATTTGAGGAGGCTGTGGATATTGCTCGCGACATAGAGTCAGATCATCGCAGAGAGAGGGACGAGTGGGAGGCCAAGAGGCCTCGAGGATCAGCTAGTTCCAGTGGCACTCAGAGCAGAGGCTAGAGTCAGTAGAGCCGAGGTCGCTCTTTCATATCTTCGCAATCGGGTCGCTTAGATCGTCGTGGGTGGTCTTCTAGTCAGGGTTATCAGGGTTCGCACTAGAGCCAGCCATCCCTCAGCGCCATTCCAGCTCAGAGTTCTTCACAGGCCCCATCTGCTCAGGGTTCATCTCGGCCTAGTTCATCAGCTGACCACTCCAGCGCCAGGGGTCCTTATGAGTCTCAGCCCCGAGCACCAGGGAGTTGCTACGAGTGCGAAGAGTTTGGGCACCACCGTAGAGAGCGTCCCCGTCTTGTTTCCAGGTCTTATCAGTAGAGGGGGCAGCCCTCATCATCTGGTCCTTCCACTTCAGCACCCGCCCCGCCAGCTAGGGGTGAGGGTCAGACAGCTTGGGGTCACCCTCGAGGGGGAGGCCTATCATGCGGACATGCTAGATGTTATGCTCTTCGGGGCCGATCTGATGCAGTTGCTTCTGATGCAGTCATTACAGGTATTATTTCAGTGTGCCACAGAGATACCTCAGTGTTGTTCGATCTTGGTTCTACTTATTCTTATGTGTCTACATATTTTTCTCCTCATTTGGGAACGACCCGAGGGTGTCTTGAGCTGCCAATGCATGTATCTACCCCGGTAGGGGATACTTTTGTTGTGGACCATGTATACCGGTCCTGTTTGGTCACTATTGGGGGTCTGGAGACTCGAGTGGACCTGTTGCTTCTTAGCATGATCGATTTTGATGTTATATTGGGCATGGACTCGCTATCTCCATGTCATGCTATTCTGGACTGTCATGCTAAGACAGTCAACTTGGCTATGCCGGGCATTCAGAGGATCGAGTGGCGAGGCACGACTGAGAACTGTTTAGTGAGCTGGGTAATATCTTTCCTCAAGGCCCAACGAATGGTTGGGAAGGGATGTCTCTCTTATTTAGCATTTGTGCGGGAGGTCGAGGCCCGGACTCCCAGTATTGATTCTGTTCCCATTGTGCGAGACTTTCCTGATGTGTTTCCCTCAGACCTGTCGGGCATGCCGCCGGACAGGGATATTGATTTTGGGATCGATTTGGTGCCAGGCACTAAGCCTATTTCTATTCCTCCGCATCATATGGCACCAGCTGAGCTGAATAAATTGAAGGAGCAACTCCAAGAACTCCTAGATAAGGGGTTCATTCGGCCGAGTATGGCACCGTGGGGTGCACCGGTCTTGTTTGTTAAGAAGAAGGATTTCTCTATGAGGATGTGTATTGACTACATGCAACTGAATAGAGTTACAGTGAAGAATAAGTATCCTCTACCTCGTATTGATGATTTATTTGATCAGCTCTAGGGAGCTACGGTTTTCTCGAAGATTGATCTTCGTTCGGGCTACCATCAGCTGAAGATTAGAGAGTCCGACATTATGAAGACTGCATTCAGGACCAGATATGGTCACTATGAGTTCCTGGTGATGTCTTTTGGGCTGACCAATGCCCCAGCAGCATTTATGCATCTGATGAACAGTGTGTTCAGGCCCTATCTGGATTCATTTGTGATTGTGTTCATTGATGACATTCTAGTCTACTCTCGTAGCCGGGAGGAGCATGCTCGGCACTTGAGTAGTGTGTTGCAGAGATTGAGAGAGGAGAAGTTGTATGCCAAGTTCTCCAAGTGTGAGTTCGGGCTTGAGTCTATGGCATTCTTAGGACACGTGGTATCCCGTGATGGTATTCAGGTAGATCCGAGGAAGGTAGAGGTAGTGCAAAGTTGGCCCAGACCGACCTCAGTTACTGAGATCCGTAGCTTTCTGGGATTGGCAGGGTATTATCGTCGATTCGTTCAGGGGTTCTCTTCTATTGCTTCACACTTGACTAGATTGACTTAGAAGGGTGTTCCTTTCATATGGTCCGAGGAGTGCGAGGAGAGCTTTCAGAAGCTCAAGACAACACTGACCACAGCACCAGTCTTGATTCTGCCGTCAGCTTCGGATCCTTATACTATGTATTGTGATGCCTCGGGAGTTGGCATTGGTTGTGTGTTGATGCAGGAGGGTAGGGTCATTGCTTATGCTTCTCGTCAGTTGAAGCCCCACGAGAAGAACTACCCTGTTCATGATTTGGAGCTAGCAGCTATAGTTCATGCTTTGAAGATTTGGAGACATTACTCGTATGGTGTCTCATGTGAGGTGTTCACGGATCATCGCAGCCTTCGGCACTTATTCAGATAGAAGGACCTTAATTTGAGACAGCGGAGGTGGCTGGAGTTGCTTAAGGATTATGACATCACTATCTTGTATCATCTGGGGAAGGCCAATGTTGTGGCCGATGCTTTGAGCCGGAAGGCGGTTAGTATGGGCAGCCTAGCCTTCATCCCATTTGGGGAGAGGCCATTTGCTTATGATGTTCAGGCCCTAGCCAATCGGCTAGTAAGGTTGGATATTTCGGAGCCGAGTCGAGTGTTGGCTTGTGTTGTTTCTCGATCTTCCTTATATGATCGCATCAGGGAGCGACAATATGTTGACCCACATTTTTTTGTCCTTAAGGACAGAGTGTTGCATAATGATGCTAGAGATGTGACTATCGACAGTGATGGTGTTCTGAGGATGCAGGGCCGTATATGCGTGCCCAATGTAGATGGTTTGCGGAAGTTGATACTTGAGGAGGCACACAGTTCGCGATACTCTATTCACCCAGGTGCCGCGAAGATGTACCAAGACTTGAGACAGCACTACTGGTGGAGGAGAATGAAGATGGATATTGTTAGGCATGTAGCCAAGTGCCTCAACTGCCAGCAGGTCAAGTATGAGCATCAGAGACCGGGCGGTGTTCTTCGGCGTATGGTCATTCCCGAGTGGAAATGGGAGAGGATCACCATGGATTTTGTTATTGGACTCCCTCGGACAGCGAGGAAGTTTGATTCTGTATGGGTGATTGTTGATCGGCTGACTAAGTCCGCACATTTCATCCCAGTTAGTACTACTTACTCATCGGAACAGTTGGCAGCGATCTTTATCCGGGAGATTGTCAGGTTGCATGGGGTCCCATTGTCTATTATATCTGACAGAGGCACTCAGTTCACTTCTCAGTTTTTGGAGAGCATTTCAGCGAGAGATGGGTACGCGGGTTGAGTTGAGCACCGCATTTCACCCCCAGACAGACGGGCAGTATGAGCGCACTATTCAGATCCTGGAGGATATGTTGCGAGCATGTGTGATTGACTTTGGTGGCTCGTGGGATGAGTTCTTGCCACTTGCTGAGTTTGCCTACAACAACAGTTATCAGTCGAGTATTCAGATGGCCCCGTACGAGGCATTGTATGGCAGACGGTGTAGATCTCCCGTCGGATGGTTTGAGCCTGGTGAGGATAGATTTATAGGGACTGAGTTAGTTCAGGATGCTCTGGATAGATCAAAGTTGATCCAGGAGAGGCTTGCACAGCTCAGTCTCGCCAGAAGAGTTATACAGACCGTCGGGTTCGAGAGTTGTCTTTCATGGTTGGTGACCGAGTATTGCTGAAGGTTTCACCTATGAAGGGTGTCATGAGGTTCGGGAAGAAAGGGAAGCTGAGTCCCAGGTACATCATTAAACTATGTGTTTTTATCATTGGAACAAGTTCGTACGGTGCTATGGAGTATGTTTGTGGTTTTGGTTGAGGTCCTGGGGGCCTCGGGATGAGTTCGGAAGGTTAAACGGAGAGATTTGGAGTTTGGGAGTTGTTGTCATAAATTGCAGTAGTATTTTCGCTCCTGTGGATTGGGGACCGCAGGAGCGGAATTGTCATCGCAGATGCGAAAGGGGGCTTGACCAGGAGGTTCCGCAGAAGCGGATGATGTACCGCAGGATCGGACCCGCTTCTGCGAATCTGGTCGCAGAAGCGGAAGGCAGGCGACTGGGGAAGATCGCGGGTGTGGAGGTGAGTTCGCAGGAGCGGTCTGGCAGGTGCGAGACCTGGGCCGCAGAAGCGGAACTGGGCGGCTGGCGTGGAATCGCAGAAGCGGACGATTGTCCGCAGAAGCGGACTCGCAGGAGCGAGTCAGGCGCCGCAGGAGCGGAAATCGTGCCTGTGTTAAAAATAACATAAGTGGTAAATTTCAGAAGTTACAAAAAACATTAGGGCTCGATATTGAGAGGCGAAATTGGGCGATTTGGATGGGAATTGCTGGGAGATCATAGGGATATTGTCGGAGGTAAGTTTTGTGGTTTAATTACGCGCGTTTATCATGAAATCATTGGTTATTTCTATGAAAATGGAAGATTAAAGGTGGGTTTTAGCCCTAAGCCTAAAATTGTAGAAAAACACCGATTTGAGTGGGAAAATGGAGTCCGAATTTGGTATATTTTATATGCCTATACTCGTATTGAGACGAGGGTTTCGAATATGTAACTTTTGTAATTTTTCGAGAAGCGCACGAAAAGTCGGGTTTTGACAACTTTGTGGGTTTTGATGCAAAATGGGTTATTTCGAATGGGTTGCGTGAATTTGGCATATATTGATGTATTATCATTGATTTTGAGCAGATTTGGCAACCGAGGAGATTGATTTGCGAGGCAAGCGCAAGGCGGATCGAGGCTTCTACCGGTTCGAGGTGAGTGGTAGTAGTAAACAATGTGCTGAGGGTTTGAAACCCCGTACTAGCACTTCACAGTGCTATGTTGAGATGAGATATGCGTCTTGCGATGGGCGTGGTGACATTGTGATTGGGGGTTTGGACTTGGTCTTTCCCGGCTAATAGAATATTGTGTATTATGACCGTTAATGAGATTATGATAGTGTAATTGGGCTAATAGCCATGTTTGGGGCCTTGTGCCGATCTGTAGAGAATTAGGGAACCTGTAGAGCTAGGTGACCCTTATACCGTGTTGGAACTTACACTCAGCCGTAAAAACTAGCTGAATAGCATACTAAGAGCCGGTACTTAAGGTGCACTGCGAGAGATAGGTTACTTAGAGTGGAAACTCCCTGATTTAGCTGAGTGGGCCTGAAAGGCCAATCCTGTACTAATTAGGACAGGGTCGAGGACCCGTTAGGAGGTATTATATACATATATATATAAATATTAGATCGGGATGCACGCCGTAGCAGTATATATATATTGGATCGGGCTGCACGCCGCAACATTATATATATTGGATCGGGCTGCATGCCGCAGCAGTATACTATACTAATTGGGACAAGGTCGAGGACCCGTTAGGAGGTATTATATACATATATATAAATATTGGATCGGGCTGCACACCGCAGCAGTATATAAATATTGGATCGGGTTTCACGCCGCAACAGTATATATATTGGATCGGGCTGCACACCGCAGTAGTATATAAATATTGGATCGGGTTGCACGTCGCAGCAGTATATATATTGGATCGGGCTGCACGCTGCAGTAGTATATATATTGGATCGGGCTGCACGTCGCAGCAGTATATATATTGGATCGGGCTGCACGCCGCAGCAGTATATAAATATTGGATCGGGCTGCACGCCGCAGCAGTATATATATATTGGAGCGGGCTGCACGCCGCAGCATTATACTTATTCAGATACTTATACCTTATAGACACATGTATATGTCTCCATATATTGAGATGGTTGTACACCGTTGTGGTACGAGTGAGGATTTAGTCAGTGTGGGACCTTGATGAGATAGATGTGGACTGGTGATCGGAGTACTTACTATAGTGATGACTTACCTGTGGGGGGTTTGCCTTAGAACTATTTAGTGATAGCGCAGGAGTTCTTACTTTCAGTTATTGTTTATTATTATTACTCACCGAGTTGAAATATACTCACCCCACTCCCCTGCACTTTTTGTGCAGATCCACAGGTGCCCGAGAGCAGTTGAGTTGTTGTAGCTGCTAATCATTATCTACTTTTGCGGAGACTACGAGGTAGCTGCCGGCGTCCGCAGAACCTGTTTTCTCCTTCCTTACCATTTGTTGTTTTCATCTTGCTAGACTTGTTTGTATTAGAATGGTTATTCTGTAGAGGCTCAGACTCGTGACACCACGATATGGTTGGGACCGTATTTTGTATGCTTTTGCTATTACGTTGCCATTTTGATATGATCACTTGCTGTTTAAGTATAACTTGATTAATTAGAATTAATAATTGGCTGGGTTAATAGATGATATGGTCGGCCTTGCCTAGCATTGTATTGGGCGCCATCACGACCGGGGTTTTGGTGGTGACAAAAAATATCTGAGCCAATTATATTGGGCTGGAAAAAAAATATAAGGAATTTTTACCTCATATAGCAAAGTTTGATACCTTATTTATTTATTTAAATAAATATCCTTTTAAAAAATTATATTCCATCGCTACCTTTTGAATTTTATAGGCAAATATCTATTTATGGTCACCTCCTACTCTTAATCCATAAAATACACATTATATTATTTTTCTCTCTAATTCTTTTAGATTTTTCTCCACCCTTTCTCTCTCAACTCTAGTCTTTCTCCATGAATACAACCATAATTCTCCCAAATACATATCAAAACAAGAATGAGAGAAAAAATGAGGAAAGCATTGTAATGCTAGAAAATTATTTGCTTCTCGGATCGAAACGTGTGTGTTCTAGGGTTCTGCGTCTTCCTCTTCTCTTCAGATTATATTACCAATCTGGAATTTAGAAACAAAACTCTATATAAATCTGCGTCTTCCTCTTCACTTCAGATTATATTACCAATCTAGAATTCATAAACAAAACTTTATATCTATGTCTTCCTCTTCTCCTCGTTGTTCTAGGGTTCTGCCCAATCTGGGGTTTCCGTCCCAATCCACAAGCGTCATTCAAATTCAATTGTAAAGAATAGGTTTTTTGAAGCGCACATGAGGGTATTATGGAAACAGGAACAGTGGCGTTTTGAGTCATAATCGCGGCCCTCTGGACGAGACGACATTAGGGTTGTACTTGAACAAAGACGATAGAATTTGGGGCTGAACAACTTGAATTTTGCTAATATATTCAATGTATCTCGTTGTATTTCCATGTGTTTCATTGTATTCATTATCTTTTTTTCATTGTATTTCAATGTATCTCGCCGTATTTCATGTATTTTATTGTAATCATTGTCTCCTTGTATTTCATGAATGTATTCATATATTTTTTAATTAATACAATTTATGTAATCAGATGTATATATGTATTCAAATTGCTCTATTTTTATTGTATTTATCGGCTTGGAAAATAATTTAGTATATTTTCTCCGAAGATTGCTATTATTTGGGGTATTTTTCGGTTGAGAATCTATTTTATAACTAGAAATACAAATGTTGTATGTTATAATTGCGTTTGTTGAGTTATATTAGGAGACTATTATGTTAATTGATTCACTTTTCGTTTAAAAACAGCTAAATAGACCATGATTTGCGCTATTTACGTTACTGTATTCACAAATACATATTGTGAGTGTTCTAGGGTTCTACGTCTTCCTCTTCTCTTCAGATTATATTACCAATCTGGAATTTAGAAACAAAACTCTATATAAATCTGCGTCTTCCTCTTCACTTCAGATTATATTACCAATCTAGAATTTATAAACAAAACTATATATCTATGTCTTCCTCTTCTCCTCGTTGTTCTAGGGTTCTGCCCAATCTGGGGTTTTCCGTCCCAATCCACAAGCGCCATTCAAATTCAATTGTAAAGAATAGTTTTTTTTTGAATCGCACATGAGGGTATTATGGAAACAGGAACAGTGGCGTTTCGAGTCAGAATCGCGACCCTCTGGACGAGATGACATTAGGGTTGTTCTTGAACAAAGACGATAGAATTTGGGGCTGGACAACTTGAATTTTGCTAATATATTCAATGTATCTCGTTATATTTCCATGTGTTTCATTGTATTCATTATCTTTTTTTTCATTGTATTTCAATGTATCTCGCCGTATTTCATGTATTTTATTGTAATCATTGTCTCGTTGTATTTCATGAATGTATTCATATATTTTTTAATTAATACAATTTATGTAATTAGATGTATATATGTATTCAAATTGCTCTATTTTTATTGTATTTATCGGCTTGGAAAAAAATTTAGTATATTTTCTCCGAAGATTGCTATTATTCGGGGTGTTTTTCGGTTGAGAATCTGTTTTATAACTAGAAATACAAAAGTGGTGTGTTATAATTGAGTTTGTTGAGTTATATTAGGAGACTATTATGTTAATTGATTCACTTTTCGTTTTAAAACAGCTAAATAGACCATGATTTGCGCTATTTACGTTACTGTATTCACAAATACATATTGTGAATACAATCGAATACAATAATTTGTCTAGTTGTAATTCCCTGTTTCACGCTGTGAATACAGTTAAATATAAAATATGTCTAGCTGTAGTCTCATATTTCACGCCTAGAAATGCTACTGTATTCATGAATACAGTAACTTAAATACTTCGAAAAAACCCCAAAATATAGCTATATGAAGTAATATAGTAAATGGTAGCTACAACTAACTAATAACCACTAAAACATAGAAATTTCTCAAAATATAACAACCAAAAAGAGAAAAAAGAAAATGGGCCGGGTCTACTAGCCATCGGTTATTATGAACAAAACCCAAATCAAGTAACACCAACAATACATAAATTCTAGCTTATGTCTATCAAGAGATTTACCTTTAAAAATTTGTACGGGACACCTTATTTGATCATTCTTATTTAATCTATACCCATTTTTTTTTTAAATTTAATTTGTAACCAATTTTTAAACAACTTTAGCCCTTTTCTCATCTTCCTTTCTCCTCGTTCGTTTCTTCTTCCTGTGAGAGTTAGGGGGATCTAGCAAACAAATGTTCTCTCAATTTAGAGTGTCCTGTTCTGGTTATATTTATTTTTATTTAACACAACCGCTTTCGGGCCAACATCCATAGTCATGTACAATGATGAATAGATTGGACGACTATGTCAATCAAACTTCTACAGCTATAATACGTATGAACGAACACTAGTAAATACACTGAAAGGACATCTTAGCCAGAAATAAAAGTAAACCACCACATATAAAACATAGAGACACAATAGAATATCACTGATCAGATTTCTAATGGCTCTGGAACAGTTGTTTTTGCAACTCATAATATTGAGCCAGGTAAATGGGCAAAAACTCAGCATCAGTTACAAACTAAAATTTCACCTCTAAAGCTGAAATTCGCTAGTTACAAATAAAATTTCGGCTCTAGAGCTGAAGTTAGACAGTTACAAAACAAAAACTTCAGCTCTAGTCCGTCAGTTATAAAAATAATAACTTTCGCTCTAGAGCTGAAGTTTGCCAGTTACAAAACAAAAACTTCGCCAGTTACAAAATAAAAACTTCGGCTATAGAACTGAAGTTCGCCAGTAACAAAATTATATTTTTAGCTCTCATCAGGCCCGGCTACTAGAATGCTGAAGTTTTATGTGATTGCCTCTGTTACTTCAGCTCGTATGATAGATGTTATGCGAAAAAACGGGTACGCTTGTAAAAAAAATTTGCAAAGCGTGCACAGATTAAAACATGATACAAAAAGTGGATATAGATGCAAATGCCCCTAATATAATTACCTACTAAATAACCTCATTGTAAATATTGATCTTTAGGCCTTCTTCCCCTGTTTTTCACCAATCTATGGTCTTTCTTCTGAAGATCTATCAATACTGGGCATTTGACAATGATTAATTAAGGCTTGGCATGTTCATAGAATTTAAATACTAATTCTGGTAAAATAAACCGGATCCCATTTTTGGGGCAACCCGGTACCCGTAACTCGCTCCTTCCCTCACATTTTCTTTTTTCCTTTTTTAGCTATCATCCCCTTCCCTTACCCCCCCCCCCCCCCCCCATTCCTAACCAACTTTTCCATGCAATCGTGTATGCAACTTTATCAACGTTAACCTATTTCAATTTGCTTTCACATTATATTTCCAGTTTCATAACGTTGTAATTCTTTCCTTTTCCGGCATTAATGTAAATCTACAGTCAGTTTTACTGACGATAGTAATATTTATCTCTACCTGCATATTGATATTCAATATACAAACATGCAGAATAGTAATATATTTTTCCTTTGGAATGGCCCCTTTTTCCTCCATCATGATATTGCTTTTGTTTTTTAATTCTTTCTCTCTATATATGATTCTTTTTCTTTCTTGTTTATAATTCTTTCATTCTCCTAGCTATTATCAAGAGGATCACTCTATATAATTTTCCCTTTTTACAACAAAAAGATAATTGGGCTAACAAATTAAAGCCTTCTTGTTCCTGAGCTAGAACTTGGGTTTCGTGTTGTGGTGGTTGGGAGGAGAAGGGGGAGGCAGGATGAGATTGGTGGTGATCCAAATAGTGGTGGTGGCCCTTCTCTTCGTCAATAGTCACAGCTTCGCCAATGCCGACACAGATCCATCTGACGGTCAGCTTCAAATATCGGCTCCCCTTTACTCAAAATAAATAAATTATATAATTGATATAATCAAAGGACTGGTTGACCTTCCTGATGGCTCGGGCCCCCGGAAGGAGGCCTTCTTCGCCTTCCAACTAAGCTGCGCATGAAAGGGTCATTAGGAAACTAACCTATATTTCTTTTCTGGGAACTTCTGTCAACTAAGAAAGAATTTCATTGTCACTCAAACATACGTGGAACATTTAACGGTGTTTGATTGGGTACGAAGTTTAATAACGAATACTTATGATCCATAACAAACCATAAACAATCATGTAGCCATAAATTATCTCACTAAGAGTAAAATTAAAAGTTTAAAGTTAAATTATTTCTACTAAAAAAAATGTCATTTTCTTAATAGAATAAAAAGGAAAGTAGATTGGTTAACACGAAAATTTCTTTGATCACAGCCCCGTGTCAAATAGAATAGAGTGGAAGTGCTAGCTATTATACTGCAATGCCTCTTCTTTTCAATATTTTGTTTAATATTTCTTCTCAATCTTTTACGTCTTCTTGAGCCTAGGTATATTAGAAATAGTCCCTCTGTCCCATCGAGGTATCGATAAGGTATACACTATACTCTCCAGACCCCACTTGTGAGATTTTCCTAGGTTATCCTCGTTGTTGTTGTTGTATATAACTAATTTTCGCTGAAATGTCGAAAGAGTTCACAGAATGGCTTGATAAAATCACTTGTCACTTTGTAGCATGCTGGTCAAGGGTACAACATTTGGTCTATTTACAACTTAATTTCTCCTTTATTTAGTTTTATTTCCAGTTGTTCTTAATCTGTGTATCCATATACTAGTATTAGCTTCTTTTTTTTAAACCTGTTTTAATCTCTGTGTGTGTCTATTTATATATTCTCAATGAAACAAACCTTGATTTTCAGCTTCAGCCCTGAGAGTAATGTATAGCTCCCTAAATTCACCGGCGCAGCTTACAAATTGGAATTCATCTGACAGTAGTGATCCTTGTGGAGAGTCCTGGAAAGGCATTACTTGTTCCAGCAATAGAGTTACTGAAATGTAACATTAATCTATCTTCAGTTTCGATATTCGCATTTTTTGATTTGACAATTAATGTTGATGTTTAGTTTTCATATTTCAGACAGATTTCCGGTCTAGGGCTCTCTGGATCAATGGGATACCAATTAACTAGTCTTACATCTGTGACCAATTTGTAAGATTTATGCCTTTCAATTATTTCCTTAATTCCTTCTTTGATTTGTGTTTAAGTCCTAGAAATTGTAATATTTTGGGTACTTTAATTTGCAGTGACATAAGCAACAATAATCTGGGAAACCAGATACCTTATCAGCTTCCTCCTAATGTGCAGAGACTGTATGTGTTTTCATGTGTAATTTAATTTTCTGTCTCTAGTTCTTTTTTTTTCTTTTTTCTTTTTTGAATTTACTATACATACATCATTCTGACCAGTTGCCTCGTAACGCAGTAACCTTGCTGGTAATAGTTTTACTGGTGGCTTACCTTATTCGATTTCACAAATGACTTCCCTTCAATACTTGTAAGTGAAAATGTTAAATTAAATTTATCTATATAGGTGACCATTAGGCTCATTGTTCTAATTTCCTCTCCAATTGTTGTGTCTGGTTGTAGAAATGTCAGTCATAATCAAATTCAAGGAGAACTGAATGACATGTTTGGATCACTTTCTTCTCTCAACACATTGTAAGGCCGTCTCTTTATTTCTCCCCTTTCGTATATACATTGAAATTACCCTATCACGATTGAGAGTTCAACGTATAATGTGCTATTTTTGATAGATATATAGACTATCCCTTCAATTTATTACGCGAACTGTTGCCACCAAGTGTAAAAAGACCAAAGATGCCTGTTTGTCGCCATATCAATAATGAGAATGGGTTTGATCCTTGACCTGATGCATTGAAAATTTAGGTCCTCAAAGTATAATCAGCATAAAATTAGTCTTTGACATGTATCATTTGTTTCTTGGTTGATTACATTTATGCTTTGTCCATTGTTTCTTACTTTTGGTTGTTTACATTTATGCTTCAGGGATATCTCTTTCAATTCAATGACCGGTAAACTTCCTCAAAGCTTCCAGTCACTGACTAGTATGAAGAAAATGTAAGACCAGTATCTTCTGATTCATTACTGTACTGTATTGGTTGAGTACTGTCCTTCAAATACTGAAGTTCAAGTATTGTGTTGTGCAGCTACCTGCAGAACAACCAGTTTACAGGAAATATTGATGTCCTCGCCAATCTTCCTCTTGACAATCTGTGAGTTATAACGCGCATCTTTGTGTGTGTAAATGTTATCCCTGATGTCAAATGTCTCATTTCCAGGCTTTCTATAATTTATTGTTTGTCGTGTTGATTCCTTTATGCTTTAGGAATCTTGAAAACAATCAGTTTACTGGCGCGATACCGGAGAAGTTAAAAGGGATAATGCAGTGAGTGTCAGTACTTTGTAATTATTGTTCATCATTGATAGACAATAACTTTATTATTCAATTCATTGTGATACAATTGTAGAAGATCTAATAGTAACACAGGAAGCTCAGGGTCAGCGCCTCCATCTCCACCTAGCACATCCCCTGCGAATAGGTCCAGTAATCAAAGTCACAAATCCGGAGGCAATGGCAGACCTTCCACTAGTGGCGGTAGCAATGATAGAGATGAGAAATCTGGTATAGGCAGTGGAAGCGTTGCAGGTATAGTCATATCAGTTTCAGCAATTGGCGCAGTTGCAGTTTTCTTTATTATCAAGAAAAGACATAGAAAGCCGTCTACGGACATAGAAAAACTTGACGTTCAGCCATTCTCTCTTGATTCACAGGAAGGACAAGGTATATAATTTTGTGACTGCCGTTTTCTTTTGTTTTTGTTCATTGAGAGTAATATTTAGTCCAAATGTTATATATATATCTAAGTGGTTTTGTGAAATAGGGCATTAAAAGTTATGCTCTATTGTAGGCTTTAATTGGTTAATAAACTATTAATGTAGCATGCAAGGGATTTTCCCTCTTACTGAGGAGAAATAACTAAGAAGGAGCAAGCTTTACCATCACAATTAACAACTTGATGGACTAAAAAAGGTCCTATCTTCAAAAGAGGCAAGTTTCAAACTTAAAGCTGCAAAGACTTTATGTGAGAAATTCAGCAGATTTTAAAGCAGGTTCTTAGTTACTTGGTGCTTTTGAAGCTTAACAGTAGAAGGAAAGAATTGAATTTTATGCTCTCTTATGGTGGATAGGATCCTATCTTACCATGTTAGCAAATATCAATAGAGCAAAATCTATTGCGGTACATCAGTAAAATAAGATAAATTTGTTTTCAGCACCCTTATAAGCACAAGATTTTTCAGAAATGTAATTGCCTTATAAGAGCGCTCATAACTCGGGATGCAAGTTCCATAAAAAGGAATGATCAATTCTCTTTCCCTTATGGAACTTCATTTGTAACATGGTGTTTCATACTTCTTAGGCCTTATCTCAATTTCTTTAAATTTTGTATTGTCATGTGATCAGAGTTCCAGCTTGCATTTGCCCCTTTTACTTATATTGGTTTAGGTTTTGTGTTAGCTTTTGAACCTGGATTTTATACTCATCACCTATTCTTTGCTGCAGAGATGACACTTAGCCAAAAATCCTCCACAACAAGCATGAAAGCTGTTGAAACTCCCACCTCGGCGACTCTAAGACCTCCACCCATCAATCATCATAAATCCTTTGATGGAGATGCTATTTCAGCAAAACCCATTGTTCCTCAGAATAAAACTCATACAGCTCAAATGAAAGTTGCGCAATTTTCATTTGCAGACATACAGATGGCTACTGATGGCTTCAGTGTTAAAAACCTCATCGGTGAGGGATCCATTGGGAGTGTATATCGGGCTCACTTTGATAATGGCGAAGTAAGATCTCTTTCTTGAGAGTATCTATAAAAGGAAAAAGAAATTCATTCATATGAATTTAGTTTATGCATGACGAAATCTATAAGAGATGCAATTGTAACTTCAAGCAAGTTGGGTTAAAGTGATAGAGAAATATTTCAAGAAAAAGATTCATGTTTTGAAATTATGTTTGTTCTAATAACTAGTCCTAATTGCAGCTACCATTCCCTATGCTCATATTAGTGATCCAAATCATTTAAGTTCCTAATATTATTTGAAATGCTGTAGGTTCAGACTATCAAGAAAATTAATTCAACTGAGCCCCGGAATCCTGAAGTTTTTCTAAATATGGTTTCTGACATATCTCGGCTGCATCATCCAAATGTGACTGAACTGGTTGGTTATTGTTCAGAACACGGGCAATACCTGTTGATTTATGAATTCTATAGAACTGGTTCGCTGCATGATTTCTTGCATCAGGCGGATGAAGAAAACAGCACGCGACTAACATGGGATAGCCGACTCAAGATTGCACTTGGCACAGCAAGAGCACTAGAGTGAGCTTCATAACCTACAAAATTACCTTCATGGGGCCTCGCATAAAATTAATGCAGTGTGATACAACCTTTTATGAGGTTTTGACTAGCTAATTAATTTAAGCATCTTTTGCAGGTATCTACACGATGTTTGTTCGCCATCTTTAGTTCATAAAAATATCAAATCTGAAAATATTTTACTTGATACTGACCTCAACCCTCATCTATCAGACAGTGGGTTAACAAACCTTGTTGCTGATGTAGATCAGGTAACCCTTGTGTTGTGTGCTTTACTGGAAAGTGTTCTTTCCTTTTTTTCTTTTTTAAAAAAAAATATTCTCATGCATAATTCATGCAAATCTTTTTGATGGATTCAAGTGCTTTGTTGCCTGCTCTTCTGTAGTTCTATACCATTCAGTAGGTTTAAAAATTTTACTGTGCACAATTTCCTAAAGTTCCACATCAATATCTTCTAAGTGGTTTCGACTTGGACTTTCCTTTTTTCTCCCTACAGGGATTGAACTATAATACGGAATCTGGATATGGCGCACCAGAGGCTGCTATATCTGGGAAGTGTACCACGAAGAGTGATGTATACAGCTTTGGAGTGGTTATGTTGGAACTTTTTTCTGGACGAAAACCTTTTGATAGGTAAAGTTGTTTAACCACCTACGGTTTCCAATCAAATTCTGTTGTAGACAAAGAAAAAGAGAATTTAGATGGATTTTTCCTAAAATAATATGTTTGCTCTTCTCTACTCAGCTCAAGACCAAGATCTGAACAGTACTTAGTTAGATGGGCAACCCCTCAGCTCCATGATATTGATGCCCTGGAAAAGATGATCGATCCAGCGCTTGATGGACTCTATTCTGTTAAATCTCTGTCACGGTTTGCTGATGTTATTGCTCTCTGTGTCCAGGTAATACATATTTTGTGTTGAGAGTGAGTCAAACTGATAAATTCCCTATATATAGCATGTATTTTTCAAGAATGTAGCTTCTTAAATCGCCTGTCTTATCTCAATGGTAATTGTCTATGTTATGCCAGCCCGAGCCTGAGTTCCGGCCACCAATGTCAGAAGTGGTTCAAGCATTGGTTCGGCTAGTGCAACGAGCGAACCTGAGCAAGAGGTTACACGGTATTGATCAGGACTGAGGAGAAGAAAGAGCTGTTCAAGACTAAGAAACTCGGTTCCAAGCAACAATGACTCACTCTGTTGACTATTCCAGCTAATGGTTTCCCCTAAATTCTTTGCTGTTTATGGGAGATTACCTGAAGCTGATCAGTACAGCAAGATCTTGCGCGTTGCAATATTTTCGATTAATACCAGATCCTAACATTCCTAAATTATCTTGACTTATGAGAGAACCTTATTAACACATACATTATTGTACTTTATACCGGCTTTTGTAATCTGCTCACCAATATTGTTAGCCCAGGCAAGTTAATTGACATCTGACAGATAAATGTGCAACTCAGAAACCTGAAAATTTTCCATGTCAACTGAAATATACGGTTGAAGGTGCCACTCTTCAGAAGAAATAACAAACCTGAAAATTTCATGTTAGACCAAAAAAAGTATATTACAAATTTTTAGGGAAGTGAACCAAAACTGAGCATAACACACTTTAGGTGATCATTATGTTGCATGCTAGGCTAGATTTTACTATTTCAATGCTGATCCACGGACAATATGACATACCTCTAGATACACAGGTACTTGTAAAAAATATTTGTTATGAAATAATGAAAGAACAAGAGCAATATTGCAAAGAAAGAGAGAGAAGAAATTCTTATTGAATTTTGGGATGATTTACAATGGGGTAAGACCCTCTATTTATAGGAGAAATATGACTTAGTCACAAAGTAAAACTCTCCACAAGATAGACATTCACTCCAAATAGAATTCTAGACATTCACTCCAAATAGAATTCCATTTTTAACACTCCCCCTTGAATGTCTACTCAATAAGTAATGTGCCTCATTAAAACCTTAACTAAAATAAAACCCAATGGGAAAAAAAAATTTAGAAAAGGAAAAAGAGTACACATATCTAATAATACGCCTTTTGGTTGCCTCGTTAAAAACCTCGCAAGGAAAACCTAGTGGGACAAAACCTTGTAAGGGAAAAAGAGTGCGACACGCATTAACTCCCCCTGATGAGAGCATCAATTCACATCCTTAAGCCTTCGCATCCTGATCTTGTACACTAGCTTCTTGAAGGTTGACGTTGGTAGAGATTTTGTGAATACATCAGCCATATTATCACTTGAACGAATCCATTGCACATTAATATCACCATTCTTTTGAAGATCATGTGTGAAAAATAACTTTGGTGAAATGTGCTCTGTCCTATCTCCTTTTATGAATCCTTCCTTCAGTTGAGCTATGCATGCTGCATTGTCTTCATACAAAATAGTGGGTAACTTGTCACATTTCACACCATATTTATCTCGAATAAGATGTATTATAGACCTCAACCACACGCACTCTCGACTTGCTTCATGAATAGCAATTATCTCAACATGATTAGATGAAGTAGCCACAATTGATTGCTTAGTCGATCGCCACGATATGGCAGTGCCTCCACAGGTAAACACATAACCTGTTTGAGATCGAGCCTTGTGTGGGTCGGATAAATACCCAGCATCAGTATAACCAACAAGATCGGGACTGCAATTGTTGCCATAAAATAAGCCAATATCGGTAGTCCCTTTAGATACCGCAATATGTGTTTGATCCCATTCCAATGTCTCTTTGTGGGAGCAGAGCTATATCTTGCTAAGACATTAACTGAAAAAGTTATGTCGGGCCTTGTAGTATTGGCAAGATACATTAGTGCACCAATTGCACTAAGATATGGTACTTCAGGACCAAGTAGCTCTTCATTCTCTTCTTGAGGTCTGAATGGATCTTTGTTCACATCAAGTGATCGAACAACCATCGGAGTACTTAATGGATGTGCTCCATCCATGTAAAACCGTTTCAATACCTTTTCTATGTAGGTAGATTGATGAACAAAAATTCCATTTGCCAAATGTTCAATTTGCAAACCAAGACATAATTTTGTCTTTCCGAGATCTTTCATCTCGAATTCCTTCTTTAAATAATCAATTGCCTTTTGGAGTTCTATAGGAGTTCCAATAAGGTTTATGTCATCAACATATATGGCAAGTACAACAAATTTCGATGTTGTTTTCTTTATGAAAACACATGGGCAAATGGCATCATTTATATAGCCTTCCTTTAATAAATACTCACTAAGACGATTATACCACATTCGTCCTGATTGCTTTAGACCATACAAAGATCTTTGCAATTTGATTGAAAATATTTTCCGGGATTTTGAATTATTAGGCATTTTGAAGCCCTCGGAAATTTTCATGTATATCTCATTATCAAGTGAGTCGTAAAGGTAGGCGGTAACCACATCCATTAAATGCATGTCAAGTTTTTCATGGACAACAAAACTAATGAGATAACGGAATGTGATAGCATCCATAACGGGTGAATATGTCTCTTCATAATCAACACCAGGCCTTTGTGAAAATCCTTGTGCAACAAGGCGTGCCTTATATCTTTGTACCTCATTTTTCTCATTTCTCTTGCGTACAAAGACCCATTTATAGCCAACAGGCTTAACACCATTAGGTGTTTGGACTACAGGCCCAAAAACTTCACGTTTTGCAAGTGAATTCAACTCCGATTGGATTGCTTCTTGCCATTTTGGCCAATCAAGTCTTTGTCGACATTCTCCAACAGATTGAGGTTCAAGATCCTCATTTTCTTGCATAATGCCGGATGCAACATTATATGCAAAGACATAATCCACCACTATATCCAATCGATTCAAATTTGTCTCAATATCGATTGGATTTATTGATAGTTCCTTATTTTCTTGAGTCTCGGGCTCGGTGGATTCCTCATGAATCTCAGAATTTATTAAGTCGTGGATTTCTTCATGAGATTCTTTCATAGTGTAATTTTGATCATTTATTTTCCTTTCTCTAGGATTTCGATCTTTGGAACCTAACGGTCTGCCACGTTTCGGTCGTGCTTTTGACTCATTAGCTATGACACTAGAAGATTGTCCAATAAGGACATCAATACGGATTGGAACATTCTCCGCAGGGATATGTGATTTTGTTATCCTTTTCATATCCGTAAATGCATCGGACATTTGATTTGTTATTCTCTGCAAATGAATAATCTTTTGTACCTCTTTTTCACAAATAGAGGCACGTGGATCAAGATGAGATAATGATGGATTTTTCCACAAAATTTCCTGTTTGGTTTCACCAACTTCTCCCCCTAATTTGGGAAAAGTGTCTCATCGAATCGACAGTCTGCAAATCGTGCAGTAAACAAATCTCCCGTTAATGGCTCGAGGTAGCGAATAATGGAGAGCGATTCAAACCCAACATATATTCCTAACCTTCTTTGCGGGCCCATTTTGGTGCGATATGGCGGTGCTACAGGCACATATACCGCGCATCCAAAAGTTCTTAAATGGGATATATTAGGTTCATGACCCAAAACTAATTGCAACGGGAAATATTTATGATAATTTGTCGGTGTAAGACGAACTAGCATTGCTGCATGCAAAATGGCGTGACCCCAAACAGAAGTGGTCAGCCTCGTTTCATGAGTAACAGTCTTGCTATCAATTGCGTACGTTTAATTAAAGACTCTGCAAGACCATTTTGAGTGTGAACATGAGCTACAAGATGTTCCACTTTTATCCCAATTGATAAGCAATAATCACTAAATGCTTGGGATGAAAACTCAGCAGCATTATCAAGTCTAATAGACTTAATTGGATTATCAGGAAATTGTGCCCGTAATCGAATTATTTGTGCCATTAATTTTGCAAACGCGAGGTTGCGAGATGACAATAGGCACACATGGTACCATCTAGAGGATGCGTCTATCAAGACCATAAAATATCGGAATGACCCACTAGGTGGGTGAATAGGTCCACAAATGTCCCTTTGTATACGTTCCAAAAACGCAGGGACTCAATTCCAACCTTTGTTGGTGATGGTCTAATAATTAACTTGCCTTGATAACAAGAAGTGCAAGAAAATTCATCATTTAAAAGAATCTTTAAATTCTTTAATGGATGCCCATTTGAGTTTTCTATGATTCGTCTCATCATAATTGATCCAGGGTGTCCCAATCGATCATGCCAAAGTACAAAAGTATTGGAATCGGTAACCTTTTGGTTTACAATAGAATGTGCCTCAATTGCACTAATTCTTGTCCAATACAGGCCACAAGACAAAGATGGGAACTTCTCAATAGCCCTTTTCTGGCCGGAGACATTTTTGGTAATGATGAGATATTCAAGATTATTCTCATCTATTGTCTCAATATGATATCCATTTCGACGGATATCTTTAAAACTCAACAAGTTCCTCTTGGACTTGGAGGAGAACATTGCATTCTCTATGATAAGTATTGTTCCAATAGGCAGAATTATAGTAGCTCTTTCAGAGCCTTCAATTAATTTACTACTACCAGAAATTGTAGTAACATCTGCCTTACACATACTTAAATGAGAGAAATATTTCTTCTCTTTGAATATTGTATGTGTTGTACATGAATCAATTAAGCAAATATTTTTACAATTGAACTTTGATCCAAGTTTGCTTTGTAGGATATCCATGTCTGTTTCCAAAACGAGAAGATATTGGAGTCATATTAGCACATTAACACATAATTCATGGTTAAGTAACGAAAGGACTTCATGTTAAAAAAAAATGTTCAAAGTTATACGTGTAACCTTAATTGATATCCTCCTTGAAGAAAAGGGCTTTGCTTGAACACAAATATTAAAAGTGCAACATATATTTCTGAACTGTTATCGAATTGCTATTGGAACTAATTTTCTGTTTTAGACAGAATAATATAATACTAGTATTTAAGTATTGAAAAACAGAAACAATCTAATTTGGTACTACTAGTAAATATTGGAAAAAAAAATTGGATGGTAGTGACCAACTATTATGTTAATGAAAGAGATACATTTAAAACAACTGTACATATTGCCATATTTGAATCAAATACGTGTGTAAAAGAAATAGGCAGGCTAGATACGTTCTGTTTAAGTTTTCATCCTCTCATACAGTTAATGTTAAAAGAATCACATAAATATCCAGGAAAACCAAGCAACTTTTAACATTATCTCATAAAACAAATAATACTATTGGTACTAATGACTACTACTCAGGTAAAGAATTATGATTACATGAAGTTTATTCACTAACTATTATAAATAGGCAAAAATAAAAATTAAAACTACTCAATCATCTTTAACCACGGATCCATCACCAATCAAGTGGTCTATTTTTCCATCAGGGCGCTCAAAAAAATCTGCCACATCCAAGTGGGTGATATCAAAATCATTGTCAGAGACAAAATTGGCTTCAGGGCCTTTATTCTTTAGAGATGCTTGATAAAGATCAACCAAATGTCTTGGTACACGGCAAAATTTTGCCCAATGCCCTTTTCCACCACAACGATAACATTCAATTTCTGAATCATTTGTTTTTGACTTCTCATCTTTCCCTTTCCACCTTTTGTGGTTATTTCTCTTTGGGGGATGATTAACACCAGGAAAATTTCTTCCTTGTTTACGGCCACGGCCGCGGCTACGTCCATGATCACGATCACGACTACGGATAGAGTCATGACCACGACTATGATCACGATCACGAATGCGAATAGAGTCACGACCTTTTTCACGCTTAGCATAATGAGAATATACCTCATCCACTTCAGGCAATGTTGTAGACCCAGTGAGTCGATTTTCGTAATTTCTCACGAGCAAGTCATTGTTTCGCTCGGCCACAAGAAGAAGAGAAATCAGCTCAGAGTACTTCTTGAAACCTTTCTCTCTGTACTGCTGTACTAATATTATTTCATGAAACGATGTAAACGTTTTCTCAAGCATATCATAATCACCGATAGTATCTCCACAGAGTTTCAATTTAGAAGTAATTCTGAACATCGCAGAATTATATTCAGAAACAGATTTAAAGTCTTGGAGCCTCAGATGAGCCCAATCATATCGTGCTTGTGGAAGGGTGACCAACTTTAAGTTGTCATATCTTTCCTTTAAGCCATTCCACAAAATAAGTGGATCTTTGACCGTGAGATATTCAATTTTCAACCCTTCATCAAGGTGATGGCGCAAGAAAATCAAGGCCTTAGCATAGTCTTGGGTGGATGCTTTATTTCTGTCTTTAATGGCGTCTCCAAGACCCATTGCATCTAAGTGGATTTCAGCATCCAACACCCATGTCATATAGTTCTTGCCCGAAATTTCAAGGGCAACGAACTTTCTTTTCATAATGTCAGCCATAATTAAAAAGAGGAGAAAAATTACCTTAATCTTCTGAAAGAGCTTCTTGAGACGGTAGAGTCTCGTGCTGATAACGTGTTATGAAATAATGAAAGAACAAGAGCAATATTGCAAAGAAAGAGAGAGAAGAAATTCTTATTGAATTTTGGGATGATTTACAATGGGGTAAGACCCCTCTATTTATAGGAGAAATATGACTTAGTCACAAAGTAAAACTCTCCACAAGATAGACATTCACTCCAAATAGAATTCTAGACATTCACTCCAAATAGAATTCCATTTTTAACAATATTGTAATATTTTACTGCGAGGTCAACTGAAAGAGCAGCTCCAAGGTAAAGATAGTTCGCAAATATAAATGTCACCTAAGTTGACATGTGCACACATTCTTCATAAGCTTACCCGACCTCATCAGCTTGCCTTCCGTCATGATCACATTCAACCCCCCCCCCCCCCCGACTCAACGTCGTCGTTGAAGTTTGCCTCACCATCTTACTAAAGGAGATTTGGCTCTAATACCATATTTGTCATGACCCAAGCTCATGGCACGTGTTGTCCGCTTTGGGCCTATGAGTTTGTCCTTTGGGCTACACCACATCGAGCCCCAAAAGCGTGTATACCGTGTCATACCTTATAAAGTTATTCACTTTCTTCTCTCATTCCGCTATGGGATTCACCTAAAGCATGTCAATCCTACTTGACCCGCCCTCCATCATAGAAAACCAATTTATCATTTGCAAAAAGATGGCAATTTGATTCAGCACATAGCAACACTACAAGATATAGCAAGTAGGTTGTTAGCGTGCGAGCTATTCTTCTTTTATATATATATCTTAACGTAGAATGTGTATGACAACTTTCGCTTTAGAAGGTGCACTTGTGTCTTGAGAAAACACCTGCGGAAGTACTGTTGCTAGCACAATTTCTGAACGCGAGCAGAAGGTATTAGACAAATTAGGACATAATTGCTTTATGCCAGTACGATAATAACAGCTCTACTTTGCCAATAAGATAATTATCATTACTAGCTGAAGAACTGACAGAAGAAGAAAACATTATCCAACACACACACACCCCATGGGTATAAAATTAAGATAAGTGAAAGGGAAGCTATCAGAGATTACAGTTTCTTAGATTTAACTCAAAACACCAAATCATCATGCATTACTTTGCACAAATCAGTCCGGTGTTTTTGTTGGCAACAAACAGAAGCATCCAGAGATTAATAATAAGGTACAAAGTCTAATGGACAACTGGATGGTGAAACTGAGTATACAGCATAATTCTCATATCGAGCACACAGGATAACTAAATATCAAACAGCAATGTCAGCCCGTTCCTGCCAATGCTCCATTGTTTCTCCAGGGATGCCGAAAAGAAAGTAGCGTAATCAATTGTAGACCATGTACTTCGGTGTTGCACTGAATTTCTGATATCCTTTAATGACTTTATTGACAGCATCTAAAAAGTCTTTCTCTGTAACAGTTTTCCTCCTTGCTCGAATAGCATACATTCCAGCCTCCGTGCACACACTTCTTATGTCAGCTCCTGGAATAAAAGGAATCAGTGAAAAAGTCAAAACAGTGCCCCTGTCTGGTATTCGTACATCTGATCACTACAATATTTTTATATAGTAAGTGAAACATACAAGTGAACAGTGAACTTGTCACTTCTCTTTTATGTGAAAGCAAAAACCCTCTCTAGAATATCAACCATCACCCTCTATGAATTCCACAAATATCCATATACTCATTACATAGACATCCATCGGCCACAACCACAATCCTTGTATTATTGAAATCCATAAAGTTAGCAAAAGCAACAAACTTATCGTGAAATTCACCTTCAAATACATCAAATTTAATTATATATCAACCTCTTCCAACTTCTCCTCCTGGTAATGCTATACCTTAGCTTTGGCTTTAATTGGTTGATGGACAAGCTCACAAAGATTTCAATGTGCAAGTACTCACCCTAGAATTCCTATTGGCATAACAGCATCAAACATTGTGTGTGCTATAATCTCAATTCTCCCACAAAATTAGGTATTTCAACCCCAATATTTATGCAAAATATTTTTGGTGTCATACACCAACCCCGCCACCCACTATGTGGGGTTACACTGGGCACGACGTTGTTGCATACACAATAATTCACTGGAATAGAACAGCTCAAGATTCTGCTGTTGAACAGTTCGAGTTTACAATTTTAAAATCTCTGAGAAATAAAAGAAGTCTGTGATAAATGTAATAAAAGTAAAGTTGGATTCCAAATGTAACCAGAAAATAATGGGATTGGGATAAATGGAACAACAGTGACTTTGCTGTTATACTTTACAAAATACAACCTCATACATTGAAGCAACTTGTGCAACTCGTGATGTAGACTACCAAAGGACTATATTCCCTTACTCTCATTTTGACTCGGTACAACAATTAGATGAAAGGATCGATTTGTGCAATGTTCAACAGGAAACATGAGCAAGTTAGTTTTATTTTCCCCAAGAACAGGGAAACAGTAAAGTTACACCCAGAAAGTTCGACACCTTAAATTTTAATTATGATTTGTCTATGTTGGTACTAATAAACAGAATCTGAAAGTTGTAGAACTAGGTTTGATAAAGAAAACATCAGTCTTCAAAATTAAATTCTTGTGTAAGTCAATGTATATGAGAGATTACCGGTAGAGTTTGGGCAGAGACGTGCCAAAAGTTCAAATCGAATATCCCGCTCACAGTTCATTGTCCGTGTATGAATCTTAAAAATCTGGGTCCTACTCTCTAGATCAGGCAGACCAAATTCAACTTTGCGGTCCAAACGTCCGGGACGTAGCAATGCTGGATCAAGAGTATCGGGCCTGCAAAAAAAAAGCAAAAAACAAAAACAAAATGGAGTTACTATTTGAGAAAGAGGAACAAGCTGCAAACTACAAATCAGTAGTTAGCTACCAAAAATCAATAAACTGATAATTTTATTTCTTTTTACCACAAGTCAACTTCATATGAATGGAAACAACTAAGAGTCCAAAGAGTACGGGCAAAATCACCTCAGCAAGAAAGATAATCAAATGCTATACCACACAGTCAAAAGCAGCAGAAATACTTTATATAGTTCAGTCAGATGTGGCATTTTGCTAGGAAAGTTCATGCAAAATCAAAATATACATCAAAATGTATGCTATGGAGGTCAAATGCATAATAGATAAGCAAATAAAAGCAGTAGGTTGGCGAAAGAGAAAGACATGGATATGACACCCAGTTTGCATCACTCATTTATCATAAGCTGCAATAAATCACAAAGTTGTCCCAACTCCTGCAACCCACGAGAGAGACTACTAAATCAAAAAGTTAAACATAGAGGGAAACACTAACCTATTGGTCGCCATGAGAACTTTAATATTCCCACGAGCATCAAATCCATCTAGTTGGTTCACAATTTCAAGCATGGTGCGCTGAACCTCATTGTCTCCGCCTACACCATCATCAAATCTTGCACCGCCAATAGCGTCTACTTCATCGAAAAAGACAATGCACGCTTTCTTAGAGCGTGCCATCTGCCATGCAAAACAAACGTAATCAGCAATCAAAACTACAAAGAGTTGCTATAAAGTTGCCCACAACGTTACATCTAACCTGGAATAGTTCACGAACCATCCGAGCTCCCTCTCCAACATATTTCTGAACAAGCTCACTACCAATAACACGAATAAAGCAAGCATCTGTTCGATTTGCCACTGCTCTAGCAAGCAGAGTTTTCCCAGTACCAGGAGGACCATAGCAGAGAACACCCTTTGGGGGATCAATTCCAAGTTTCACAAACTTTTCAGGGTGAAGCATGGGCAACTCAACAACCTGTAGTTAAAAAGAAAAATTTCATCAAGCAGGCAGAAAGAGAAATCTAGTTTGCAAAGGTCAAAAAGATACAATATAAGGAATGTGAAGCAGAACAGGGTCAGAGTCGGACAACTACAACTACTACGCCTCAGTCACAAACAAGTTGGGATAGACAGATAATACTATAACAGAAGATCATGAGTACCTCTCTCATCTTTTCAATTTGTTCCTTGCATCCACCAACATCATTATATGTTACATCAGGCTTTTCCTCAACTGTCATCATGGTAACACTAGGATCAATTTTGGGGGGCAATGGAATCTGAATCTGATATTTATTCCTATCAACCCTGCAAGAATAACAATATCGTCAAAAGACTCTAACAAGATTCCATAAAGTAGAAGGTTTGGCTAGTTCATTATTCTTAACATACACAACTACATTTTCCCGCTAAATCTTTGTACCACCTATAAAACAAGAGATTGACTAGCACTTAGGTATCTCCAATACGAAAAGAAAGCCAAACAATTTAATGTCATTCCACAAGGAATTAAACACTTAATACTGTCATAAGACTCAAATGTCAAGCTTTAGGAGCAACAATAAGCAAAGGTCACATTTTATTAGTTTAGGTGAATCCACCAATCAGGTGAGCCCACAAATCAGGTGAGCTGCCATATATGTTGCAAAAGTTCCAGTTTATCATCCCCATATACAGCAACGGATATTAGTTGCTGAAAATCCTTACTAGTTCTCAGTAAAATCACTACTAGCATTCTGAGGGATCTTGATGTTGCAGTAACTCTCTTCTTTTGACAAATCACACTAGGTGCAATATGACACAGGACTCCCATCATTTCAAATGCAGTTACCAGAAGACAATACATAATGACTGTTGTTATTGAAGAAAACAAATTCAGGGGCATTTTATCTTTTTAGGTTGTACATATTCAATGGAGAGAGAGAGACGGAGGGAGAATAAGCATCTACCCGACTCGCATGCCTTCTTCTATATCGGTTGGTGAAACTTTGTCACCTAATCCAACAACAAACTGCAGGAATAAAATGAGATAGTCAGATAAGGTGTTCAGGGGGGCTCCTTCATTAAAGAGAGAACGAAGTCAACAAACAATGCCGCACAAACTCCATTGATGTCTATAAAGACAAAGTCATACATCCAACCCCAAAGAAGAAGAGTAATACTCTTCAAATTGATGACATAATAACACGGAAAACGTCAATATATTTTCTTAAAAGAAAACGAAGAGGGAAAATAATTGCTTTACAATCATGAGGACTACATTCCTTGCAAGTTTAAATTTGAACCTGTTGATAACCATACACCTCAGAGTTGTCAAGCTTACACCTTATTTGTTGGTAACAAAAACATTCCATACTTTATACAGCCAGATATAGATTTCTGAACACTGTTCTCCAGAGGAAAACGGTAAACCTGGCTTCACAGGCATCCTCCTTCCAGGTACCCCCATTCACCAATCGAGATGTTGCTAGAAATCAGAACTGAGCACAATACATTCACACAAACCAAAGGAATAGACTATGGCGAGACCCTTTCAACAGAGGCAAAGGTCATTTCTATTAGAATCTTACTTTCCTTTGGCTACACAGAGATCATGGCCATTGTATCAGTTCTATACTGGAAAGCATACCTTTGCAATTTGCTTGACATTTATAACATATTTTGCATCTTCAGTATTGGGGCTAATTATCTTCGTACATCTGGCAACCTGCACCAGAAGAAATTCAATTAATGCTTTGGAGTACTTGATTAATAAAAGAACTACGAATCGGAATTACCATAAAACCAAACCTGAAGAGGTTGCTCCTCCTGCATCATCTGTTTATCAGAAACCAGATCCCATTGACTTGGTGCAGCTAGCCCAGTGTCAGACTCCTTAATACCTATTAGTAAATTAAAAAAGATGTAGTTGACGAGAATATGCAACAAAGAAACACAAGGTTTTCAAGATTAAAAACGAAGTTCCTAGACATAATCAAATACAAATCAAGAAGAGACATAGCACATACCACATAAATCATTTATCTTTTTGGCCATTTCCTTGATTTCCTTTTCAGCTTTCTTTATGCTTGTGGAATAAGGTCCCAATCCCTGCATAAATCATAATATTATTTAGCACAAAGTTGATCTTAATGAACAAACAACCACCACGCCATTCTGGACATTGCAAAAGGAACAAAGAATTTTTTCAAGAAAAAGAGGAAGCTACTATGTAATTGGCTAAGTTAAAATCACAATGAATCTTGAAAAGTAAACTAAGGCAGATAGTATAGTTGTGGCATAATGGTGCCAAATTGTGCAACACTTCACAAGGACGAAACGCCACTTAGGAATAGGAGTAGAATAATTTATTATGAAAACGAAAAAAGAAAAAGATGAATAAGAAAATTAATTCTATTTTCAAAGAGTGGCAACACCGAGGCAACTTATCCATGTTTAACAGAAGACCCTCAATACTCTAGAGTAACATAAAGCGACCATGCTCCCGGAAAGTAGCTCAACGGCAGGGGCATAGCTATTAAGATGGATGGAACTTACGGGGGTGTGGAAGATCTCCAACTAGAAGTACAAAAGCAGATAGCAACAAATACGGAACACGGAAGCCGTATCAGCCAACCATATACCGCTGCAATTACCCAACTTCGTAGAAGAATAGACCAGATACAGACATAACTCATAATTACGGATATAATTGTACTGGTATGTTTCCACCTTCAAAGGCTTCAAACTAGGCACGTGGTTAGGTAGACTTAACATGTCTGGTTTTTTCATTGCTACAGGTGATTGGAAAGGACTTGATTTTGAGTTTAAATCAATTCTAAGCTGCAAAATACAAAACTTAAGCAGCACAAAAAGAAAAGAAGAAAGAGCAAATATAAACAAAAAAAGTAAAATTATGGACCTCTCGACCATAAAAAATTAGTTTATACCATGAGCAAATCTGGTTGAGAGTCACAAGGGATTTAACAGTTACATGGCTGCATACTCAGTCAAGCACACACAACTGCTCAAGGGCTTGTTAATGAGGAGGCAAAGGCATCCAATGATTGAAATTTTCTGGTTCCCAACCCCCAAACCCTTGGTAATACACCAAACATAACTTTAGAGGTTGTTACTAGCTTAGTGTTCATCAAATTCGTTTATTTTTTTTAATAAGATAAGCTTTTATTTGAAAGGTATCAAGATGGTACTGAGTTACAACAGTCCAACATCTTCCACTAACATAGAAACTACAAATCTTCTAACAAGTCCAAGTATAGAGTTCATCAAATTCTTCTAAAAAGTCCTAGCTCATTATTGTTCATCAAATTCTAAACCACCTGAACAAAACAACAGTAATAACAATAATATAATTTTGCAAAATTCTCGATATTATCTCAATAGTCAGCAATGAAGAATTAATAACTCAAAGAAAACAGGAAAAAATCAGGAATGCAAGAAGTTAGGGTTATAAATGAGTACATAAGTCTTGAGAAGAGCAATATCATCTTCATCAAGTGGGGGAGGGTTCTTCTCGTCCTTGATCTCATCCTCGATATCTGCTGCGGGTGCCATCGATTTTCAGATGCGTTCGTTCTTCTCACAAAAAAGATCTGTATTTTAATTTTTCTTGAGAAACAAGCAGTAAAGGAAAGTATCAGCACAAATGAGATCTTTCATTTTATAAAACCCAATGCACGGTGCTTTGTTGGGCCGGGCATTATCCGACTGGCTCAACGGGACAAATTCAAATATAGCCACTTTTAAAAGTGGTCGCTCAAAAATAATCCAGTTTCAAAAGTAATCAAAATTTAGTCATTTTTTATGTAAAGATAAATCGAACAAAAATACTGTTCAAAATTCAAAAAAATACTCCAGCATAATAGACCGGAGTTCATAGTCTAATATACTGGAGTTCCAATATAATATACCGAAGTTTAGCGCACCGGTGCTCCAGTCTCCATCAAAGTATATTGGTCCAGCATAATATGCTGGAAGTTCATATACATGTGCACCAAACTCTAGTATATTATGCTGGACTGGTCTCTATTGCAACAAAACAGTGACTATTTTTCATTGATTTGGTAAACACTTACTTTTTTTGTATACCAGTCCGAAAACTAACTAGACCGTGCTATTTTTACCGGCTCAACACGAAATAAAAGGCCTAGCTCATTCTTAAATTAGATCGATCACTTTCTTCTTGGGCTCAACTGAACATAATAAAAGAATGAGATAATAAATTATACATAATCATACATACATTAAATGAATTATATATATACTCTACATCCGCCGATTATTTTTAGCTTAAGATTGATGAACCAAAGATAGAGATCCTTCCCTTACAACTATTTTTCAATTAGTCGCTGAGAGTGAGAGGAGTCGTAGGAACTCACATTACCTTTTACGGCGTTGCTGATCTGATCTTTTCTTTTCTGGGAGTGGGTGAGACAAAATTTTCTTAGTCTTTCGCTTTTTCGGTGATATCTATACGAAGGAATACATGTCTCAAGGTAAACAGGAGTTTCCAGATCAAGCGAAATGATACCGGTGAAACGGATGCTAGCTTGAAGACCGCCGCAGAACGAAGTAACGCTATCGGTTAAGGCCTCACCGAACTTTTATAAAATTAGGTGAGGGTCTGTTTCGGTTAATTCTTCAATTACTACATATACTTCCCCTGGATTTTCTCTTGAAATGTTAATATCCCACATCGGTTGGGAAGTAAATTGGGTTAGTATTTCACCATATAAAAGAAGGCCTAATGTTTAGGATTTAAACACACCCCTCATTTGTCTTCTTATCTTCTTAAGGCATTTGTATCTTCTCTCTTTAATATTATTTCACTTGTATTTTTGGAGTGAAATAAGATATTGGTTGTGTCCGAGGAGTAGGCAAAATTAGCCGAACATCGTAAATTCTGGTGTTCCTTTTATTGTTGCTTTATTGTTTTATTTATTATTTGGTGGCTGCCATAATTTTGGTATAGTAGTTGTGACTCATTCATACTATATACATTTGGCTTCCACAACAATTGGTATTAGAGCCAAGGTACTGTCTAAGCATGCTCTGTGGTTGCAGCATAGTCTGATCTTCCATCGGAAAAGATTTATCTTGGTAAATGAGTCAATGTTCTATTTGAGTATGCTCTGTGGTTGCAGCTCAGTCTAATCTTTCACACCAGAAAGGAAATAATCTTGATTTTTGCCGTCAGCTATTAAATAATACTAGTATATGTACCCGCACGATGCGTGAAAAGTTATAAAATTAAAAAATAATAAGAAATATTACTTGAAATGGTAATGAAAAGTGGTCAAAAATAAATATGTTATTAGTTAATGAAAGTAACAACCTCTACTTCTTAAAACATATTTGGAACAAAAAAAAATAGTCACAATATTTAAGACTCTATAATATATGTAAATCATTGTCTCTGTTCAATTAGCTTGAATTTATTACATAAAATAAAATAAAATAATGAGCTTTACGAATAAAGCATTCTCGTGGAACTCCATCTTTCTCTGTAATATAATTTTATGCAAATGCTAACTGAACTCACTTTTCGCAACAAGTTCCACAAAATTGTTTGGTTGCTATGGCTAAAAACTTTATATGACAAATGAATTCATGCAATGATCAAAGATCGAACATCAAAGATCAAACTTTGTATAAACTTGTATGATTTCTGTCTTCCACAATCAAAGTTGTTGTTTATCAATGTATGACTTTAACACTTTCTGAATAGTTAACTCGATGCTCAAAACTTACAAAAATATTACAACAGTGATGACGACAGAATTTGGCAAAGAAATACGGGCAGTGTTACATTCACATATGTAAGATCATGCCTAAACTAACTGAAAGGGTTATGTTTCTTTGCATTTTGATTCGTGCAAATTATAAATTCTAATTCATGTAGTTTAATCATTCCTAATACTTTATGAGTTTTAATAAGAATATTCTATTTTTAAAAATAACCTCATCTGCTAAGAATAAAGGCTAAACTGATATGAAGAATTCTAAAAAAATCTTCCTTTCACTATTTAAATCGAGGAAACAAACAAAAACTTAAGAAATTTTTTTTCGTGTTTTAAAGATTTTTAAAGAAGGAATAAGTTTATATATTACGTTGATAAAAATATATATATATATATATATATATATATATATATATATATATATATATATATATATATATATATATATATATATATATATATATATATATATATATAAGAATAAAGGCTAAACTGATATGAAGAATTCTAGAAAAAAAAATTCTTTCACTATTTAAATCGAGGAAACAAAAAAAAAACTTAAGAAATTCTTTCTTGTGTTTTAAAAATTGATAAAAATAATGTGTGTGTGTGTGTCTATATATATATATATATATATATATATGTACATGTATATACACTTTGTTTTTATCGGTAATCGCACATGAAAGAAAAAAATCAAAAACATAAGGGAGTACATCACCTCAAAATCATAATTGCAAAATGATGATGAGATGCTTAGCAATTTACTCATCGAAAAACGAAAAATCACAAAGAACGATTTTGGATGCAATTTTTCCCGGCAAATTTTTCGGTGAAAGAAAAAAGGGAACTATACATGTTTTTCTAATCCAATATATGCAAGAGGAGAAATTCAGTTAGTTTTTAAAAGAAAGGGGAGTGGAGAAAGTGGGAGTAGTTGATGGTTTTTATTGGTGGTTTCTATTGCTTGAATTTTGAAGGAAAAAAATATGCAATTCAGTTAGTTTTTAAAAGAAAGGGGAATGGAGGAAGTGAGAGTAGTTGGTGGTTTTTATTGGTAGTTTCTATTGCTTGAATTTTGGAAAAAGCGTGTATTTCACATCTATTTTTAAATAAATTTGAATTGAATTTTGAAACTCCAAGAAAGTTGGAGGATTGTCCGAAAATTTTACATGTGTCAATTTAATGTTATGCCACTTATCATCATAATAGTTCTTTGCCTTTGTTATTCTATATAGATAGATTTGTGTCAAAGTAGTGAGACAATAAATAAGAAGAATCTACATCAAGCGTCAACAATACGTCATCATTAGCATCTTCGTTTATGAAAAGAATTGTGTCAAATGTGAAATTTACGATAGAAATATTTGATGGGTCAGGACATTTTGGGATGTGGCAAGGCGAAGTTCTAGATGTCCTTTTCAACAAGGGCTAGATCTTACTATTGAAGAAAAAAGACCAGATGTTATTGGAGAAGAAGATTGGAGACTTATCAACCGTGTTGCTTGCGGTACCATTCGATCCTACCTTGCTAGAGAGCAGAAATATCCATACAAAAGGAAACTTCTGCAAGTAAATTATGGAAAGCACTGGAGGATAAATTTTTGAATAAAAATAGTCAAAATAAATTGTACATGAAGAAGAAATTGTTTCACTTCACCTATGTTCCTGGTACCACGATGAATGAACATATCACCAGTTTCAATAAGTTGGTCACAGATTTAAAAAATTTGGATACAACTTATGATGATGGTGATTTGGCCTTTTTGTTGCTGGCATCACTTCCTGATGAGTACGAGCACCTTGAAACTACTCTACTCCATAAAAATGACGAAGTTTCTCTCAGAGAAGTTTGTTCGGCTTTGTACAACTACGAACAAAGAAAGCGAGAAAAATAGAAGGGCGGAGAAGGAGAAGCACTATTTGTGAGGGGTCGTCCTCAAAATCAAACAAGAACAAAGAAAGGAAGATCTAAGTCAAGATCTAAACCCAATAAAGATGAATGTGTCTTTTGTCGAGAAAAGGGGCACTCGAAGAAAGACTATCCAAAATTGAAGAATAAGGCCAAACATAATAATGGAAAGGCCATTATGAATTCAAATGTAGCTGATTATGGTTATTCAGACTTCTCATTAGTTACAACAGAGTCATCAAGATCATCAGACATATGGTTGATGAACTCGGCTTGTAGCTATCATATGTGTCCCAACAGAGACTGGTTCGCGGAATTTCAAGAAGGAGAATTTGGAGTCATCCACACATCGGATAACAACCTTCTTACCTCATATGGCATTGGTTCAATACGATTAAGGAACCATGATGGAATATGAGAACATTAACAGGTGTTCGATATGTACCGGATTTGGAGAAGAACCTCATCTTCGTGGGAGCCCTAGAATAAAAAAGGTTCAAAATCATTGCAGAAAATGGAGTGATGAGAGTATGCTCTGGTGCACTAGTGGTAATGACGGCTAATCGGAAAAATAAAAACATGTACCGCTATTGTGGTAGTATAGTTATTGGAACAACAACAATGACGTCCAGTGACGACAAAGAGGTAAGAGCAACAAGGCTATTACACATGCGCTTGGGACATGCTGGAGGAAAATCCTTGAAAACTCTATCAGATCAAGGATTTTTGAAAGGGGTAAAAGCTTGCAATTTGGAGTTTTGCGAGCATTATATCAAAGAGAAACATACAAGAGTTAAATTTGGTACATCGATCCATAATACCAAAGGCATTTTGGATTATGTACACTCTAGTGTTTGGGGTCCTTCCAAAACACCTTCGTTGGGCGGGAAGCACTATTTTATGATATTTATTGATGATTTTTACCGAAGAGTATGTGTGTATGCAATGAACAACATAGATGAAGTGCTGGAAATTTTTCTCAAATGGAAAACGATGGTGGAGAATCAAACAGGCAGGAGGATCAAGTGTATTCGCACAGATAATTGAGATGAATACAAAAATGATCATTTTAATTAGATTTGTGAAAATGATGGCATCGTCCGACACTTCACCGTCATACATACACCACAACAGAATAGAGTGGTAGAACGTGTGAACCGGACCTTGTTGGAGAAGGTACGGTGTATGTTGTCCAAAGTTGGCTTGGGCAAAGAATTTTGGGCTGAGCAATTACATAGCCATGCCACCTCATTAATTATCTACCATCTCCTACTATTGATGGCAAGACACCATTTGAAAAATGGTGTGGAAAGCCTGCTGTAGATTATGACTCTTTGCACGTGTTTGGCTCAATGCATATTATCATGTAACAACGTCAAAATTAGATCCAAGGGCAAAAAGGACTATTTTTATGGAGATTACTTTTGGAGTCAAATGATATTACTTATGGTGTCCTATGACAAAGAAAGTAATATTCAGCAGGGATATTACCTTTGATGAATCTGCTATGGTAAATAAGGTAGCAGAAGATACCAAACAAAATGAACAGGTAAAGTTTGAGCGAAAAATTATTTTTCCTACACAAGAAGCAGAGGAGGAGACAAATGAAGATTACCCTATGGAAGGAGAGCCAGTAGAGGAGATTCTAACTCAGGAACCTCAACAATAACTTGAATCAATAGCAACCAACATGCCAAAAAGAACAGTAACGAAACTTGTTCGTCTCAGAAAGACAGTTGTTTGTGCAACCGCAATTGTAACTGATGATGTTCCTACCACTTATAAATGCGCAGTCCAAAGTTCAGAAGAAGATAAGTGGATGATTGCCATGAATGATGAAATACAGTCCCTTCATCAGAATCATACACAGAGATTGACCAATTTCCCGAATGGAAAGAAAGCAATTGAGTGCAAATGAGTATTTGCAAAGAAAGAAGGATTTCCGAACCAAGAAAATATTCGCTACAAAGCAAAATTGGTGGCCAAAGGATATACTCAAGATGAGGAAATTGATTACAATAAAGTATTTTCTCCAGTTGTAAAATATTCCTCCATTAGAATTATGTTGGTTTTGGTAGCACAATTAAATTTGAAACTAGTTAGATGGATATAAAAATTGCATTTTTACATGGAAACTTGGAGGAGGAAATCTACATGACTCAGCCAGAAGGATTCAAAGTTGCTGGAAAGGAAAATATGGTGTGCAAAGTTGAAAAATTATTGTACGGACTGAAATAATCTTCTAGACAATGGTACAAGCGATTTGACAAGTTTATGTTGCAGCAAGGGTACAAGAGAAGCAAATATGATCATTGTGTGTATTTGTGCAAGCTTAAAGATAGTTTCTTCATATATACTCTCATATATGTTGATAGCTTCCTAAGAATTCGGAAGAAATTGATAAGTTGAAGATTCAACTGAAGAAGGAGTTCGAGATGAAGGATTTGGGTGAGGCAAAGAAACTTCCTGGCATGAATATAATAAGAGATAGACGTTCAAAAAAACTCTGATTATCTCAGAAAGAATATTTGAAGAGAGTACTACAAAGTTTTGGCATAGATGACAAGACTAAGTCAGTTAGTACTCTACTTGCTCCCCATTTTAAGCTAAGTAGTACTATGTTGCCAAAGGATGAAGCTGAACGAGAGTATATGTCAGAGGTACCATACGCAAATGTTGTTGGTAGCTTGATGTATGCAATGGTCTATACGAGACATGACATTTCACAAGTTGTTAGAGTTATTAGCAGATATATGCATAATCCAGGAAGGAGCATTGGCAAGCTGTGAAGTGGATTCTACGGTATATTCATAATATTGTAGATGTCGGGTTAGTTTTTGAGCAGGAAGACGATCAGTATATAGTTGGATATTGTGACTCAAATTTTGCGGGTGATCTGGACAAACGAAGATCAACTATTGATTATGTTTACTTTTGCAAAAGAATTAGTTAGTTGGAAGTCTACTTTGCAGTCAACAGTTACTTTGTATACAACATAGGCAGAGTACATGGCTATTACATAGGATGTGAAAGAGGCAATTTGACTTCAAAGGTTGCTAAAAGAGCTTGGTGTTGAACAAAAAAGTATCACAATTTTTTGTGATAGTCAAAGTTTTATTCAATTATCGAAGAACCAAGTTTATCATGTAGACGAAGCATATTGATGTTCGGTATCATTTCGTACGAGAAATCATAGAAGAAGGTGGAGTCACGCTGAAGAAAATTCATACTACAAAGAATCCTACTGATATGCTAACAAAAGTGGTGACTGAGTTCAAATTTCAACATTGTTTGGATTTGATCAATATTGTTGAACACTGAAGATTGAAGATGAAGACACAACCAAAATTTGTTATTGAGAGAAAATTAAAGATGTGGAATTTTGCCAAGGTGGAGATTTGTTGAAATGTCAATATCCTACATCGGTTGGGAAGTAAATTGGGTTGGTACTTCATCCTATAAAAGAAGGCATAATGTTTAGGATTTAAACACACCTCATTTGTCTTCTTATCTTCTTAAGGCATTTGTATCTTCTCACTTTAATATTATTTCACTTGTATTTTGAGAGTGGAATAAAATATTAGTTGTGTCCGAGGAGTAGGCAAAATTAGCCGAACCTCATAAATTCTGGTGTTCCTTTTATTATTGCTTTATTATCTTATTTATTATTTGGTGGCTACCATACTTTTTCATATAATAGTTGTGACTCATTCACACTATATATATTTAGCTTCCGCAACAGTTTCAAATTGTAGTAAACCCCCCTCTTTCAAGTTTTGTGTAACTATTTATAATTTGGGAGTAATAACAGACTAATTCTGAGCCATATGCATTAACTTATTCTTTTCTGCAAAGTTTGTTAGTCATAAATTAATTTTAACAATTTACTTTCTCTGCTTTAAGTAAATTTTTACACATGTTGCACCCAAAAATAGTAAGGAAAATGGGGGGGGGGGGGGGGAATAAAATAATAGTCTTGCAAAATAATAAAATAAAGAACATTTTAATAGAGAATAACAAAATATCTTTTCTTGAGTTTGTTATATTCATTTTTTTTTGTCTTTTACTTTTGTTTTCTTCTTCATTGTTCTTGTTTGGAAAGCCGTCTTGAAATGGATTTGGGTGTAATTGGGTGTAATTATACAGTTTGTCATGTTTGTTTGGCCAAGTAATTAATTCGTTAGCATAAAATTGGTGTAATTAGAGGGTGTAATTACACACTCTAATTCTGGGGGGGGGGAGGTGAGAATTGATGGTAATTACATTGTGTAATTATAAGATTGCTTTTTAGTTTCTTTCCTTTTTATTTTTATAATAATATTTTTTTTTATAACTATTTATTTCTATTATTTTAATTTTTTAATTTTTTTACTTTTTGATTTCTTTTACAAATTTAAAATATATATATATATATTTTACATTATTTATCTTTTATTTCTCAATCTTTACTTTTTGTGATTCAATGTAATTGCTTACTATAGTTTATCTTTTAGTTATTTTATTATTCTATTTTTTAAAACAACCTTCTAATAATAGAAATAATGAGTCATTAACAATCTTGACGTATAATGAGTGATGCAATTAAAGTGAAATTTCGTTGTTGAATGTGGTTATAAACTTATCATATCTCGTAATTATTAAGTTGCACCTGCAATTACTATTATTATGTTAGAATTTGACATATTTTAAACTATTTTATTTTTTTTGAATTTTAAAATTATGTTATATTTATGGTTCAAATTTACTTGTTTTTAGTAGTACTAGCTCACATTGCATGCAGTTCATTTTTTAGTTAGAATTGATAGATTAGTTTTGTCAAACATTTGAATAATGTTATGACATTATATTTGTAAATATTAATTTATTTTATATTACATGAATTCGATGATGTTCTTACAAAACGTATATTTTTTTTATAACTATCTAAACTAAATATTATTAATTAAAAAGGTATATATAAATTATTTTCACAATATTAGTTACAAATATATGATTACTAAATTAATGTATATTCACGAAAAAATATATATCTTAAATACAAAATATAATATCATTTATATTTATAAAAATTTATAGGCATATATTTATTATATTAACTTTTAAGTTTGATAATTATTTAATTAAAAATTTAATTTAACTGTGTAATTACACTTGTGCAACCAAATAGAAAACTTGTAATACACTGTAATTACACTATGACAAACAAACAGGTCATCGTAATGATACAACTATGTAATTATTAGGTTGTGTAATTAACAACAACAACAAACTCTTAATGTGGGGATATAAATTTGGGAACTAAGAGGAATGGAAGGGTTATGCGCCAAATGATTTGAAAACGGAAAATAAGATAGTTTGTTAAAGCTTGTGATAGATTGGCGTCAATCATTGATTGAACCACCAGTAAACCTATCCCAAAAGAAAAGAAAAAAGAAAAAAAGATGTAACAAAGAAAATAAAGAAAATCAATGGACCGATTCCATCATCTTCACTTCACCCTGTATGAATTATGAAATTGCCTAGGGCCATGATTCATGAACCAACTATACTACATCGTTCTTCAAGTTTGGGTGGCATTATTTGTCTGTTCTCAAGTTGGACAGTAAAGTTCGGAAAATATTATGACTCAATTTATAAATAATCAACATTGAAATAAAGAAGAAGAATAAAAATATAACATGTCATCACCAATCTACTCTCATCCCATATTGTGACGTGAGGTTGCATTAAGTTTACATCTTCAATCAACCAAATCCGCATCAATTCCAAATACTCAAGGTGGCCATATAAATCCACTATATTGCATTATATTTTTTTTAATTCATATTTAAGGGTTTTTACGGTGTCCAACCCAACTTGCACACACATAAATAATACTCTATAAACTATGAATATAGCCCCAAGAATGTATCTCCCCTTGCACCTGTGCTGACTGTCCAAGCCAAGGATTTACTCTCAAAATCTAAAAACTTGTCCAAGGAAAATTTCTTATGAAACAAGTTTAAAAGATGCTCAAGCATTGAAGTTTTGCGTCAACGTTGGTTTGGTTTCATGCACATCTGTAGTCCGAACATAAAACTACCAATCACATCTAACATTCATGGTCAAGCGCCTAAACGCTTTAATAAAGGTTGGTTCATGAAGCTACAATTTGAAACTAAACTTCTTAGCAACTGCTAAAACAAAATAAAGAAATACAACTATCCAGTTCAGTTCACCAAGCTATAATTCAAGGAAAACATTTTCGCAGGAAAGACAATTGAATCAAGGAAAATTATGGGTAACATGTTTGTTAGTCAGGCGCAACAATGCAGATAATGTTTGTCATTCTTGCTATGTCGATTCCAAGAGATGTCACAAGGTAACAAATGCATAGAGGCAGAGCTAACTGAACCAGCTGGGCACCTTGAGCCAGCTGGGCACCTTCAAAAAATACAGGAGATCAGCATTTTGTTGATTATTCCCAAGTACTTGCTAAAACTGATGAAATTTCTTGGTTCCCCATAGCCTCAAGCATCTAAGAAGTTGCTCCAGTCATTCAAATTCTCATAAACTGACAGCTCATTGATATGGAACGAACTGCAGCAATTGGTATATTCAGCTATAGTGAATCTCTGTACTTAATAACATCCATTGTGTTCAAGCGAAATCTCTGGCAGATATCAGATATGGTCGGCTCACTTAGACTATCATTTGCTTCTGCAGATCGAATAAGCTTTTGAAGGTCTTCAGATGGCAGTAATACCTGTATACCAGCAAGTGCAAGACCACAGTCAATATGCATTTCACAGGCATTTCTCAAAAGCAGCATAAATAAACGAACGACTCCAACCAATAACTACAAGGTGATCCAGCCAGGTCATGCTTTACAAACATGGAAGCAAGTATACGACAAGGATAAATGTTACAGAATAGAAGCAACTCAATAATTAGTATAACTAGATGGAGGAGGGGGGAAGGGAACAGACAGAGAGAGAGAGAGAGAGATGCCTAGATTGAACGTAAGATCAGGTTTTAGAAGTAAAAGTGTGCATGTCAAAAACTACTACTTTGATAATGCAGAAAATTGAAGCATGCATCACCAAGATTCTTTAAATCTAAAAAAGGTGTATGATGCAGATTTAAGTAACAACGGCAATACCATTATATCCTGCAATAGAGTGACTAAAGAAGAACTGCTAAGGAAGCAGAAAACAAAGGAACGCAACAAATTTTTGGTAATTGTCCTAGTTATGTTCCAAAAAGATGGACAAATTAGAATATGATGTACACAGGATTAATGATGCATGTAGGACAGCAGAAAACAAAGAAGACAAAAGAAAATTTAAGAATTTTTCCAGCTAAGTTCCAAAAAGATGGTTGCACGTAGCCATATTCGCAGTAACACATCGCACTCATTTCAAATTATCCTGCAGGGTATCAAGTGACATTCTACCCATGGTGGACGACAGCTGTTCGTTCTCTGCGAGTCATCTTTTGTGTTTGTACTCTTGTCTGTTGTTCCTTCATCTGACTTCTGGTAATGGGAGCTGTCTGTAACTAACTGAAGAAGTTTTTCACTTCCCTGAAGTTCCAAAAAACGTAAAGGTAATTAGCAACCTAAAAAGCAGGAGCTCTTCAGAAGAGAAGACAAATTATTGAAGCAACATAGTAAATACAAAAATCAATAACTAGAATGTCTGTAAGCACACATTAAACTTCAGGGGGCACACATTGAACTTCAAGAAGTAAATGACTTGAAAGAGTGGAAGGAAGGGGAGGAAGTGTACTGGACAGATACAAAAGAAAGCTGCGCAATGAAATGGAATCACATGATGGATAATTGTGATCCATATATGAGTATGCACGTGCATATATGTCTACTTTTGCCAAAGCAATCTACAAAGAGGAACTATTTACATCTATTCTGCTATGAAAGGTATGTGAGTATTCTCTACATTCTAATCAGTTCTAAACATTATTCACCTGAAGAGCTCTCCAGTGAGAGTATGTCCGAAATAAGACCCAAAAGAATGGTATATTAGGCAAGGGTAGCACCTGCATGACATGGAAATAATTGAGAAAAGCAAGAGAAATTTGAACACTTCAAATCAAAAGGATCACATCAAAAAGAGATGCATAGTAAGAAAAAACCTACATCTCGATATGATCAAAGAAAGCAAAACAACTAAAGAAGTGACTTGACATTCCATAAATAGTGTATAAATACCATGAAAACTGATGTCAGTGGAAGCAATATAACTGATCCATACAAATACTTCTTGTGGATGATAGCCCCCCTGATAGTAAAATCATACATTAATATGAATATATATTGAAGGAAAGAGTATTTGAATTAAATTTGATTGACAACACGTGAAGTAAAATCCAGAAAGTAGGAAAGCATCATCTTTTTTTTTTTGGCAAAGGAAAGCATCATCCTTAAAATAGCAAATACTCATTCAGGGTTCAGAAAGAGGAGAATTGACTGGGCGACTTGGTCAAGGTTAAAATGATTTTGTTCCATTGTCCCTTGGCATGACTTCAATCAGATACAAATCAGTGGTATAGTCTTTTTGAAAAAAAACATATAGTTACTTAAGATATTCATGCCAGTAGCACAAGGAAGTTTTTTTTCTGTAAAATGAAATGCATCCTCAAGGATTAGTATCTCAAACAGTGAGGTAATCTTCAGGATCTATTTCAAGGTACTGAATCCAGAGTCAAAAAATAAAAAGAACAGCTACACATTTATAGGCAAGTGGATGAATTTGATGTTCACGTCAGTGTCTGAGAAGAATGGAAGTGTAAATGCTTTTGCCTGACCACCACGATTAAGTTCCCAAGTGTGATTTAAAGCCCTCACTTCATTTGGTCTGGTATAGATTATGAATGCAAAATACTCTAACCGTAGTTAGAATATGATTCTCCAAAGCAGAAAAAGCTTTTAAATACCAACCAATCATATTCGGGATTTGAAGCCCTTTGGATCAGGAGATTCAAGCATCTGCCAATTTGCAGTAGTGCAGAAACCACATAGAAAGAGAGGCGGCTTGCAGGAAAAGGTATGAGGTAATAGAAAAGGCTAAAAGCATTGCTTCTTGTGACCCTCATGATAGTGGCTGACTGCATTGCATACACGGGACGAGAAATTTGTTTTAGAAGAAACAGTAATGATTAGGAACTTGCCAGAGTATTCCAACTCTTGCAACTATAGGGAAATTTTCAAAGTTCACCCATCAACTCAGGCTCTCTCCATTGGTTATCGCAGAAGGATGGGCTATCACTATAAACTCTTGCTACAAATGGCTGGATCAATCTTCTGCCACAAGTACAAGACTAGAATGGCCTCGGAAACAAACCTGAAGTTCTAAAGCACCTCACAAGGTAAGCATGTTTCTGCTGGACATTTGCACACGAGGCTATTCTAGTACAACATAACCTCCAACAAAGAGGCATGAACGTTTGCATCAAGTGCTACATGTCTGAGAAGGTAGAAGAAGATGCAAATCACCACTTCCTTCACTGTTTGCTTCTCAGCATTTTTGGTGCCACATGGGCAATGCCAAAATCTCTTCTCTTCTGCTGGACATGGAAAGGAGCAGGAAAAGGCAGGAAGAAAATTTGGAAAACCCTAGCAGTCAGCATTTGGTGGGTCATTTGGAAAGAAAGGAATCACAGATGTTTTGAAGGCAAACAGAGAACATCACAAGCTAAAGGTCAATGTCCTATCTCTCTTAGCCTTTTGGTGCAACATGGAAAATGCATATGGTGTAGATAGCTTCTTAGATTCTCTCAGTTATCTCTCAGGCTAAAGAAGGTAGGAACTGAGTTTTTGAAGGTTCCCGGATATGGAAATTGAATAACTTGCAAGGATCCTGATGTAACCACTGCACGATCTTGGTGCTTCTTTTGTTTCTAAAATGCTCACTTACTAAAAATTGCTTTTAGAAACATTAAGAAAAGAAAAAGGATCACAAAAAGAAGATCGGAGCTAAACTGTTAACTTTAGGAGTGGTAGGACAGAACAAAGAAAGAAACATCTAGGAAAAATTCTCAAAGAATTGAAAAGGAAATAAAATGATGCGGAAGAATATTTAGAATTCAAAGAAGGATGATTATATTGAAGTATTATAACAAAGTCAGCGAACCATCATAACAAGGTTCAATTTGACTTCTTGAATTTTGTTAGAGCGGAAAGGAGTAGCATTAGTATTATTAAGTATAAAGTGTATCAAACATTTGGGAAGGCCCAAAGAGAAAAGAGGATCAGATAAATTGGGATAGAGGGATTAAATTGTTTTTTTATTAAGTAAAACTGTTTTCTTTTCTAAGTGCAAGATAAAAAACTGTCAGTTTTGTGTTCAAGGATTGAGTCAAGATCTTCCGGTACATTGCTAATTGGCTTGCACTCAGAACTGCCATAAATCATAAACTGTAGAAATCAATGCTAAATCTTCTGTTATACAGATAGAGACCAGCCAAAACAAGAGTTCCAGAAACAAGAAATAAATGCCTTAGGTTTAGAACATATGATATCCCAAGAAACCAGACCCCACCTGGTGGGAATATACTGGGTTGTTGTTGTTGATATCCCAAGAAAAAATAGAAGCTTCTTTAGATTGGAGTAAGAGATATCATGAAAGAGGATGCAACATGGATTGAATAGCATAATTACAAGACCTTCTGATAAAGGGAAACTATGAAGGAGATAGATTTTAACAAGCAACAAATGACTGTCCAAAGAAGCATAAAAACAGCAACTAAAGAAAGAAGCATTTTATACCCTACCTCGAGGCAATATGACGTAGTCTCCGTCGAACAAGCCGTCCATTCAAACTGTGCAGAATGAAAGACAACATTGGAGCAAACAGCTGGATAACATAGAAACTAAAGGTAGAGGCGCTCATGTAATGTGACTTTCCACCTTTTTGTTTAAGCACACATAATCCAAGAGATAAAAGATAAAACATGGTACATAAATTGAAGAAATTCGAGCAATGCTATGGATAAGAAATGTGAATGATATCGTGAATGTGGATATAAATTTAATCAACTTTTCAAAGTGAAATCAGAGATATCGAAGCCAAACAAATTATCTCCAATTTTATTCAATAAAAGTCAGTGTTATCAAAGGCGAAAAGCGAAAAAAAGCTCTAAGGTCCTTTGGAGCTTTAAGCGCAAAGCGCAGATAAAGCGCGGGCTTTAATGAAGAAAGGCGCAATGGGAAAAAAGTAAAAATATGCATGTAGTCCAAGACTAATCATTATAAGCATGAATAACAAATATATGGACAAAGAAATTGAAAAAAAAAATCATTATAAAGTGAAATATCAATCGTTTAAGGTCGTCTTTTCAGTATTACACTCATTAGCAAGGAAAAGTATGCTTTAGAGCTTTAATGCGACAGTAAAGCGGTATTTGGCCTGTATATTGATGGAATACCACTACTTTCATTCTCTGCTAGTCAACTCCGACCAATTAAACTTTTAATTTACTTGCTCGTGTCAAGCTAAGACAAACTGGATTTGTTGTTGTTGTTGTCAAGCTAAGAAGAGTTACAGTTCTCTTAACAAATTTAAAAAGGAGGTTGAGTCTCCATATCACATTTGTTTAACTTTGAATTCAAGTGCTGACACTGTCTTTTTATATACTCATTAATAAAAATAATAGGACCTATAACTATTCAGGTTTCTCTATGACTAAAAGGAACACTTGCATTACACAGAAAAAATCCTGCACCGCACAAATCAAGCTCCAATTCTATAAATTCAAAAAAGAAAAAAGGAGAGAGAGGCACAGACCTTGAGGGATAGGTAATGTCCACACGCGTTACCTCCTTAGGAATGGATTTCAAAAAGATCTCCGAAGGCTTAACACGAGAGAGAAGCCGCAACCCTAGCCTAATATCACCAATTATCTAATTAGTTTCAGAACATTCCGTTAAAGTGCAGTACTTCTTTATGAAGAAAAGCTAGAAATTACCCGTGAAGTTTATTCTTTAAACTTCCTTCCGGCGCTTTTTCCAAATTACTCCAAGCTCTATTCATCTAAACATAGTAATAGCAACCATTTCATCGCCTCAACTTAAAATGTAATTTAAACCAAAATACAATTTTTAAAAAATAAAATAAAATGAAGGCATGAAAAGTACTAGGACCTTATTGGAGGCGAAATCAATGACGAGTTCGAGATTAGCTTTGGAGGAGTCATGAGTAGATTTGGAGATCTTCTTCCAAAGGTCTTTGAATGTAGGAGTATTTGAAGACTGAGCTTCCGATTGTGATGACTCGATCGCTCGGCTGAAACACCAGTTCCTTCCTCTGATTGGAAACACTACTAACCTAGCTTTCATGATCGATTCAATGCACGATAATCAACAAAATGAAGAATGAAGATTGTTCAATTGATTATATTGTAAACACAAACGCAAAACCAACGGAATACGCGAGTGACGGAAGAAGCTGATTCTGAGGAACAGTGCAGATTGATTTCAGGAAAACAAGGCGCAGCGTATAGCAGAAAAAACTGGGGAAGTGTAACTGTCTTTCAAGAGAATTGAATACAAAATAGAACCGAGCGCCGAAAGTGAAGCTGAATGAAGGAAGGTGCAGCTCGCGCACTCAAACAAGCCACCGTTCCGTACCAGTAACAGGGCTTTGTCTACGTGGCTACACCTTAAGAATTTGGCGCCGCCCTCGTAGGACGTGTCTTTGAATTTCACCGGATTCACACCTCAGCCCTAAGTGGGCACTCTTCTAAGTCTTAACGTTGGGTTAGAATTAAAATACATACTTTAATACTCATTAATTTTGCACTAGAGGTGGTGCAAGACTTCAAGTAGTGATAATTGATAAATGGTAAGTGTAGACATTCAAAATTTAAGGGATCGAGCCAAATCCTAAATTGCGTAGGTGTTTGGACACAAGAATTGTGAAATTCAAAAAATTATTGAAAATTTTTTTCAAATGAAAATGGTATTTGAAATTTAGAATTGTGTTTGGACATAATTTCAATTTGGGTTATTTTTTAAGTTTTATGAGTGATTCGAATGAAAAATTTGAAAAACTTTGTAATTTTTCAAAATTTCTAAAATTTCTAAAATGTGATAATTGGATTTTTTTTGAACAAATGCTGATTTCGAAAAAAGGGATTTTTTTTTTTGGAAAAATCTTCCATCAAATTTTATGTGGGCATGCCTCTTGAAATTCTAGGATTCTATTAAGGTTTCTTAGATGTTACTCTACCCTAAACCCCAACGCACACTTATATAAAGGGATACATATTCCTTTGAAGAGGTGTCTCAAAATTCCATAAACTCTTGGGATATTCACAAAGAGTCAAAATATGGCTAGCTAATTCTTGACAATCAAATAGTTCAAGAAATTAGAGATCAAATACGTCTCCAGGAGGTCTCATCGTCCTATATTCAAGAAATACGTGGCCTCGGCCATCGAATCATGGAGATAATCAGGAGAAGAATCAAGGGATAAACAGAATTGTACTCACAACTGATTAGTAAACAATATTTTTCTCTTATTTTGTGACTGCACCTTATTTTTTATATGTTGAGAAATAGCTAGACACAAATTGGCTCGCTCAGTGGGACCAGTGCTGCCCTTCATCTCTTCCTCCTGCAAATCGAAAACTCCAAGTTTCAAAACTATTTGTTGCGATGGTCGAATATTTCAGATCTCGTCTTAAAGTTTCGGCAAGCTAGCATCTCGACAAACCTTGAAGCACGGGCAATTGTATACATCAAAATTTTAAGGGATCAAGCCAAATCCTAAATTAAAGATACTACATGACTCTTGAAATCCTAGGAGTCTATTAGGGTTTCTTAGAGGTTGCTCTACCCTAAACCCTAACTCACACCTATATAAAGGGATACATATTTCCTTGAAGAGATGTCTCAAAATTTCATTAACTCTTGGGATATTCACAAAGAGATCAAAATATGGCCAGATACTTCTTGACAATCAAATAGTTCAAGAAGTCGGAGGTCAAATACATCCCTAAGAGGTCTACATCATCCTATATTTGAGA